>JAXCHB010000279.1:2537500-3037500 GCA_036926305.1 Uropetala carovei
ATTAGGAGAAAACCTTATCAATATATTTTCAGTTGCGCATTAAAATATTATTATTTTATCAAACATACGCTTTAACGAGATTAAAATACACGAAAATGAGATGGATTACCTCAGAAACTCATATCAAACTCCCACCGTTGGC
Organism: Uropetala carovei; assembly: GCA_036926305.1. NCBI lineage: Eukaryota > Metazoa > Arthropoda > Insecta > Odonata > Petaluridae > Uropetala > Uropetala carovei. The sequence goes on from JAXCHB010000279.1 coordinate 2,537,643, forward strand.
CAATCTGATCATAGGCTAACACCGTATACATATATCATTTCTAAAAATCAAAGTTGATAGAAAACGAACCTTTACCTTCAAACTATACGCTTACACAACCACTCGACAAATTAATAACCATATTCATGTCTCAACTTGACTCAGTTCACCCAAAATACACGTGATTAACTTTCACCAAGGAAAATAATTGCATAGATCCACATATATCTTATGTAAAGGTCTCTCCTAATTAATGTAAAGATTATGCCGACATAAAATTCAGTGAAGAGATCAACCATTTCGTTTAATTAAGAAATAATTTCACAAAATCTATGAACTAAGGATCAGAAGAAATAATGACCTTGAGACAAAATTGAACGGTAATATTAATGCGATGATGCTACCCCGATGCGGCGTTCCGACAATTAAATTTTCGCTTAATTCTAACTAAAGCATTTAAAACCGACAATCAATCACAGTAACACGAGGTCGACGTAAATCTCTTGCGAATTACGAACGGAAAGTTACTTACCCGTTCACGACCCTACTCCACCCTACTCTTCCTGGACGTAGAATTACACCCAGACCCATCCCCTCCCCCACTTTCATTTTGAAGCGCACCCAGTGACACCTATCAACAAAGATGAGCGTAACTTGAAACTCTGAAAACCGTTGAGTTGCCAGGGGCTGGTACTGATCCACCGATAGCAGGTTCTAACGCAGATCATGCATTTTATTAAATTACCTTTATAATAATCTGCTATTGGTGAATCACCATTGAGGACGGCTTCTTTTTAGCCTAAATGCTCACCTGGTTTTCCTAACCTTTTTATGGCTATCGGAGAAACATACTGTCGATTGCTAAAGGCTTAATCATTCAGATTGCCAAAATAAGCCTACAATGCATGACTAGTACAGTTATGTATTTCGAAATATACCGAGGAAAAAGAAATGTTTTTTTTTAATCCTCATTCTTGAACAGTGAGATAAAGAAATGGTTGTGGGAATGGGTCTAACTTGGATTAACAGAAATTGCACAAGTCTTTACAAAATTTATACTATTTCCATCAGTTTAAGTTACACGTCCGATTTCCGTGCATAATCGTCATCTCGCCGTTTGGTTTTACTAGGGCAGTGATGGCGAACCTACGGCACGCGTGCCATAAGACGATTTTGATTGGCACGCACGACGAAAGGCGAAAACCAATCAAAGTACTTATCGTACTGATTTAGTGCCTCAAAAATATTTGTGTTATTTAGTCAACTATTGTATACATTAGTTTTATGGTTACAAATTTCAATCTCTTATGTCTTGATCACGAATTTAATATATTTGACACGCAAAAAAAATCAAGGAATTTTTCTTGGCACGCTAGGCGGAAAAGATTCGACAATTTCAGTAATATTGGAACGCGGGCAATGGAAGATAATAAATTACTATAAAACAAAATCACCGACACATCGCGATTTCCTGCATATCATCGGAGCAGTTAAACGACTTGACGCGTGAAAGGAAAACGCCCAAGGCTAATCTAATAAATAGTACTACTAACTTGCGGAAACCAACAGCCGGAATGTGGGATGATTCCAGTGGTACTCTAGAAAGGTTGACTCGGGTCGGAGACGGAAAGTAGGAAGAGGTGTTGGTGTCCTCGATGGGCGCACTCGGCTAGGAGACGTGACCGACCTTGGTCATCTGTGTAGCAGATACCTTTTATTCGATTCTCTGAGATCTGTATAGTTCTTCAGCCGCTCGTTATCCTAAAAAGAAATAGGAAAACGTGCTCGAGTTATTAAAGCTCTTGTTCAGATGGATTAAGTTTCCTCGAGAACCTGCTCTCTCGTGAAATCATCTGGGAACTCTCATTCCTCGCAAATTTCGATAAATTTCTGTAGTTGGATAAGGTTACCACATCTCTCAAGACAAGAGAAGAGAATATTTTTTACCTTTTCGCCGACAAAAATGGTTAATAAGTTGCATCTTTCAGAAAAATAAATGTGAAACTAATGTTTTTTACTTTCTTTAGACAACTTTAAAAATATGCGTAATTAATATTAGTATTTATACACCAATACGTTTAAATTTAAATGAAATTGACTGTAAAGAAAGAAAATAGAAAAAATTCTTTTAAATGATAATCGTTAAAAAGAAGACATTCCTTGAAAAAATAAAAAGAGTAAAATGTATTTGAACCAAAGAAGAGAAAATGTTCTCTGCTTTTAAAGAAAAAATTGAGAAAACCACTTTTTCGGACTCGGGTACATTTAAAACGTATATTTCCATCAAAATCTCGTGGTCGAATTTTTTCGCGATAACAGTACTTTCTCAGTACACTTCTTATATGAGAAAGTAATACAAAAAGCTTAAAGAGTACTGCTTTTATATTTCACACTAAAAGGTTAAATTAAATGAAAAAAATTGCTTTACATAAACGATGCACGACTTCAGAAAAATAAATATTGTTATCTTCAGAAACCGGGGGTGGATCCAAGAACTTTCCCGAGCGGGGAGAGCGACGAAGATATCTAAAGGTTTAGCGGAGCTCATAAATCTATTTACGTTAGAAATCGGTTCTAAACGGCGAGGCAATTTTATTAAATCGATAGGAAAAACGAAGAAAATTTATATTTTGAATATCGCGTCAGCAATAATCTTTGGAAGTTGCAGGTTTCAACTCTCATGAAAAAGACGAATCAAAACAGTAAGATCGGAAAATGCACTTCTTCATTTAAATTTTGTGCTGTAGCTTACGTCACGAATATTTTAATTCCCAATTTAACCAAAAAAAAGGAGAAAAATGTTTGCTTTCTGCCTACCTCTTCGGAAACAATAGGAGAATCAAATATCCACTGCCAAATAAGTTCAAACGCCCGAATGTTGTCCGTATCCACTCACAAAAATTCGAATCCGTACTGCGAGTCCTGCATAAACTTCGCAATTATCCGCAACATATCGACAAACAAGGAGCGAAAGAAATTCTTCCCTCAAAGACGCGTTACGGAATAGCGTGACAAAATAGTAGTAACGCGGATTTCGGTGGAATTGCAGCGATCATCCCGCGAGACCCGTTGACCCAATAGGTTACGTACCACTTATTAATTTCATTTTCGATTGCCATTTTTCCAATCAAAAAAATGTTTAAAAATTAATAACGACATCGATCCATAGCCAATAAATAGGCACGTTTTCGAACTTCTTCGTAAAACGTATGGGGATTAAGTAAAACCCGCGCTATATCCGAACACAAGCGAAGGCGCTATAACCGGGGAGCAAATGGACGCCAGCCCGATAAGCCTAAACGGAGAAACGAAAAGGACAGCCGAATAATTGACCTACATTATCCTATTTATGCTTTTCGGCGATGATAAGAACCTTTCGAAAACCAAGAATGTACGTTCCAAGGTCTTGGAAGGTGTTCAACCTGTTCCCAGATACTTTTTTTTCCAACCCGCTGCAGCTCGTTCTGCGTGGGAGAGTGAGAGAGATATACGATTATGTCCCGATCCCGGAGAACATATAACGCGTCACATTTTCCTCAGGGCAAAACGGCAAGTTTTCCGGAGCGGCGATGCTGTTAGCCTCCAAAGGATCAGGTGCCGTTTTTTTCCCCCCCCTTAATCTTCCAGAGATGTAGGAAGAGATATACGTTTACGGGACGTTTCATACTCTCCGTCGTGTGTACGCAATGCACTTCTAGGTATGAGGAAGTCGAGGTAGGGTGGTGGTGTGTCACGTTCCCCTCTTTGTCTCCTCCTTCAATCCAGTCGCCCTCCAAACCAACCCTCTTTCGATCACGCTAGAGAGAGAGAGAGAGAAAGAGAAACAGAGAGATTTCAACGCCCGAATCCTCCTCCCCCCCACTCCCCCTCACCTCTCTATCTCCGTTTTATTTAACCCTACTCCCGCGTATCCAGAGTCGATCCCTTCTCCCTCGTCTTTATAAAACCGTCGCTTGCATACCTAGTTGGTGGACACCTTCTTGGAGTGCCGTGGAGTAGGTCCGCAGTCGTCATGGCCCCCTTGGTAGCGATGATCATATCTCAGTATAGGAAGGTGATGGATCACGGAGGTAAGGGAGACTTAAGAGAGACGATTTATCGGCAGCGTTATAATTTTTTTTTAAATCAAGCGCGAGTTTTTTTCCCTAACGTATAATTTTCAGAATGTTTTTTTTTACCAGGAGAAAATTTTCGAGTAATCTTTTCGTTGTGTCCAGCGTAATAAAACGCGAAAGCGTTGAAGATTATAATTTTTCTTCGTTAATGATTTCGGAATAAAAAAATTGCGTTGTTACGGCTTAGAATAATGTTACTAAGCATAAAAATACTCCGAAACAGCGAAGAGTTATCGAGTAGGTCGAATGGTCGACGTATGATGTTCTTTACGTATTTAAATTCCATTCATACGGAAATTTTACGTGAACGTCTCATGTCATGTTATATATTTCATTATTAAGGATTATCAATACAACGGCAAACAGTTAACCAGAGGTGAAATCGGATGAATAATCTCCTATACGGAATAAAGATGAATGGAAACTAAAAATTTTCGTCAAAAGAATTCGGGGTTTTTTTGGAGAAATTGTTGCGCTTGGATCGACTTTCATTACATTTCATTGTATAAAGAACTGCAGGTCGATTACATTCACACAGGAAAAATGTTTTATTTTTACTGTTAGAAAAATTTTAAAAGAATTTTTTGCTGGTGAACCCCTTTTAATTGAATTATGTATCTGATCACGAATATATTACAATCAAGCTAGCAAAATTTTCAATGTTGTTGGAATAATTCATTGATCTAAATATAACTCTCTTAGATGATGATAAATAAGGAACGGAAAATATGCTTTCACTTCGATCAATGTAAAATACGATTAAAGATTTGCGTTTCTCTTAGTATTTACTGCCTACCAATTCAGAAAAAATACTCAAAAGTTAACAGATTCGTTAAGTTAAAAATAAGCACTTAAGAATATAAAATTGATGAAATAATTCAAAGGTAACTAAAAACTATAGAGTAAGACGAGTACTTATTTCTTCAGTTTTTTTTATTCTCGTGGACTTAGTTTCTAAATTTCTTATCAATAAAAAGAGCTCGCTAATTTTATTTCAATGGGAGTTTCAATTAAATAAGTCACGGAAATCATCCAAGTTTACTGTTACTATATCATCAATTGAATATTAACGTCTTATTGTTAGTTGAGGTAAAAACTGAATTGAAATAAACAGTGGAGAATGCGTGCGTAATGCTGAAAAAAGTGTAAGCTTTATTCATAATTGTTAAAAAGATGTTCGATTCGACGTCACTCGTTACAGATCCTCGCGTCAAGGAGTGGTTTATGATGAGCTCTCCCTTTCCTACCATCGCGGTATGTCTATTCTACCTTTACTTCGTGACACGGTTGGGTCCTCGCCTCATGAAGGACATGAAACCCTTCAAGCTCAGGCCCATACTCCTACTCTACAACGCCTTCCAGGTCTACTTCAGCTGTTGGATGTTCAAAGAGGTGAGTTTTATTCGGACATTTCCGCTATTTTCTCTCGATTAGATGGCGAAATGATAAACGCATCGGAGACGGATAAATTCGCAGATGGGCGTCATGAAATAAAAAATATGAAAGCGAAATTTTTTCATCGGGATCTAATATGAGTCCACTATTGAAAATGTAATATCAAACTGTAATTTTAAGAGCGTACTAAAGCGTGGCAAGTAACAAAATCAATGGTATCAAGCAACAAAAGTTATTTTAAAATTCACAAAAAATTAATGCCCATTCCGAGGTAATTACACAAAATGTTAATAATGCGTTCAGTGGAAGATATTCTTATAACATTAAGTCCCGCGTGTTTTATAACGGAAATTTCCGAAGAAAAATTTCAATCCTACGATTTAGAAGATATAAAAATTTCGATCGTGAATCAAGAAAAGCGTAACAAAATATTCTAAAAGGTAAACATTGTATACGTAGATTTTATGTACTAAGTGGTATTATTTAGACTATTATACTTGATTCTCTAAAATATATATTTTTTCAGGGTTTGATGTCCGGATGGTGGGGTAATTACAGCCTAAAATGTCAACCAGTGGACTACTCCAACAATCCAATGGCCATGAGGGTGAGTCCCGATCTATCTGCCTCTGATGTCCATTCACTCATTTCACGTAAATACATACTAATTGTGTCTTAAAATTATCTCTTCCAGATGGTTCATGCGGTGTGGTGGTTCTACTTTTCCAAGTTTACTGAGCTGAGCGATACGGTAAATATATAAACAGCGTGATGCATAATTAATTAAACTCAATTCGTTCAGATCACCGCGTTTATTCCCGTCCACGATGGATAATTCGATATTTCGATTGCAGGTATTCTTCGTTCTGCGAAAGAAGAACGATCATGTGACCGTCCTGCATCTCATCCATCACGGAGGCATACCTCTGGCCACGTGGTTGGGCACCAAGTTTGTACCAGGTAATTCAAATAAACAAATAAGCAAACAACCAAATAAATGAGTAAATAAATAAATAGTGTCTTTTAGAACGAGAGTAATAATTTTTCAGATATTCAGATTCAACGCATATAAGTTCAACCGAAGGAGTGAAACGTATCCGCGTCATGTCTACTTCGGGTCTGAAAACGCAGAGATGTAGATCGGCGGCAATAATGCTATTGTATAATGCCGCTCGGCCTTCGACGGTCTCTCAAATTCACCTCACTCGGTGTCCCTACCGACAAAGTTATAGCCAAAATTTTTATTAACCATATTAACGAAAAGAACTTGCACCGACAGATGAACCGGCGGGAAAAAATGTTTCGAGTTATGGCTTAAATTATTGATAATTTCTAAGCTTACTGAATTTTACGTGCCATTCTTAATTAGATATGATACATATATAAAAGTTCTCCAGACATCTGTATTTTTAGACCTAATTCACCACATTAAAATGTTCTCCCTTTTTCCAAGATTTACTTGGAATCGACAGAAAGCATCAAAATCTCTCCGATTAAACAGATACATATGGATTCGAGTAAGCTTTATTTCTTGGTAAGTACAGAGTACAATTTTAAAACAATCATAACGTAAGTGCGCGCAATATAATTATTTCCGTCTTTGCACACCGACAATTATATGTAGAACAAGGTGGGAGAAGAATATCAGAATTTTATAGCCGAAAATAAAAACCAAAAGCATTTACTAAACGACAACAGAATATTCACTATAAATGTTGCATATCACGAAATATTTCATATGTAAAAGTGTGCTATTAATTATTAAAATGTAAATATTAATAATCTATTTTATCTATAATTCTTCCGTTGGTATTTCAACGGGCATTACACTAGTTTTCGTAGATTACATAAATATTTGTTATCAGATTTACGGAATTTAAATGAGCACTTAGCGAATTAGTAATGCCTATAAAAATTTTCATAGAAACTGATAATTTTATTTTTTTAATAATTCATCAAACAGAGGAGTAAGAAAACTTTCTTTTTCCTTTACAATGGAATTCCTCCAAATAAAGGCTTCTCTGATTAAAGAGAAAATTCATCAAACGTTTACTAGAGGCATTTTAAAAGTTATTGTACTCGTTTTATTTATTTTCTATGAAAAATTATTATATGGAAGAATTATTATCTAAATATTATCAGCGCAGGATTTCCAGGAAATTATTCAAAAATTAACACTCCAATATTTTCAGGAAATTATTTTAATTCGAAGAATAATCTTCCGAACTTTTCTTCAAATTTCAGGACTTCGTAGAATCTTGAATGCGCTAAAAATACGCGCTTAAATGTTCAAGTCCGATGAAACTTTCGCTCCGATCTTATAATAAATGTATATTTTAAAATATTTTATTCCATCAGGCGGCCATTCCACGTTCTGCGGAATGCTGAACACTTTCGTCCACGCAGTAATGTACAGCTATTACTTCGTGTCCGCCTTGAAGCCTAAATGGAAAGGATATCTACGACTGAAGAAATGGGTCACGTTGCTGCAGATCGTAAGTAATAGAGAACGCGCGTCGCGGTCGCGCTTTCGGATTAATTATGAGAGTATCTTTTCGAGTGGTTAAACTTGCACTCGCTGCCGCTTGTCATTCGTCGAATCGGAGAACGCACGCCGTCCAGATTGCGTTTCTGCGGAAACCAAATAGCCCGATCGGGATCAAGTTCGTATCCGCGGATTTATATGAAGGCGAGAAGCCGACAGACCAAAGCAATTTTTTACTTTATCATACGAAGTATCGAGAAAGTATTGTTATCGCGAAAAAATTCGACCTCGAGATTTTTAGGGAAATATACGTTTTAGGTGTCGCTGAATCCGAAAAAGTGCTGTCTGTCTGTTACTGGCTCTGGAGCCTAGACGGTAGAGCAAAAATAAATGAAATCTCGTACTTAAGCATTTTATCATACTGAGCAGAGTATACATAGAAATGGCTGACATTGCTCAATAATTAAGAGTAGTTTATTCTACGCATTTTTAACAACAATCCAATTTTCTCAAAAACGGCTCTTAACGATTTTGATCAAATTTCGTACAGTTACTTGAGTTTACGTCTTCAATAATACTGTATAGTTCATATTTCTCAAAAAATGAATATAAGGGTAGTTTATTCTAGGCAACTTTAACAATAATGAATGGTGAATGAAATCTCGTACTTAGGCATTTTATCATACTCAGCAGAGTATACATAGAAATGGTTGACATTGCTCAGTAATTAATAGTAGTTTATTCTATTTCTTTATTTTTAACAACAATCCGATTTTCTCAAAAACGGCTCTAACGATGTTGATCAAATTTCGTATAGTTACTTGAGTCTTCATTAATATTGTATGGTTCATATTTCTCAAAAAATGAATATAAGGTTATTTTATTCTAGGCAACTTTAACAATAATTCGATTTTCTCAAAAACGGCTCTAACGATTTTGATCAAATTTCGTACAGTTACTTGAGTGTACGTCTTCAATAAAACTACGTATTTCATTTTCCTCAATGAATGAATATAAGGCTAGTTTATTCTAGACAACTTTGGCAACAATTCGATTTTCTCAAAAACGGCTCTAACGTTTTTGATCAAATTTCGTACAGTTACTTGAGTATACATCTACAATAATACTACGTATTTCATTTTTCTCAATGAATGAATATAAGACTAGTTTATTCTTGGACAACTTTAACAAAAATTGCATTTTCTAAAAACAGGCTCATATGATTTTCATTTTCTAAAGATAAATAAACGACGCATTAGTACCCATGTATGAGAAAGTTTGTACAATGTATGTTGTACCGATTTTTTAAAAAGACAATGCACATCAAGTGGTTGCTTGTGAAGTCGATGGCTCAACTGTATAGAGGCAACATCACAAAAGTTCAATGTTTTACATGTGCTTAAAGTGGTTTTACGATTTTATACCGATTAACTTTCTGTGCTGATTTGCGAATATTGTAATTTCTTATTTCATGAATTGCCTTAATTTGCTCTCTTGGCTCACTTATCGATATTCCCACACCACTGCTTTTATCCACCTTCTGCTAAGCGTGGATTCGGTACCCATTTAATTATACAAAATACTCCGCGTGTGATAAAATTTTAATTATTTGTAAAAACTGATGCAAATATTTATTTTCTAATTTGTGAAGTTGATATATAAAAAATCGTTGGTGCTGATTTTTCTCATTTCTTCAGATACAAATGCCACTCGTATGAAATTGAAAAAATTGTAACTTTTTGTTACACTTTGTAAAAAAAATTTCTTCCCAGTCATATGGAAGAAAAACTCTAATCCAGGGGTCGGCAACCTATGGCACGCAAAGAGGTTTTACATGGCACGATAATTCACAGAAGAATTACAAAAAAATATACATTTAAAAGAATTGTACTTTTATTTCAATTGCATTGCGTTTGAAATGATGTTACATTATATTCAGGCAGTAGCGGATTTAAGGGAGGTCACACTTGGCACGTGCCAAGGGCCCCTTGAAATAAGAGGCCCAAAAAAATGTTTTTCTATATAAACTCAGTAATAATAAATATGTATTTCATTTAAAGACAACGAAGAATTTTTTTGCTGTGTGATATTTTATTTATTAATGCGATCGTTAAGAGGGGTCAAATAAAATGGTAATCGTTAGGCGAGGTTTCGTTATATATTTAGATTGTAGGGCCCCCAATTGTTTAGTGCCAGAATGCCTAAATCTGCCACTTTATTCAGGATGCCTTAAAATATAAGAATCACTTTTTGTAAGCATTGTGGACAAAGTTAATTAAAGGGTGGCACATGAGTAGGGTCACGGATTGTGAACATTGTTGAATATCGGCACCCAACAGGAGAACGTTGCCGACCCCTACTCTAATCCATCTGATCTCTCCCCCATAAAAAGAAGATACTCTTCTGGTTAGTGTACTAAATAAATTCACATTTACAACAAAGGAGGCTGGAAGAAAATCATTTGCTCAAAAAATGTCCGTTTTAAAGAAAGCAGTTTTCAAAATCTCATCCAAGACATATTTCGGAAAATAACAAAGTAAAAAAAAACTTGAGAGAAATAAAACATTAGCATTGAACACAAACAACTTCATTATTAGTCATCTATATTGAAATTAATGTGCTTTTTAAGAATTCTGACACCTATATGAAAATTTTTCAATAAATATTTGAAGAGTGATTTGCTAATGACTGGAATTGGATAGTTTGCTCAGGAAGTTCGTTTTACTGCGTTTGATATGCAAACAATATAAATTGCGGTGTACCGAGGTCTTATATGAGGAAAAGAGAGAACAAGAGATAGGAGACAGTGCCTACTCTATTTTGCAGGTGCAGTTCGTTCTCATTATGGCTCACGCCCTCCAACTTTTGGTCATCGACTGCGATTACCCGCGCAGCTTTGCCTGGTTCATCGCCTTCAACGGCCTGCTTTTCCTCGTCCTCTTCTCTAATTTCTACTTGAGGACCTATGCGGGATGGAGGAAGTGTGCCGCAGTGACCAATGGGACGTCGCCATCCAAGAATATGCCCGTGAAACCAGCGACGGATGTCGTGGAGATGAAAAAGTTCCCCACAAACGATTTCAGCAAGGATATAATAATCAGGCGAGCAGCTAAAGGCAGTGGTTAAAGGTGGTTTGCCCCACATTTCTCCCTCAAAATCTAAACCTGCATCATCTTTTAGCCGGCGCTTTATCCTGCTTCGCTAACTTTCTTCGGGAAAAAGCGTCACCGCGGTTAGTACATCAAAAATAAAGAAACTTAGCTAATAGCTTGTATCGAATATACCAAATATGTGAATCGTATCATCATTAAACGGTCGGGTAAACCATAAGCGCATCTCAGGAAAGAATTAATTGATTTTGGTAGCCATTCACCCATCGTTCATTCTAAAACTGATGATGGCTGACCTACTGCCAAGGATTACTGCTTTGTCATTGATATAGGCCAGTGGTTCTCAAACTTTTCTAGGTCCGTGGATCACTTCGACGGGCAAAAGACCTCGTGGACCACCTTCCCCATCCATTGCTGTCTTGCCACTGCTCAAACTTTAATGGAGTAACCATTTTTGATTGTTTCAAACAAAGGAGGGGAGTAAGAACAGTTGTTAGGACATTTCGTTGTGTCCATTGAGATTTTACGCTGTGAAGAATGTAGTTAATTTCATTGGTATTAATTTCATTTGTTATGTTCAACATTAATTGCTTTTGGACTAATCAGATGAGCTACGCAAATGAATTAATTTAAAACGGTATATTTATCCTTATCCCTATTGTAATATGTGACGCGAGTGTTGGAGATAGGGTTCTGGTCTGTTCTTTAGTATGGCCTCGGCATTGTGTATCAGTAACTTGCATTTTGGACCAGCCCGTGGACCACCTGGAGGAATCTCGCAGACCACACTTTGAGAACCACTTATATAGGAAAATGGTTTATTTGATCGCTTTATCAATCTCATCTCCAAAATATTAGTTAAACATATCAGTTGATTCCATGGACTATGAAGTGATGTCCAAAGGTTCGAATTTTGACTTTGGAAACATTCTTGTAAAATTTATATCGATTGTTTTTGTCGGTTTAATGTCATTAGTGGCAGCCATTGCCATCTTGGGAGGTATGCAGAGGTTTGTAGATGAACAAAGAAAAACTTCAGGGATGAAGGTTTTCAACCAACTTGTTCAAATGAGCACCATCTTGAAGTTTGTCAAAAGGAAGAAATTATATAAAGAAACAATACCGTAAATTGTATTGATTCTTTACAACTATTTCACTTAACTATGATGTCTTTCTAAAGGTGTAATTTTTAACTACATGTACATTAAGTTTTGTAAAAAATAAAAAATTTAAAGCAATAATCTCCTCAGGAGAAGATCACTTAATTGTATAAAATTTGCTACACATTTTAGAGAAATGTCATTCCAATAATGGGTGGCATAAAAACTAATCACAATACGGAATTATAAAGAATAAGCCAGCAGTGGCAGGACTAAATAATCAAACAATAATTATTTACTTCCCAATCGACATAAGAATGCAATGAAAACTACAATGTGAAGAAGTCAAAATTACTAATTATTTGCCAACAATTTAAAATTAACTATTGAAAATTTCCGATGACATCGAATCGTTGAATATCCCAACTCAACTTTTCTTCTAGCCTTTGCATGGTCACAAAAAAAACACACACAGGCACCCTGATGAAATTGCAGTCCTTTCTCCACGATTAAAATCTTTTCGTTCCTTGGCTTGTCACATCTTTTTCCATCATTGTTTTCCCCATTTCCCCCCCTTATAATCAAAAGAACGGCAATGTTATTTTTTTTCAAACTATGTATATGGAACTTGTTAGGCTCTACTTCATACGACCTTCAAAAATTATCTTCCGAATTTTATAAATGAAAAACATTAAAACCATACCAATCTCATGGAATTTCTAAGTTTTGAATAGCAGATTCAAATAAAAGAGATTCAGAAGGAGATGAGTTCCTTAAAATCTCACTTTGCCTTCAGGTTAACACATTATTTCTTCCTTACAACCGAATGTCCTTGCCATTGACAGTGGATCCTTGTAGGTAGGACTATCATGGTGGAACATGTAACCAAACGCTATTCCATTTAGGTGGACAAATGCCTCCATCTACACTTATACATTAATGATTCCTGAAAATAAACACTAAAATGTAAGTTAAGCTAAAATTTTTGCAAATTTTTCAAGAAGAAGGCAAAAGAAAACAAAATAAAAGCACGATTTCAGCGGAAACCCAACAAGACAGCCAACAAATTTCAATAAACACAACCAACATGTGATTGTGTTCCAACGAGAATATGCAGATGTGTAGCCTTCTGATTGCTCATAATGCAGATAACATCGTCAGCTATTTCTATAATTTTAATAATGTATTTCTAAACTCTGGAAATTTGTATTTCGGAGCTAGAGGCGCAGGATCAGTAGACCTGAATCTGTGAGATGGGACTGGCAAACCATTCATTTGCCATCTATCATGAAGGCTTTCATCGAGAGGGTGATCTGGGTATTCAAAGAGCATAGGTAGCCGATCCAAATATACACCTATATATTTTTATTACAGTGGTCTTACTTTACTTTTACGAATAAAAAATATCAGAAACGCGCTTATTTGTCTATGCATTTTCTAAATAAAATGGAGTACATATTTACTTTTTATCAAAAAAATGGAAGGATAAATTTGATGAGCAATATACTTACATATATATTGTTTACTCCATATTCATTTTAATAAAATGATGACAAATGGGTACTACAACAGGCTTAAGGCATTTGTATTGCTCATTTTATAAAATATTGTATGCTTACAAGAAGAAATGAATGCCATTTGGATTGACAGACGTTCGGAAATACATCGTAATTTACAACATAATGTGTAGCATTAAATATACTTCTCCTTTCCGTGAGCGATTTACATTTTAAAAATTTCACCCATGATCACAAATTTTCCTCTTGGAGCAAATGAATAAAATAAATACAGAATAATTACGATGATTAAACCATCCGCATACCGCTACACCGTCAAATACAACGTAAGTTTCATATTTCTGCCTGTATTAGCGCTGTAATGAGTAAAAAATATCGGAATGCGTACAAAATTTAGAGGAAAAATTTGATGTCAATTTTGTTTTAGGATTTTTTTATATCTGAAAACTAATAAATTTATGCAACTGATATTTTGTGGGATTTATTGAAACGGAAGAAGAAACTGCTGGAGGAATGTAGGAAAAAGAGAAGGATTGAAAAATATCATGTACGAAAGAAGAAAGTATGAGAGTATGATAGGAGAGAACGCGGTAGGTGTATAGACAGCGAGAGAAAATGCTCGAGAATTAATACACTGCGAAAGAAGGAATCCTGCTGAGGGCATGGTTGCTCATTTTCTTGGCAATATGTTAAACATGTGTTTGGATGCATTTTTCTATGAAATAAGTTAATCTTAATTGGAGTTATTAAAAAAAAGTTCAAATCAATATGATTGGAAGTTTGGAAATTTAAGTTTTCTAACTTACCCCATTCGAAACAAAATGACTAGCTTATGTGTCAATTTAAATATATCCAAAAGAAATAATTTTATGATTTAACTATGAATATATTATAATATAAAAAGTTTTTTCTGTTGCATGTTAACCTCAATTGTCTTGCGTGCAATAGGTTTGCTATCCCACTTAGGACGGATTTTATTTTCCCTAAGTATAGTACAGGAATAGATAGCGGAAGAATATCAGGTAATCATGAAGTTTAGTCACTTTTATTATGAAGGGGTTATATCCAGTGGTGAGCTGCAGCCGGTTCGTGCGAACCGGTTGCTAAATTTTGCAGCAATTTTAGAACAAGTTGTTAAAAATTTCTACAAAAAGCCAAGTCCGCTCAATCCATTATTCGAACCCAATGGATGTTTGGTTTCATAAGAATTACTTCCGTGTTGAATTTCGTTACAGTAATATAATATTACAACTGAATAAAATATAATCCAGAACATTAAAAGATCACATAAATTAATCACATATATCAAAAAGAGTTAATTTTGAAAATGATTTACAAATTTAGTATATGAATTTATCTTGATCCTCTTTATACGCGTCTTAATACTGTTGGCTTCCTCTGACACGCATAGACGACACCTGCAAAGATGTCGGCTTTCCTTTGTAGTATGCCGATAATTTCAAGATGTAATAAAAATACGCAATTTAAATTATCGAGAAAAATTTCGGCAGTGTATTAATATTTTAGAGCCTTTTGCTCTGACATTTAATAGCACAATAATTAGCTAAATGGATTTTTTCTAGTGACAAATTAAATATGTGGTGTAAATTAATCGTGTTGAATTCATTTTAATCCCTAATATCGAGTTGGATTCTGGCTGTAGAAAAGGTGATTTATTGAAAAAAGATAAAAAGCGTATATTTTTACTTTGTTTTATTAGTTCAATGACGTGAAGTAGTTGCAACTAAACATTTTTCATTGTTGAGGCGTTGAAATGTGTATTCCTTTCGATTCCTAAGAAATATTTACGCTAACTCGGAATTTAATTAATTTGAATGGAAAAATAAACATCGTTCTTTTTGACGTCTGTATGTTAAACTCCAGAGTTCGTGTCTCGATTCTAACTAATTTTGAAATGAAAAGAATTATATCTGATACTCAATCACGTGTTATCGCAATGGGGAAAGTAAGCGCTACTGAATTCAAAACCATTATCTTGAGGAAAAATATCCGATCTAGGAGAGAACCGTAAACCCTTCTCTAAGGGGGAGAGGGAGAGGAAAAAGAGCCTTCACCCCCTCCTCTACTATCACTGTTGCCATATCGCTTGACAGTTCGTTCGAAATTAGTAGTTCACTGAAATTCCGGAGGAGCGCTCGTAAAGTGGTGCGGTTTTTTTGTCCACCAATGTACTTGAAGATAAAAATTATAGAGCAAGTACATGCTAATGTACATCAGTTTAGAAAATTTCTTTTACATTTGGCCTTCAATGCACTATTTTTCTTTTTTATCAGGAATGCATGGTAAGAGAAGGTGGTATTTCAATTATAACACTTTTAGCATGTATTCATTCCCAGTTAAGTAAAATTTTAGCTTCATTTATTGAGTATAAAATTAACAACAATAGTTTTACTACAATACAGTACATGAAACCTTAAATGGAACATCTTTACTAGCTTTCATTATGTATCCAAGGAATTTCCAACAAAGTTACAAAATTACATATGTATATAATCTTAGTAAGATACAGAAATAGTTGTATTATCAACTCCTGGGATTTTTGGTAAGGGCCAAATATGGTATTAAAAATTACTAAGTGGCCTGCACATAGTATATCTAGTGACTAAGCAGGTAGATTACAGAATACATTGACTATCCTTGAGAATAACTTAGGTACTATGACTGTGTAACATGAAAAACAACTAAAATTATAACACATTATATCCACATACTTTTAAGAAACTGTTCAAATTATAGTCGCAGTTTCTATAAACATACATCAAAGGCACAAATATGAGTATGTGTGCTTTACTGAAATAGCAGGCAAGATGAGCTAGATGAAATTACTGTGGGAGCCCATGGGACAGGGGCACATGCAGAGGGCTCCAGCACATCAAAAAAATTAATGAGGAAAAGTAGTTTTGAAAAAATAGTAAGTAAAAATGCAGCGCAAATTTACAATTTTATGTTTCATTATTTACTCATCCAATTTAAGGATGTAATTAAATTTAGTTTTTCCTTATTTTAAAAATATTTGAGCCATTTAATTCCCTCTTGTGAAAAACCTGTGTGCACTAATGCCATGAGTCATTTTGAGGACCTCCGATCTATACTAAGGGATTCAGGAAAACTGCTATTCAGAAAAATAATTCAATGAATACTTTAAAAAATCACAGAATAGAAAGCAAAAATTATAAATATTTCAGCTCAAGCTCGGTTAGACAAAAATCAAATATAGCTAGACACAAATATTTTCAAATACAATTGAGAAAGAAGAAACACTTCTACAGTACAAGGATGTAATTAAATTTAGTTTTTCCTTATTTTAAAAATATCTGAGCCATTTAATTCCTTCTTGTGAAAAACCTGTGCGTGCTAATGCCATGAGTCATTTTGAGGACCTCCGATCTATACTAAGGGATTCAGGAAAACTGCTATTCAGAAAAATAATTCAATGAATACTTTAAAAAATCACAGAATAGAAAGCAAAAATTATAAATATTTCAGCTCAAGCTCGGTTAGACAAAATCAAATATAGCTAGACACAAATATTTTCAAATACAATTGAGAAAGAAGAAACACTTCTACAGTACAATTTGCAAACATAACATAAAATGTTTTAATTAAAATATTCTTCACAAGTATCAGGATATGTGAGAGATAATTAATAATTAGAATTTATGTATATTAAATTAATTCATTATCAATATCGCAGCAAATTTTGATTTCTTAATTTTGAATTAATTTCTCTTTATTTCACAGCAGTCACCTTTTTGCTATTTTTATGAAATTATGGTATCCTTCCTGCATCATATTCTAAAAATGCAATGCAAAAATGTTACCAAAAATTATATTACACATTGACTACTACACGTTTAAGTGATCTTACCATGAAAATTTTAATGCTTATAATTTTGCTTTGATCCCATCATACATTACTCCAATTCAGCTTATTATTACTCTAGAATTTGTACTAGTATAAAAATTTGTAGGCTTTCACACACTTATCAATCTCAGGCCAATATAAAGACCACTTTTCTTTCTTCAGTTTGTTGTCGAGTCCAGTTTGTTGGTTTTGGTAAAGCTTAAATAATTTATAATTATCACTGAAGTATCCTTAAATTTGTTGTTATTCCCAATTTACTAACAACTTTTTTCTTCAAGACTTAAATTATCACAAATTCTTAATCATCAAACTACATTCTTTAAGAGCAAGATTTTTATATCACAGTGCCATTAAGTTTGATTATTTATAACCTGATTTTAATCAATTTGAATCTTGGCAAAGATGACTGTGGTGTTGTTGTTAATCAACAACCACTATTACAAAAATGGAGTGCTTCACTGTGGATCATAAATATAGTAGCTATGCATACATTTTATTTTTAGACTAATTTCCTCAATTATAAAAGCCTAGGAAAATATCTATATGGTTAATATAAATGTTCATCCATAATAATCATTCATCTCAGCAAATACCTCTAATAAATTTAATCATTCTGGTAAAACACCTATTTACTTCCACAGTTATGGAATTCCCAAATACTTAACATTGTGTACCATGGCAAGCTCCTTTATGGCTGATTGTTATATTGTTTATGGAGTCTTCAATAACTGTAAAAGAAAGTTATATTCAATTAGTTATCATACTGATTGTTTATCTGATACTTGATATTATTTAGGACACATGATTTATGGTCTTTTTACTTTCTCCATATACGTAGTATAGAGAAAGTATTGTTTCCATGAAAAAAATTGACTTCGAGATTTCAACGGAAATACATGTTTTGTGATCCCTAGAACACGTTTAGACTATTTTCGGAATGATGTCTGTGTGTGTATGTATGTGGGTGCTGTAACTCGAAAAGTACTTGCCATATCGTTACCAAATTTCATATATAACACTTTGGTACGAGCACAAAGAGCTGATTAGTTTTTGGACAATACCGGTTAACAGGAAGTCGAGGTTTATTCAAAACCCGATTCGGTTTTTGGAATATTTCTCCGTTAAAACATCATTATCGTATATACAACTCAATACAAATATTATAGAGAATGTAATTTCCTACAACTTTTATTTGAAACAATTTTCCATAGCAGTTATTCTTTAGGAATTATTTATAAATAATCGGTTTCCGTCAAATATCTCCTTAAAATCATCGTTATTGGTAATCTTCATGAGGACCAAAGTTGTAGAGAATAATATTTCTTCCAAGTTTTGTTTGAAACAAATTTTCGTAGAACCATCCATTTCGGAGATATTTTGCTTTTTCTAATATACAGCACCACCACAATTTATCGGTGAATTCTGTAAACATATTTAAAATATAATTTATGGCAATAAGGACAACTGTATTCTTTTACGATACGAAATAATAATTTTTGCCTTATAATGCTATTCATAATAATTTAAATATCTATACCCCAAATATGGAGAAAGTCATGTGTTGGCCACATCAGATTTTTGCTAAATAAAAATACTTTATTTGCAACATTATGCAAAAGAATAACGTTGAAATACTCTTAAGATGTAAAATTTGATTTACTGAGAATGGATATATGTTAGTGAAAGTTTTATTTTCATTGCAGATAAACAAAAAATAATTAATTTCAAGCTGATAATAAAAACGTTACTGTTATGCATCAAATAATGCTCTTTCCTAAACGCAACTTACGTATCATTGTGATTCCTCCATTTCCTTGACATAAGGGCTGCTTGGGTGGAATTCAAGTTCATTCAGGCGACGCTTTGCAGCACAACTTCTCCTGATCCATTCCAAAGTCACAATATAAAACTTCTTATGTCTTGTATAATTCTGTTCCATTAATTTGGTAATGTTTTGTGAAGCACTTAAAGAGAAAAAAGCATCATTTTCAGGGATGACTTTTGTAACTTATAAGCATGTATTCTTACTAGGGGGCAAGCCCCCAGCTCGCTCATGCTTGCCAACCCCTCTCCCCTTCCCCTTTTGCTCACTGTTTCTTCGTTCCTACCATGTAACTATTGGATTTAGATTAGTTTAATGGGAATATGTTTTGAATATGAGTTTAATGAATATATTTTATAAGGGATGTATGTTTGGTTTTTAATAACAAATTAAGAAAATTAGTTGAATAACTCGATAAAAAATAAACTTAGAGGGCTGAAATTCCCGGAGATTAAAAATGGCTGAGGTATAGTGTTAAAGAGAGAGACGACCAGAAATAGGATTTTAGTAATATAGATAAAAAATATAAATAACACGATATTTGCATCAAATTCATATCTTCGGTCATTTCAAGCAAGTTTTAATCTTATTTTTGATCTTTAAGCGTTTATTTAAGTGCAGATGCACAGAAATTACCAAGGACAACAATACAGGTAACAATGGGACCTTATTATTGAAGTGTTAAAAAATTTACCAAAACTCGAGTATAAATTGAAAATATGAGCGAATTCGAATGAGATTGAGTACTCGATGGTAAGAATAAGAATCCTCATTCATTTTGGCATGTTTTAGCACAATTTCATATCGATAACTTAATTTTAAGATGTTTTAAACACTAAAAGAATGAAAGCCTTCAAACCAAAAAGGTGACTTTTAAGTGTTATCTTATGGGAAACGACATTCATCCTCTGGAGTCAAACCTGTGACCTTTTTCGAAATTTTTTTAGTCATAACGTAAAGATTCATCAGCACTGAAATCCTGAGAAATTTCAGACTTCTAAGTTTATTTCTAATCGAGTTATTCACAAAATTAGAGCGTTATGCATCATGATGACCATGACGATTTTATAATATAAAGAGATAAGGAAAAACAAATTTTCAACAAAATTAACAAAACAATTGATTAAAATACAGGCGACTCCCAAGATTTAACTGTTCAAGATTCGACCAACTCGAGAATTTGACCTGTCGAATCGACCCAACCGATCAATTGGTCGAATTAGAAACTAGTTTACACGGTTAGTTTTCGGCCCGCGAGACCACGAGAGGTTTAGTTTCAGTCTAGACATTGTTATTTCTGCTCTAATTGTTTGAATTTGTGCTGATTCGACATTCGACGGTTCAAGATTCGACCACGTTTTCAGGAACGCATCCTCGTCGAAACTCGGGAGTCGCCTGTATATCTATTTTGTTGAGCATTTATAAATGAATTTGATTTTTGAAATTATCAAAAATTGTTTTGAAATGCTGTTTATCACAGCATACAAGTTGACCTAAATAGCCCATAAAAACTTGCAGAAATTTACGGTCAACTTACCTTGATTCCACTATGACATGTGATACATCATCCTCTAGTTCATTGGTAACAGTTCCTGAATGAAATCTAAAGTTTGATTTCCCAGTAAAAAACCTAAGGGAAGATGAATCCTTGAATGTTTCTTCTGAATCCTATAACAACAGGAGAAATAAATTTCTTGATATGAAAAACTACACAAACATTTTATTATAGATATTATCAATATGACAATAATTAGATCAATGAGGACACATCATGTAGTTTATAAATCCATATACACACCATTAATTATATTGGAAAATGGTTATTATATAATTATTATTACTAATTTAAAATGTTTTCAGATGCAGTTTTTCAAAAAAATATAAATATTTCAAGAGCACTTCTATAATTGGTACAACATTATTAACACTATAACTCTGATATTGATTTTAATGCAATGAAATCTATCAGTCAAAGCTTCTACCAGGTCCAACCTGCTTTCTAATTATTGAATGAAATACTGAAACAATGGAGCATTGAACATAAAGTTTATTCTTATCATTAATAGGTTTGGTTATTATTTATCAACAATGAAAAATTAATAAAATCGTTACTCATTAAAACAATTTTGCACATAGCATTTTACTCAATGATATGAGCAAAATCACTTAAAGGCAAATCCTCTATCTTAGACTGAAAATTCAGTTGTCAACCCATTCATATTAAATTACCTAAATATGCGAAACACCACCAAATATTTAGGATCATTATACAAAATGCATATTCATTCTACACTGTAGCATGATTAATTCATTATAATCAAGCCTGTTATGCCATAAATTATGAATAATCTCAAACTCTGATACAGTTACATCCAGAGGCGGATCTAGGCGCATGACTTAAGGGTGGGAGATAAATAAAAACCAAATATATTTACCGATGCATATTTATATAAAATAATAAATAATAAATTTATATAAAATAATAAATAATGTCATTATGTTTATATTAGAAACTACTTAGATAGTTTCAAAATATCACCAGAATACTAAGATTACATAAACATGAATGGAAATAATATTTTAATAAAAATAAATTATCTCTCTTGTGAAGAGGGGGGAGGGCGTAGTTTCTGCAACTTGTATCTGCCATTAATTGCAACAAAATATGTCAGTTATTTGATAAATACCTCCTCAGTTTGATAAAAATATCCATGACATCCACGGAAAATGGAAAATGGACTGGGTCCAGAGAAAAGCTCAGTATCAAAATCTTCCAATTTTTCAGATGTAATCTTGCCGGTGCAATCCTAAAAATAATAACACAATTTTCAGGATGACTATTAAAAAGGCATGGTACTTTAGCTGAGAAATAAAATACTGATTGCAATGTGAAAAAATGAATGAAACTTTTAATAATAACATCAAATTACCTCAACATTCATTGATTCAATAATCCTTTTCAAGCTGGAAATAGAGACTGCTTCAGTGAAACTATCACCATGAACATCAAAGTGCAATGCCAGAATTTCACTTGTCTTTTTCGAAGCTGCTATAATTTCTTCTGGATTCCATGGACAAGACTCATCCATATTGCTTGCGACAATGCATTTTGCATTGCAAACTTTCAGTAGCCAAGACATGCGTATCACGTTATAAACTCCACAGCGAACTAAATTTTTAACTCTGATGGGAATTTCATTCCCAACGATGACACAGTATGTACCTGATCCTAATTGGAATTGGTTTAAATAAATGAATCAAAACACTTGGTAGGACATATAATACCACACAGACGGACTGAGTTAGCAGAAACAAAATTATCATTAATTTACTTGATTTAATTTTTTTGTACTTATGATCTTGTCAATCCTTTATCATGTTTTATAAGAATCCAACCCATGTTTATTCTATTCTGGTACATATTTTGGATTCTGAGAGTTTTACTTTTAATTAAAACTACATACAGTAGGACCTCGATAACCTTCATTAATTGGTTCCTGGAAACCCAGACGATTAGCAAAACGACAATAGTCAAAACCGATTTTCCCATAGAAACAATGTCAGGTCAATAATTTGTTCAAAAAGACCTTACCCTCATCATATAATACTAAATTTTTAGATCCTAGTTTATTGGAAATTTTAGACTCATTTCTAGTTCACTTCTAGTTTTATTTATAGGGATTTCACATTTCTGGACCTTTTAGCAGCATTGTCACTATACTGCATTTTGATGCCATTTTTATCATCTGGGGTTTAATAAGCTAAAAATATTTAGGAAATATGTGAGGGAGGTTAACTGTTGACAAATGAGTTGACAGTTGAATTGCAGCAATCCACAAAGGGACATTTTGCTGTCTGATTCTTAGATTTGAAGGCAAAATTCTAAATAGTATTAGTCTTTGTTTATCCCTCTTTCAATTTACACAAATTTTTTTTCACTCTAACACATTCGACTAAATGTTCTCCCAAAACAGCCACAGCGCATTGTTTTGATAGGTGAGGTGGCAAGGCGAGTTCAAGTCTGTTACAACATTAAACGTTCATTACATAGTATGTTGCCTCAGGTGACAGTATGTCTGGATATAGTACTGGCAAGCAGCAAGCTCTCTCTCTCTCAGTTACAGTGCAATCATCATTTTATTTGTTTGTATGCTTCATTCAAATGATGGCGGATTTTTTTTACCACTTGGTGCCAAACAACGGTTAATTGAAACAACAATTATCGATGGCAACAGTTATCGAGATCCTACAGTATACTGGTTATACAAATATTTTTAAAAACATTCATGAATTCAGGTGGAATGGATAAAAATTGCTATAAAAATTATTTCAATAGCTTAAAAAGAAATTATTTTATATTTTATTGCTACTTAAGACCCAACACATCCTAGCTGTTACAAACAAAATTGTCAGATGAATATTAGATAAATTATGAAATTTATTTCAGAACCTGCAATTTTTGGGATCCAAACCAAAACCTTTCCTCCTCATAGAA
Organism: Uropetala carovei; assembly: GCA_036926305.1. Lineage (NCBI taxonomy): Eukaryota > Metazoa > Arthropoda > Insecta > Odonata > Petaluridae > Uropetala > Uropetala carovei. Next base: position 2,561,547 of record JAXCHB010000279.1, read on the forward strand.
TTTCCTTTAATTAATGATGCCATCAAAAAGTTACTCCATATCTGGACATGAACTGATTATTACTAAAGATAAAATCTTAAAGAAAAGCTAATGGTGCTGAAATTAATTCACAGTTTAACACAAATGTAAATAGTGAAAAAATAATTTTAAAGAATAAAAAAATAGATACTTCAATATGATTTAGTTTAATACAATATCAAATGCTCTAAAAGAAGTTCTATCATTTTTCTAAAATAGGTTAATCATTTAGACAAGTACATGAATAATTGCTAATTACAAAGTCAAAATTAAAAAATTCTAATGAAAAAATCTAAAGAAGTTGAACATAAAATATAACAAACAAGTTAGGAAAGTGTACAACGTATCACAAATGGGCGCGTTTCGTGCAATGGAGTATTAGAAAGCAATTATATACCTGTACGTAAGGGAAATTGCGTTTTAAAGTTCTTTTCTTCATCATAAATAATCCATTTTCTTCCTATTTAATAATATTACATGCACACGTAAGGAAATTAAACGTTTGTTTGGGAGACTGTTTATGTTAGCAACAATGAAGTAACCATGCAAGACAATTTCTAAGTTCAACTCGATATAAGACTTTCTTGTTTGATTTTCTCAATAACGGCTACTCCTATGATAAAAATGTATAGGAAAGGAAATACTCTACTTTACATGTTCTACAACTTTTATTTGAAAAATATTTTGATATGAGCAATACTTTATGAGATATGACAAAAATTTAATTTTTTGTCCCTAGTAAAGTGGTACCCCTGATTGGCATACGTGATTCATTTTTGCGACTTTCTTACTATATCTGATTGAAAGTCCCTAATATCAAATTTCATGAAAATCCGTTTGAACATGCGGACGGACGGACGGACCGACCGACGATAATAGGCGCTCACGCTGTAAGCGAAACGTGCCTAAAATGATTCAAGCAGGTTAATGGTACATTTTTACAACATGAAAGACTAGTTAACAGTTAAAATGGCTTTCTCAATCAGAAATATTTTTTATAATAATATACCTGGGTTTTGGGCAATTTTTCCACCATGTTGTGCAGCTAATTTTTCAAGCTCTTGCTTAGAATAATCTTCACTTCCATTGATTACACATATTTCCTTCCCCTCCAAGACGCTTGAAACCTAATTTTTCATACACATAAGACAGAAACAACAAACTACAGTATGTATCACCAATAGGTGCATAAGTTAGTAATGGATAAAATTTCATGCAATAAATTAAATCTACTTGCTACATAATTTTATTCAGAAAAGGTTTGATAGAAATTATTATGTGATACAAGTGACATCCATTTTAAATATTAGAAAGGATTTAGTGGAATGCTAAGTGTTAACATCAATTCAATTTCTCTATTTAAACATTCAACATGAAATTTTGTAATTTTTCATGAAAACCAGCTTCAGGAACAAGATAGAAGATCAAGAAACAAAATAGAGAAGATTAATATAGGTAATCTTAACTTTCAGTGGTGGATTTCACTTTAGGCAAAAAAGGTGTGCTTAGGGCCCTGTGCTTTAACCTCTCAAGCGTGTACGATGCAAATGTCTGTCTTCTGCAGCATCTTCTGTTACAGCTCCTATCTCCTTTGTTTGTTTGAGTCACAGTAGCAAATCCACAGTAGTATCCACATAAACATCATGAGTCAGGGAATGATCCTAAACAAACATTATCTCTCTTTTGCCATTTGAAGATTTTTTTCAAGAGGGTATTTCCTCTCATTCAGTCTGTGACCATAACATCAACAAGTAAGTCACTTACTGATGCAGAAGTGCTCAATTTAATTGCTAATGATGAAACTGACAATGAAAGTATTGTTTATTTTGTGAGCGAGACTTCAGAAGGATATTTATTAACTTCAGAAAGAGAAATTGAAGATGAGGATGCTAACTGTGAGAGATTAGAAAATCGAAATGAAATGACTGACCGTGTTTTCACTGGAATAGTGCAAATGTAGTTTCTCCTTTTGATTGTGAATGCAATGTGAACCTTAAAATTTTAAGTGACAGTCCGCTAGAGTACTTGGAGATTTTTTATAAAACTAATTGTTGAAGAGACCAATCGGTACGCAAGCTGGTATTTAGAGAAAGATAAAATTTTTTCCTTTCGTAAGTCTAGGTTATCAAAGTGGTATCCCACCTCTCCTAATGAAATAAGAGTCCTGCTGGGAATGTACCTTCTAATGGACAATTTCTAAACAAAAAAAGATGGATTTCACTTTTAAATACCTTTTAGCATTAAAAAGGAGTTGGAGACTACGATGAGATAGATGTTACAAAAGTATATATGTATAACTCCTTAACCGTACATGGCTTTTTAGGTGCGTTTCGCTTACAGCGTGAGCGCCTATTATTGTCGGTCGGTCCGTCCGTCTGTCCGTTCACATGTTCGTTCTCGGCTTCTACAGAACGGATTTTTATGAATTTCGATATTAAGGACTTTCAATGAAATATAATAAGAAAATCGCAAAAATGAATCACGTACGCCAATCAAGGGTACCACTTTACTGGGGACAAAAAATTAAATTTTCGTCATATCTTGTAAAGTATTGTTCATATCAAAATATTTTTCAAATAAAAGTTGTAGAACTGGTAAAGTAGAGTATTTCCTTTTCTATATATTTTCATCGTAGGAGTAGCCGTTATCGAGAAAATCAAACAAGAAAGTCTTATATGGAGTTGAACTTAGAAAATTTCTTGCATGGTTACTTCATTGTTACTAACATAAACAATCTCCCAAACAAACGTTTAATTTCCTTACGTGTGCATGTAATACTATTAAATAGGTAGAAAATGGATTATTTATGATGAAGAAAAGGACTTTAAAACGCTATTTCCCTTACATACAGGTATATAATTTCTTTCTATTGCACGAAACGCGCCCCATTTGTGATACGTTGTACGCTTTCCTAACTTGTTTAAAAAAAGGTTCCTTCTATTGAGACGTTAGGGAAAAGGGAAACTACATCAAAGGAGACTAAGATCTCATGATCACTGAGGTTGGAATCCTTAATTTGGTTGATGAAGTGGATGTTGTTCTTAATGTTTAAGATCTGTGTAAGGGGCCATTGTTTATATTGTTTATTTAGCCACTGAGATATTTTGTATGTCGGAGAGTTGATGGTAGAAACGATAGGTCTGAGAGGGATGACTTTGTTGTATTTTTGGGAGACGGTACATCCTTGAGATTGTGGGGTTGTACAGTTAACGAGTTATACATACTTTTGTAACACCTTTTAGCAACTCCATTTTTACCAGATATTATTTCTCTTCTATTTCGATTTCTGCATTTCGTGGATAATAATGACAAAGACTTAATCCATAGTTATCCCAAAATTTACAAGATAATTAACATTGGGAAGTATTTGAAAGCAAAATTTCAGGCTGTTTACTTGCCCAGTAGGGAAGTTTCTGTTGACAAATCTCTTTTGTCGTAGAATGGCAGACTTTCCTGGTGACAGTACTTGCCATTGAAATCTGCTAGATTAGGGATGAAGATTTTTGAACTCTGCAATCCATCTGTATATTTGCTAAATTTTATGATTATGAAATATGTAGTGAATAGACAATGATTTATTATCTACCAAGGTTGTTCTTGAGCTATGCGAAAATATTCTTGATACAGGTTGGTGTATATATGTACATGGATAACTTTTACTCTAGTCTTGACTTGTTTCAAATGTTAGTTGATAGGCATACTGATGCTGTTGGCATAGTAAAGTTGAACCAGAAAGGGATGCCCACAAAACAAAAGAAAAACATCGTTACAATATACATTGTACAAACTTTCTCATATACTAATGAGTTGTTTAGTTATCTTTTGAAAAATATGAACTATGTAGAATCATTATAAACATCAACTTAAATAACTACACAGAGATGAATGGGGAAACCTTCTAATAATCATTAGGAGGTTCCTCCATTCATCTTCATTGATTAACCATAGGGCTCATAATTAATATTTTTTCTTTTAGCTAGACGAAATTTGTTGAAAATCGTATGAGCCGTTTTTTAGAAAATCCAATTATTATTAGTTGCCCAAGAATAAACAAACCTTATATTAATTTTTTTGATAAATATGAACTATGTAGTATTATTGCAGAGGAAAACTCAGTAACTACAAAATTTGATCAAAATCGTTGAAGCCGTTTTTGAGAAAACCAAATTGCTGTTAAAGTTGCCTACAATAAACTGCCCTTAATTATTGTGCAATTTCAACCATTTATTCATAGTTTCTATTCTGTATGATAAAATGCCTAAGTACGAGATTTCATTCATTTTCACTCTACTGTTTAGGCTCTAGAGCCGTAAACAGAGAGAGGGCATGGCAAAAACCACTTTTTCGGACTCAGGTAGACCTAAAACATACACGTAGTTCCATCAAGAGCCCGGAATTTTGTTGTGCTTAGTCTCCGTGCTTGTTAAATCCACCACTGTTCATTTTAAGAAATTTCAACAGAATAGGAGCATCAAGAATTCAAAATATATCACTATATCTATTAAAATTACCAGTACATAACTACAATTTCACATATATGATATACAGGAGAAAGGAAAGTAAAAAGCATAATATTCACTTGGAAAATCATTGAATTACATTCAAAACTTACTTTCTGAACTGATGATAAATCTGCACCTTTGAACTGTTCTCCTAATACTGCCTTTCTTTGACTGGGAACCTTTGGCCTTTTTCTTGGAGAAACATCGTCATCTTTCATGTGCCTTGAATACAGCTTCCCAGAGGCCACCTATATAAATAATTTCAACAAACCATAACAACATATGACATTTTAAATTGTGATTTAAATTTGAACTTTATCAATCACACTAAAATGTTTTCCCTTGATTGAATGATTTATTTTGGGTGAACATACTCTGTAACCAAATTATTTAATTTTTCATTAAAACTTTCAGTTATGATTTTTTTCTGAATTACATTACCTGTATGAAGATATAACAAAGGTATATTTATTATAACGGCAACTTAATTATAATGTGAATTATTCAAATAAAGATACATTATAATAAGTTAAAACATGCATGATAATAATTTGAGCAGGATAGGTTGGAGGAGATACAGTGGACACTTAAAATACTATAGCTGCAGAATAATTATGAATAAAACTAAAACTGAAAAACATTTATAATAAAAACTGCATTTATAGTTGGGGGAACTATGGCATAATTTTAATATGGAAACATCACATTTGCTGGAAATGTACTACAAAGATGGTTATTCTAAATTAAATATTTTTCCTCACCTGTTTTAACTGAGTGATTTCAACAGTGGTCATACATTCAAACCAGCTCTTGTCATAACGAATACATTCTACTCTAGGAAAACGCAAAGTGTAACCCGTCTTGAATGCATCACATTTCACAATCTCGGTCGCCTTGATCTGCATGTTAATTCAATGAAAGGATAAGAAGGTATTATTGATTTATTTTATTCCAAGTATTACACTACACTCAAATCCATCATATCAGTTTGGTACTCTACTTAAAAATCATATCTTTATGTGCAACACACCTTTAGAATACAAGATTTACGTGGATGAATCCATACATCTGGACGTTCCTTAGTCCATGAAATTCCAGCCCTTTCATGGGATGTATCACCTAATTTCACTTCCTCCCAGTAAGGGGCTATTTTGACTAACAACTCATCAAGTTCATCAAAACTGTATCCAGAGCCTACACGACCAACAGAATGGAATTCTTTAGGGTGGCCACCTATGAAGTTGAACCAAATAACAAACACATCAATGAGGAATGAGTAATGGTTATTAAATAACTTTTATATACTATAAAAAATTTTCTCCTTTGCCCATAGAACAGTACAAACCTAGAGTTGGCAGCTTTTGTGACGCCCAAGGTTAATAGCTAATTGGAAACCATAAGGTTCCCCAGTTTCACATACATGAAATATTGAAAATCTCAAAGAAACGCCAAGTTCTTCGGTTAGTATAATTATATTTCCACAAAATTACCTCATAGCAATCAATTGCTGCTCGAAATATAAGTCACATAGTATAATCTTTTAAGTAAAATCATAAATTTTTGCTACATGGGAGTAATCCTTCTATTAGGTAATTATAATGAAAAAATAACCAGTGCTTCTAAACCTTTTTTGCTCCATGGCACACCTTCCTGCATGTTTAAACATTGTGTTACACCAAATCACCCCTTATTAATTTCACTATGGTAACACATATTTTTAAAGGAAAAACACCATAAAAAAGTAAGTCATGAATATATTAGATTGTTATGATTGATAACATAATATTTTTGATTGATTAATTTTATTGTAAATGAAGTACATTTATAATTTAGCAATATAAAAATATTATGCTCTTCAATGGGAAACTTAGGCTTGCCTTTTGGAAAAAAGACACTATGCTTGGCTAAACATTAGAACTTCATTTGCTGACATAATATGAAAAAGCATTGAGGTTTATTTATATTTGTAAACGTTAAATTCTTTATTTAATCATAATTTCACATACAGCAAGTTCACCAAGTTATAGTGATATAGTAACAAAAAATAACATAAAACAATAAGAAGTAGTAATAATAATTAACAAACTAAACATTAAATAAACAATAATAACAAAAATAATGATTAGCCGGTGATGAGGATGGGTGATGGAATGATTACATGTAATTATTTTTGTGAAAGATGAGTCAGTCCCAGATTAATAAAGGATTATTTTTGGGATGGAGAGAGGGTCTATGTGGGAAGGTAAGCCATTCAGAAGAGAGGGAAGATGAAAGAAAAGAGAATGCTTGGCAAGAGAAATTCTGGGAGTAGGAATATGAAGTAAGGAAGAGGAATGAATAATATAAATAAATATAAATTTAGTAATACAATTAGATTGCATAAAGTAATTCATTCAATCAATACATCCAAAGGTACCATTCTAAATTTTACTGTATGATCACTTCTAAGGTCTAATAATTCTCCTTGCAGTTTAAGGATAAGTTCCTTGGATGATTAAATGTACCTCAATTTTCCTTTGTTGCAAACACTAGTGAAAATTAAAAATCCTCAGAATTTGTGGCACACTAGCAGCTTGCTTGTGTCACACTGGTTGAAAAGCTCTCCTCTAAGCAACAGTTTCATGATTTTGAATTAAGGATTGAGAAGAAATAATCCTTTAGCCATAGATGCAAACTTAACTTACCAGGACGTGATGGCGGAACAGCGACACCAAGAAGGAAATGACTTATTATTCCTTTACCACGTCCTCCACCATAGAAACCGCCAATTATTAGCAGGTCCAGGGTATCTGACACCTCACCAATGTACTTAATGAGAAGAAAATAATATAAAAGTTAACCGATTGAGAATAAAAAATCTTTCTTAAAATAAGTATCACAGTTCCATTTTACATAAGAGATGTTATAATCTTCTGATGTGTCAACTAATGCATTTAGGAATTGAATGACTGCATATTTCTGCTGTTCACATAATAAAAACTTTTATAAAATTCTTTGAAATAATAAAAGGCAACAAGATGTGTACAAAATAAGCTGATAAAATCTTTTTATGAGCCATAAATTTCCAAGAATTGATACATCAAGATGGTCAAGTTTGACTGAACTGTTTTGTAGCCATTTCAAATTCTACAGTTTCTTATATCCAAATAAATTTTCACCAGATTGAAGACATACATGAACATATTATTTTTCATTATTATTATTTTAGGTTAATTAACTTATGCATTTTGGATTAAATCTTTTACAGGTACGTGTTTTTGGATTAGTGGCTTATATTGATTTATTGTGTCAGGGTTCGGCAATCTTTCCTGCATGATGAGCCACACTCAGTTATGAATTCTTCAGAGGGTCAAATTGGAAGTCAAAAGAACTTTAGCATGCTGGATGAGTGTTTACATCAGATGTTACCTAGAGATTCTGGGGTCTCGTAGCAAAAATCAAGTCAAAATAATTAACTCGTGTTATAACTTCATCAGAAAAAATTTTGAGATCTTAATTTTGCTGAAAATATATGAATTTGTCTATGTTAAATTTTATCAATCACTTTCACCTTTTCACATCAAAGATTTGTGGGCCATATGAAGTGCTCTCAGGAGCTGTAAGCAGTTCCAGGGCTGCAGATTGCCAACCCCTGTACTATGTCTCTCCAAGAGCTATAAAAAGGTTGGTAGGGTCTTCTATCAATGAATCACCACTGATGATGGCTCCTTTGTAGACAAAAGACTAGTATGCTTTTTCTAACTTTTCTACAGCCATTGAAGAACAGTTTGTCAATTTGATTTCCGTCATAAGATGAATTGGAAGCAAATACATTCTATCACATTGACTTGAATATAAGAGACATGAAATCATGCTCTAGAATTATTTTAAGTTTGCCAACATTTACCATCTACTCAAGAATGAGGACATATCTCATATGTTATACTTAGATATCACAATGGAAGACAGGGAACAAAGAAAAAATAATCAAATATTCAAATCAAGTCTCATGAAACAAAAATTGCACTTGTTTCACTATTCCAGCAAATAGATGTAAATTCCAGAATAAGTGTGAAATAATGAAAAAATAGCAGGTCCCTCCAATAGCCAGAACAAGATCATGAATAACCAGGTATTTTGGCTATTAAGGAGTGACAATTATTAATGAAAGAAGATATAAGAAAACAGATTCTCCTTTTGATAAATCACCACTGTTTCTCTGGTTTTTCATAACCTTTTTAAGGCTATTGGAGATATCTAAGATAAGTATTTATTATTTCAATTTTTGATATTTAAATGCTTATTAATGAATTTGTTATCAACCATAAGATGAGCTCAATAATTATTTAGCAATTTAAGACATATTAATGCATATCAAAGGAAAATATAAAAATTCTAAGGGCAATCAACTTCTTGGTCAAATTTATAAGATCTTAGAATATTCATATGCATTTAACACATTGTCAAAATATGATTTTAAAATTATAAAAATACACTGATTTATACATGACATACTATCAACAGATAATGAAGGCAAGATGTATATTAATCTAAAATTCCCTTCACTTTCAATTATAAGAAGATTGATTAATCAAAGTTTTCACTTAGTTACATATAGGATGATTTAAATTTGATAACATTGCAAAGTCTTCAAATGTACGCCACACTAAAAAATGAATGAAAACACCAACTAAAAATAACTGTTCCACAATAAAATTCAATATATTTTGTAGTAATGTTTCGTTCATGAAATGGTCACACTAGTTAGTTTTATGATTAATACCTCAGGCTTTATCTTGTACCATCCTCCTTTGCGATCATTAGGTTTGTAGACAGATAATGGCTCCTTCAACATGATACCTTCTTCTCTGTCATCAATGGCTTTATTCAGAGCTTCAACTATTTGTTCCCTATGTTATGAATTATAGGTAAACCATAAATATAAATACTTTTGAGTTTACATTGAAAAATAAACTAATGTATGTGGTAATATACTCACTTTGTTGTTACCTCTTTGGTAAGAGGTGCATAAGCCATAACACCCTCTTGGCATTTGAATACTGACTTTAAAATAGGAATTCTTTCTTTTAAAGGTTTTCCTGCTAAGACTTGTCCATTGTAGAAAAGGATGTCAAAAACACAGAAACAAGGTTGATAACGTTTGTTTATTACTTTACCATCTATGCCTATATCTGAGCATTTGAGTTTTTTCACATCAAAACAGTGACCTGAAAGTAAGAATGAAGTGTTGTGAGAAATCATCAGTTGTTATCTAGACAACTAGACAAGAATGCTATGGGAGATAAAAATGTGATAGAAAAATTCTTGGACACTATATAAAATTAATTATCATTAACTTTTTGGTAGATTTCCTTTGTAAGAATCAGTTGGACAATTAAAAATATTCATAAGCTTAAAGCATTATCTAACATTCAAACTGAAAACAAAAGGTATTTGTCTCAATGAAAAACAAAAAGTTCTTCAAAACTTGATTAAACCCTTTTCAGTACTTAAAAACTTTCATTTCATTCGAACTATACTTAGCAACAAAATATTGATAAATATCATGAGAAAAAAATAACAGAATATCTTCTTTAAAACCATTACCATCTCATCTCAGTCTGAAATATCCAGCACAGCCAGTGGCAACATCATATGCTGAATTCCACCTGGTATTACCAAAAACATGCTAATTTCATTATTTTTTCCTTCGCATATTTTAGGAATGTCCGAGCACACATTTTACGTTTAATTCAGCATTTCAAAAGACACATCTAGTCATCTTCTGGCAAAATGTTTCATTTATTTTGGAGATGTGGCATTGGGAGGCTTAAAAACAAACTCGATTTGACTCAAAGAGTTCGCAGTTTTTTGTGATTATGTTTGAATTGATAAAAATGTAACACAAAATCCAATGCACAGTAACCATGAATACAGAATACTAGTAGACGGTCTTGCGTTCTGCAAGCATTTTTAAAATGTGGAATTTTTACAATTTCCCATTTTTCCATCAGTTTTGTCCAAAAACATATAACCGTGCCAAATTTCGAGCTCATCTGAAAGTGTCTTATAACTTTTATCCTCGTAAGGGGTAATAATGGTGCGAGACAGCCCCAAAAATTTGACATTTTTAGAATTTTGGAGTTTTTCCTCGGTTGTGACAAAAAGCCTAAAATGGTGTCAAATTTCATGACTCTAAGTCATCTGGAATGGTCTCATAATTATTATCCTCGATTGGGGCAATAATGGGGCAAAATAGCCCTTAAAATTTTGAATTTTTACAATTTCAGATTTTATCCACTGGTTGTTAAAAAAATCTCCTGACCAGGGTTTTTAATTATGTTCCATGAGGTTCGTTGAAGGTGTTTATTATTTAATTAAACAAAAAGTAAAAATGTTAAATCACTGAATTAAAAACTACCATGTATTCAAATAATTATTCTATAAAATTATATTTTTAGTGTTTTTTTAATAAATTTAAAAAAATGCATCAACAGAAAATTAGGATAAATATAAAGGATGATAAGGGTAAATGCAAGAAGAACTAATTAGCATAAATGTTAGGAATAATTAGGATAAATGGACAGAGTAATTATGATAAATATAAAGAAAAATTAGGATAAGTGTAATCAACATGAAGATTGAAATTGATGTTTCATAAAACAACCATTTACACTCAGAATTTTTTCTTTCCGCTATACCTCACTAACCTATCTTTAGGAAAGTATACTGATAAGCCAACTTGTAAGATACAACTGTCTCCACCCAGGGCTGGCCATCTATCTAAGAGATGCAAACTTCCACCTGGGGGCCCCCCTCCCCCTGCCTATAGTCCATGGGCAGGGGAGGGGTCCCCCCCCTATATTACATTTTTGGCTTCCAGACAAATATTCCCTCGGCATTTGTAACCTTTCAAAATAATATTAAAAATAATTAATATTCTAAATTATTTAAATAAAGACTTAATTGGGAATACACACCTTTTTAAATTATACTTTAAAATTATTTATAGATTAAAAAATTAATATTGTTCTATTCCAAGCAAAACGTTTTAAAATGCTGAACGGTGTAATTATATCTTTTAATCTTACCTACATTAAGTAATATAATATTTCCAACACGTTAAATTCGCAGCAATGTGAAATTTGCTGTTGTACAGGTATAAAATACATTTAACATTGTGGGCCAAATCGGACGCCAATAAAATTCATTCATTCTAAAAAATAATAATAATTCAATTAATATTGTACATTTACTTCGGAAATAATAATAATGATAACTAGCATACCGCTGCAGCTACGCTTGCAAATAATCTGAATAGTTACGCCCTAGGTTAGATCTTCTTTGTTCTCTATTGATTTGACATGTTTCCCTATTTCTTTGTCTTTCTTGTACTCTCCGCTCCTCATCTACACGGGCAATCCTATGAGCTTCCGCATCTCTTTCTCTCTCTTTCCTACAATACTCTTCCTTTGATCTCTGGCTCCTCTTCCTTACTCTGGCAGCTGTAGCTGGGCTAATAGCTCTCCTTGGCATTTTTTAATTTTCTACGATTTTACAGCAATATATTAGAGCAATTACGTGATCACAATGTCACAGAGTTACTCAATGCTAGTTTAATATCGTGGTATATTCAAAGGGGAAAAATACTACTGTATCGCTTGCTCAACAAGGGTTTTCCTTTGGCATTCTAAGAAACAACTAATTTGAGGAACACATTTGAGATGATTTGTACTGAATGTGTGTAAGAGCGCATCTTGTAGTGGAAGACGGATTCCAAAACGACGGTTTTTCCGTGTGCCGATAAAATTTTTTGACTTGTCAAGTTTGGCACACGTGCCACGTATTTGCCATCCTTGTACTAGATACTACTAAATGTGTACTTGAAATGATGTTACAGACAATTATGACAATTGGAAATTTGCATCGCTCCTTTGTTTATGCATATACTGCCATACGTATTACAGGTAATACTTTTTTTCGTGCGTAAAGTAAAAAATTGTTACTTTTTTAAATTTGGGCCCCCCCACAAACTGGAGGCCCGGATGCTAGGCATCCGCAGAACCCTCCCCCTTGGCCGGCCCTGTCTCCACCAATGGAAAAATCAAAACTGATGCCTGAACAGGAAAATTAAAATGCCTTTGTAGTACACCAAAGACCACGAAGAGAGAAGAGAAAATAATAGACCCTAAGCAAGCACTATATGCATTATCGATGCTGACAACATAATCCATACTTGAGTGATAAAAGACCAAACAAAAGAAGATACATAATTGGTCAAGAGATGAATACCCCTCTCTGTGGAATCCAATTAAGGGAATGTGATGGAAGAAGGTGGTTTACAACTCGAATTATTTTTCTGACCTAAAAATCAAGGAGCTTATCATGTCATAAAAAATGGGCTACTGATGCAAGGTAAATCTAATAAATAAAAGAGGATGTCTGTCTGTCTGTCGCCGGCCGGGTTAGACTGGTAGGCAGTGCACCTGCCTTCCAACCCAAAGGTCGCGGGTTCCAATCCTGCTTCGGGCATGGATGTTGTGATGTACGTTGATTTTCCCTAACAGAATTTAGCGGTGCAAAATGACCTTAGCTGTCGACGCACCTAAATAAAACCTAATTACTACTACTACTGTCTGTCTGTCTGTGGCAGCCATAACTCATCAGAGAATAAAGTTAGGAGCTTGAAATTTTGACAGCAGCTTCAGATTATCATGGGAGTTTCAGTGCCGAATATAATTCAAATCGGCCCACGGGGTCGTGAACCCGGAGGTCACGGATCGGTCGGTCAAAATTCAGTTTCTTGAGGATATCTCAGCAACCATTGGACCAATTTTGATGAATCCTACACCAATATCAATGTCTTGATGATATACATTTTCTAGCTGAAAATGGACAAAATCAGTCCACTGGGTCGAAAGGTCTTAATGTAATGACCAGTTCAAATTTTGGTTTTTTGAGTATATCTCAGCAATGAATTGAAATAGGTATAAGAATAAAAATATTTCATCGGTTATTTCTGTAAAACATAATTTTCACATTTATTGCATTATTGAAGTATAGAAATTTACTAACATTCCATATCTTACGTAAAAATTGTTGTTTATTTCATTGAAATATTTGTTGTTTTTAATTGAATTGTCTTCTAATATAACATATAAAGAAGAATGGTTGTAAGTTTGTTCACTTTGAATGCTTTTAATATGAGATAGGGAGGGAGAGAGATGGATGGTAACGGAGGGGAGAGATGGAGAGAGGGAATTAGAGGGAAGGGGTGGAGGGAGGGTGGGAGATGGAGGGAGGGAGAGGGAGAGATGGAAGAGAGAGAGGGGAGAGATGGGAGGGAGGGAGGGGGAGAAGGGAAGGAGAGGGTGGGAGGGGGAGGGAGTTTATACGTTATTTTCCTAAGATTTTCTTCCTTCATTCATCTAAATAGGAAAATGCAGAGCGGTTTTCTTCATTTTTGCTTTATTAGATGGGTATAACTGCGTACTATCTTATTCTTGCGACGCTTACATGTTACACGGTCAAAGTTTTAGATTCATTAAATCCGTTGAAATTCAACGAGCACTCCTACTAGTATAATACATGAGAATACAATCGAATTAACCTAAAAATCTAACAAGAAGCAAGAATGCACATTACTGTAGAAGAATATCATGAAAAGAACTAGTATAAGCCTGTCGAATGCATTCTAAGAGAGTTCAAATGATTTGATGAAGGCTAGGGTGACCATATTTCCACGAGACTAAAAGGGGACATTTCCTGTAATTCTCAAGAAAAAAACGGGACAAAATTTTAGTGTCACTTTTTAAAACAGAAGTTAGGTTTATTTCGGTCAATACATCATTTACAAGAATTTGTAGATTTATGTACGTAGACAGGAAAAACAAACTCATTAACAAGAAAATTTAGATAATGATGTGTGGAGTAAAAAGAATTAAATGAACTTGTTGAACACATAATCAATTATATTAGATTATTGGCAACTACGAATGTAAGTAGTATTGCCAACAATATCGCTTGACCTGCAGACTTCGGGTCTAGGCCCTATGGATCTCTATCCGATGTCAGGGTGTAGTTTCTTCGGGTCAGCGAGTTTTTCTGGACTTCTTCTAAAGAAGTAAAATACAATATGTAATATTGGGGAAAAATTCATTCTCTCATTTCCGACGCATTGATTTCTATCTTTACTTTATTATGCAATAGGGAGATCGGATTTTATAAATTAAAAAAACAGCCGACATGTAAATTTTAATTCAATGAAAAGAGTCGTTCAAAAGCATTGTACCAAGTGGGGAAAAATAGAAATTTACTTGATTAATTCTAAAATATTTGTGGATGAACAAATTATTTTAATTTTTAAATATTTAATTCAGTTTATTTACTTTCGCCTAGTTTTGTTTGCAATTAATTTGCAGTTGATGTAGGAAGAGTTGATTCTGAAGCTGGTATGAGTGTTGATGATTCATTCTCTTGCGGAGACATGTTGTACTTTGTGGACGAAGATATTTCTTGCAGTAATTCGAGATTGTTTAAAAGTAAATTGTAAAAGTCGTTGCATGAAAGTTCCCGAAAATGAGTTTTCGTCACTATCACTGCTTTGATGTTTTCAACGAGGAAGTGTTTCTTTCCATCTGTCCACAAAGAATTTGTGATAGAAAACACTTTCTATAGCTCCACTGGTGCTGGGTATGGCCAGAGCAAATTCCAAAATCATTTAAATATTTTTTAACGATATTCCTTCACCTTGCATGGACTTGAAAATTCTGAACCATCGTTCCAGTGTTTCAGTTAAGTTTCTGTTCCATTCGGTAATTTTGTTTTTACTGATGTTCATAACATGGTGGTATTCATCGAAAAACTCATCATCGTCTATTATTTCAGTGATATTTTTGTTGACATGTATTTGAGTGTATCCTGAATTTGTTCCCAAACAGTAGGACTCTTAAGCTGCACCCAATAAAACACTTTTAATGGTCGATAACTCCATTTTTCTAAATACGTTAAAGTGCATCGTAAAAGGAATTTGCAGCTTCTGTGAATTGTTTTTCACTCCAGAAATCTTATAAATCTGATAAAACTGATCTAAGTTTTGAGGTGCGGAAATTTCATTTCTCCGGTTTTTAATTTGGTTTGCTAAAATATCCAGTTCTTCAGCTACTTCACTTCCTGAAATATTACCACTCTCTATTTTTTTAATAGTTTAGAGAAAACCTTTAATTGACTCTCCATGAAATGAAGTCAAATAATGGAAACGGGATCATTAAAAAACTTTTTCAGAATGGTCGGACATTTTTCTGGTGAAATAAAGTAAGATTTTAATCCAGGGAATATTTCAATAATTCTGGTGATTCCTGGTTGTAGTGATAGCCATCTAGTTTTCACAGTTCCTAGAATCTGCTTGTACTCAATCTCGACAGTGTCACAAAAATTCTTTAATTCCTCCACTCTTCTGTCATTGGTAAAATATGAGATTACCTTTTGGCTGCAACTCTTACTGCTTACCGCAATCAAATTATTTTTTGCCATGCTGTAGTATATCTGACAAACGACCTCCGTATTCTATATAAAACACCGATTTGCAAAAGTTACACAACACTTTTCCCATTTGTGTATCATCCTTCAAAAAACGGAATTCAGTTTTTAACTTTACAGTAATAACATTTTTTCTTTTCGGCATTTTCCGGGGTTTTATTTACTTTTCTGAATCCAACAGTACATGTATAACCGGTCACGTTCTTCCAAAACCACGTGTTCGCAACAACAAAGCAAACAGAAACTAACTGCTGTTGTGCGTTACCAACCTACGAAAATGAGTATATTCTGTTGCACTGCCAACATAAAATAAATGAAAAAGCCACCATATTCTGAATTCGTTTTTAGGCTTCATTTTGTGTGTAACTTTGTATATGAATTGGCACTTCTGCAAAAAACGGGACAATTGGCATCCTGTTTTAACTTTATCGGGACAACGGGACACCTAAATAAATGACGGGACGATCCCATTAAAAATGGGACGTATGGTCACCCTAATGTAGGCACATGTTCATTTGAACATGCTTGACAGATGGACACAGAAATTTTGCAATGCCAAACAGCATCTCTCTGCTCATAATGGTTAAGGTCAATATGTTGAAATAAGTTCAATGGTTTTGGTAGAAAGTTTTTTCTTAAATCTAACAAGGGGAGTCCATGACATTCATACAGCCAATTTCCTTCAAATTTGCACGGTTGGTAGCAGGCCGTGAATAATGGAAGTTTGTGAAGTAAGAAAACGCAACTCTTTCTCATTCTTGAGAAAACGATCTTAAAATGTTAAAAAATTCTTATGGCTTGATATAAACCATAGATATCAGGATACACAAAGTATCTACGGTAGACAAGTTGCTAACGAGTCGAACTACAGGTGCAGTCATAATCTATCAGCCGTGGTTCGAATCCCATTTATTGCAATTTTTTTCGAGGTATTTTTCCTTTTTTTTATTTTCACCCTGATTTTTCAATCTGGCTAAACTATTAATCATCTATGACCAAAAGGGGGGTGATTCGTAAATCTCGTCTCGACTACTATCCATTTACCAAGTTTCATCAAATTCTGAGGTTCCAATAAGTGGCCCTCCCCTTGTCAGTAATTCAGCAAGTTTTCATTCTAATTCCTAACCTCATAGGAGATATTTTTAAATAAATTAAAGATCATGTGTTAAATGAATCTTTCTATAAAGGTAATAAATGATTTTGGCAAATGACCTACATGAAAAATAACATACCTATTCAAATTCTATCCAGTAATAACAAGACTCACCTTTAGTTTTAAATACTTGAAGTTTAGAGTCCCAAACCATCATTTCACCATCAAGAATAACACTTTTAACCGAAGAGTGAATTAGAGGTGCAATACGAGATGTAAGACTTCCAAAGCATGTCTTGTCTGGCCCGTAAGTTTCTGTGTAATCAAAACCATTGCTGTAAAGAAAAATATCTAATAAATGATACTTCAAATTTATGATAAAAATCTGCAGGTAAATCAACTTTATAAAATTGAGCAATGACATTAATGATACATAAAGTGGTAACCGTAAAAAACATTTTGATTTTCAGTAATGACAACTTTCATTTATATTTAAAACAACAATATGACATTAAACAACCCTTGATAAAATTATGGTAAAGAATGAATAAATAATGCCTATAGTCAACAATTTTTATTTCCTTGCCAAAATTAAAAATCATTAACAGGACACAATTGGGATACATCAAAGTTTGTCTAAATATTTTTTACAATTCTTTAACTAAATTAAATAGGAATTAGAATGAATGTATCTTTATGCAATATGTTTATAATTTAAAACTACAAGTTCAAGGAAAAATACTTACTGGGAGAAATATTTAAACTCATCATCAAGCATGTGAAGTTGAAAACGTTCACCATCTAATTTTGTCTCTAAAATTAAATAGTTTGTAGATTTTTCTGATGAACTGATCAGTTCAGGTTTTATAAATTTTGAAGGAGACTGAAAGAGAAGCGAGGCCCTTGTAGGATCTGATCTGGCTGCCAACATTGGAGTAACATGAGAAAACACCTCTATCTCCAGCTCATATAGTTTCACCGAAGGATCATTGAGAGTTATGCAAACCTGTAAAATGAATCAAATGTAGAGTATGTTGCTGACATGATTTTTAGGCAAACATGTGTACATGCCAGCGAGGAACGAGAAGCTAATACAATGCATTATTTTACAGACTGGTATGAATTTATGCAGAGAATAGGTGTAAAATTATTGGGTTATCTTTAAATTTATATTTTATTTAAAGATAACATGAGCTATACAAAGAAAATTGAAATATACACAATTAGCCAGGGATGTGCAATTCATATATCAAAACACATTTATACAAATTACCTTGGAAATTACTTAAGAGATTCAGTGGTGTCAAGAAGGTGAAAAATCACAATTTTCAGCATCGCAGCTACCACGGAAAAATTTAATGACCATTGTTTTGATTTAAAAATATGAAATTCCGTTTGAAATTTCGATTATAGCTTTTTCACCACAGCTATGTGAGCTGCATAGAATGCTCTTAGGGTCTGCATTTATATACTGCTGTTGTCATTCTCATAAATAACAATGAATATAAGATTACATAAATATTTAAATATTTTCCTGAATAATGGAAAGATTGAGAAGGAGAAAAATTCTGAACTTGACCTGAATATTTAAAATTTAGGGTATCTTACAGTTTGATGCATCTTATAGTCTGAAAATTTTGAAAACAAAATAAAAAATTCTGAAATAGATTGTCACAAAAATTTTAATTCTTAAAAATTCAACCAAATATATTTTTTAAAAAAGCTTATTCTTTCTATTGTTACTAAACTAGCAAAAATACCCGGCGTTACCCGGTGAAATTTGGTTCAAATCCGATCGGAATTCTAGATGATACATGGTATTTAAGAATTCACTTGGCCACCGTTTTGAATAAAACGGTCAGAGAGAATCAGAAACTACGTATGAATTATTTCTGGGAGCCCTCCACAATCGTACCAAATTTGATTCAAATCAATACGTAGTAGGACTTGGGAAAATATGCATAGTTTAATGTTTAAATCGACCGCCATTTTGAATGAAGCAGACATACAAACACTAAAACCCCACGTCGACCTTCCTCTTAGTGCCCCCTACTATCCTGCCAAATTTGGTTGGAATGGGTTGATTGTGGGCGTGCATAAAGGAGCCGACAGAAAATGGGCTGTCATTAGCATTAGCATACAAAGTTATTTTGCTTTTTGTACAATTAATATAAAACATTTGGGGTTTAAGAGTAGCCTACAGCCTTTCTATTTGTGAAGAAAGTATCTGTTGAAAGTTTGATTACTCTAACTTTAACGGTGTGGAAATGTATAGATGCACAAATAAACAAACAAACTTTTATAAATATATAGGAGATAGGTATTAAATCCAGAAATGCTAAATGCAAATGTAAATGATGCCTTGAAGCAATATTGCATAATTTTCAGGATAGCTCAGCAATTACGATAATTGAGGAGTGTGAGGCAAAAACATGGTAACCCACAAACTTATCTATTTGTAGTTAGGTTGCGTACAGAAAAGAAAAACTTCAATTATGATTTTGGAAATTTGTTTATCATTTGTTGTAGTTCATATTTTGTAACTTTATTTATGATTTCTCTTACAGATGCCCCCCACCCCACAACCTCCCCTCCCCTTGATCTGATTTTGCTCATCTACAAACTTCATCTTATACTTGTATTGAAAGTGACAAATATAAAATTTGAACTTCCTAAGTTAATTTACTCAAGAGTTATCGTCGAAAAACCAAATCGATGCCTCCCAAATCCCCACTTAAAATATTTTTTGAGATACACCACATAGCCTATATTTTAAGCTGGACCAGTCTAAAGATAGGCTGCAAGTTTCATAAAAATTCGACCAGCTGTTTTTGCGTGATGCAGTAACAAACAAACAGACAGACAACAATTCTGCAAATCGGTTCAAACGTCTTCTTGTGATGCAAAACATACAAAAACGTAAAACCCCGACAAAAAAACAAATGTACAGACAGAGGTTACAATTTTATTTATATAGATTTTCATTTACATTTCTTGCCATGTATTGATTCTTGCTTGTAAAATCTGACTAGCACTATTGTTAAAATGCAGTAGAATTAATGGAACAAACGTTGATATCAAAATTTGGATTTCATCATTTACACATTTTTGTGCCATAAAGATTTATTGCTAACTAAATATGAAAAATAGGGATCTTCGACCAGTTAAAAACACAGAAAAAAGGTCAGTATAATGAAAAAATAATATTGAAATTTCTTTTTATGAATAAAACACTCCGATTTGAATTAATGTTATTCTAAAATTCTTGATAAATTAAACAAATGCAATCTCAGTAAAATTATTGCACAACTGGAACTTACATTTTTCAGTGAAAATATGAGGCCCAGGTTTGAATATTGTTGAGATTTTACTGACCATATTTAACATCTTAATGACCTCCTTCTAAGATATAGTTTCTTCCACAGAGAATTATTGAGCTTGTCTTATGGCTGAAAAAATAAAGAACAAGCACTTATAAAAATATTTATCTCAGGTATCCCCAATAGCCACAAAAAGGCTATGAAAAACCAGATAAGCATTTCAGCTACAAATCAGCCATTTTAATTGATAAATTACAGAAAATAGATTCTAAAGTAATTTCTTAAAGAAAAAGAAAGTTCTTTTAGAAACTACTTTCGGTGAATTGTCATTAAAGATGGCTGCTTTGAAGCTGAAATGCACATTTGGTTCTTCATAACCTTGTTGTGGATATTGAAAATACCTGAGATAAACACTTTTTAAGTGTGTTCCTGAATCTCTTGCCTATGTTTATGAGTAATACTTTTAAAAACAGGATCAAGTGTTTGTGATAAGATTTACCCATCATTACATAAAGCATATACTGTGAAAAAAAGATTAGCAAAGCAGCATAAATGGTTCATGTTTCAATTGAGATTAAAAGCGTTCAATCATTTACTACCAATACAATTAGATTATGTTCTACATGCATAAATTAATTTAAAATCAACTTGTGATGGCACAATGTAACTTTCACAAAAATATTACCTTTTCCAGGTCATTACGGACATCATATAGGCTACGTGCATCACGATGAAAAGCATTTAGGATACTGGTATGGCCTAATTTTAACCCAACTCCTTTTAAAATAATACGAATGAGCCACTTTTGTTCCAATGCTGACATCACTCGTAGCATTTCTGTTAGTTCCTTATCTATTAGTCCTGGAGAAGAAAATATTTAAGATCCTAAATGGAGACTGTATAACTTGCATCACAAGTAGCAACAGTTAAGTCATTGGACTGAAAATTTGTTGTACATAAATGTAAAAACTTGAAAGAAAGAGTTAACATAGATTATAAGACTGTGTGATTAATGAGTGAAGATCGGTTTATCTCCTTGAAATAGTTAAGCATTTTTTTTAGCTTCAATATGTATTGTACTTATTGAATTTATTGTAAAAACAATTTTTCAAAAACAAACATTCAAAAATATGGATTATCACATTCAAAACTTACTCGGTTCATGAGCAGCATGATTATCCGCAATATTGTCTAAATGCTTATTTACTGCTTCAATACTAAGATTACTAGGAGACTGTGAGCAACGAACTCTCAATAACCAATAAGCAACTTCAGCAAAATCTCCAGCCCCACTTCCAGCAAACTTCGGCACCCTGCCATCAAAAGTAAATATTCCCATGTGAGTAATTACTTATAAAATTTTTGCATCAAAATGTCAACAGTATATTATGAATGTAAAAATCATCAAGGAATACTACAGTTTAGGACGATGAGTATTATATTAATAAAAAAGAGAATGATCAAGAGTGAACATTCTAGATAAATAAAAACATTTACCTATAGTTTAGTAACTTTGATGCATCAGTCCCTTCTTTGGGAAGACAGAGAATGCGCACATATATGCGTGCAAGTGCATGCTCTTTGACTCCATAAGGCCCTCTTGCTCGATCCATAGTTGGGAGCATAAGCCTCAATATCGGAAAGAAACTGTCACCCTTTCCCTGACACTTCACAATTTATTTAGTGAATATTTTGTGAGTTAAAAAAGAAAATTCAAATCAGCAAGAAATATTCACCTTGTAGTTAAACATGTAAAATTGCTTTACAAATGTTATAAAATGAACCAGACTGAGTGAAAATATATTTGATCAAAAAGGCAACTGAAGAAATTATTCAGAATATCACAGAATGATAAAAGGGAAAGCAAGCAAGACCACGACTTGCAACAATAAAGAATTAAATTCTCAGGAACATAAGATTTTTTTCTGCATTTGAAATATATGCTATGAAATAATTATCCAGAACTAACACTTAATGAAGAAATATGAAAACTTGAGGGATTCCTCCTTTAATAAAATAAAATTAGGGAGGCCAGTGATCTTTAAATATACAATGAATGATAAATGAAGATTTAAACCTCTTTCAAAAAAATTTATTTTACAATATAGAAGGATTATGCACATTTTAATGTATAATTATGATCCATGTTATTTTAAACATATGAAAATAAACTACAATTACTTTGAAATTCACTTTACAAATAATTACATAACCACATCTTTGGTTTGATGACATAAACAGCACACATACCGAGTTATAATCATTTCCATGGATTGCCCTCCACTGCTCACGGAAGTTAGAAATATATTTGCACAGTATTCCATATCGTTTTGGTTTTATTTTACATTTTATAAGCTTTTCAAACAAGTGACAGAGCTCAACAAATGTAAAAACTGAGGCCACTGTTTTCTTTGAGCCATGAACATATTTCTTGACTTCCATATCACTTCAGTTCTGCCAACGACACAGAGTGAAATGTTTTGAATTACACAAATTTATCAATCAAGCATGAAATGTTATCCCACTACTTAAAATAATTAATATTACATCAAAATGAAGAATCAATTTCACTGATTAAATTACATTCATTAAATCACACTACGAAAATTTCCAGCTTTAAAACATTAAATGCAAGATGACTTATCATACTAAAAATTCTGATAGAAAAGTGTGTAAAACTACTCACTAACCTGGAAAATATATAATTTACAAAAAATCTCTCTTGAAGGTATCACTCACACTTCAAATATAATAGATAAAATACTCAAGAAAGAAAGTTGCCTTAAATTGCACTTAACAATGGATGACAGAACAAAGTAGTATATCAATCATCTGAACCAGTAGTGCCAAAGTTCTGGCCCAAAGGCTACATGACCTATTTTAAACACTCAGCAGGTCAGTTGTGGCCCATGGATCATACGTTAGGCATAATTGAACTGAACAATAAGTCTTTATTTTACCCATGAACATTACAATGTAGCATATTGAATAACTCATAGACATATATTGAAGGGCATAATTCAGAAGATAAAACACAATAAGATTAAACATAGGTGGGTTTAAAAGGGATAAACATCACAAACTCATCAAGACCAATCAACAAAAAATCACAAATCCAATATTATTTTTCATAACTTCTGAACTTGGAAGAAATCATTTATTTTCAAATTAAGTAAGAAAATCATTTCATCTCACATATATCAAATTACGATATGTTCCTCCAGAACAGCACGAGCTAATTCTCTTGCACCGGTACGCTTGTAAATAAGGTGCAAGTTGTAAGCAATCTCCCTCTGAAGGTTGAGGCAAGGAGTATGTTGAGTAGAGTTTGTAGGTGCTGGAGGCTTACATTTCAAAGCTTCCTCATAATGGAAAATTGCCTCAGTATAAAGACCTAACTGATGCATCAGTCTCCCTAAATTATAATGAACTTCTTGCCTAAGTTCATGGTGTCGTAGTTCTGAATATTCAGAGAAAAGTGCTATTGACTGAACAACCAGGGAATGCTTGTTCACTGTAAATTTTTGGCATGCCATATGCAACAAACTAATACTAATAAGTAACGGAACCATAGGATTCTTATTATTTCGATATAATGTAGTATACTCAAAGAGAGCATATTTATAAGTACCAGAAATTAAACAATTGTGAGCATGAATGAGAGCCAAAGCTTCCAAGCACACTGGACTGACGGGAGGATTTGGACGGGTTACCTCCCCTTGCTGGCCATCTCCCAACTTAACATTGTCTTCTTTGTCGGATCCATCAAGTGTTTCTATCCTAGCAATTTCATCTCCCTTGTTAATCGAAGCAGAACGACTCTCATCAGCACTTCCCGAGATACCCAAAGAATGAGACTTGGCAAACATTCGCATGATAAAACGGTTGTGGCGCGCATCGAAAGAATGCAACACAGCCAAAGCAAACAATGCCCAGGCACGAGGCATGCTCGGCTCCCTAAGGATCAAGTCTTTTGCCAAATAATACCCATGAGTTGAATCTTTATTATAAAAAGCAGACAACAAAGCAAGAAAGCGACTTTCCCGCCTTTGATTCAAATCTGAAGGGTTAGAAGAACGAGGATTAAATAAGTTTGAACCGAGTGCAGAAAAGGCAAGTCTCTGAAATCGGCCTGGCCATTTAAGGTAAATGCAAATGGAACACAGGGTCTGAAGCAGCTTCCATTCGTCTTGCCAAGAGAATGTAGACTGAGACGAGACATTTACTTTTCCATCAGAAGTTTTGCTCTCATCAAAACGTCCTTTCCCACTGAGTGTAAGGCAGTATACATCCTCCTTGTCCTTTATGTGTCCACAGTGACGTGATATCAGCAATTGCCCAGTATTTAGAAGATCCTCCGCCTTATCTACCCATGGCTTATCCACAGTACTCACATCTGAAGGGTTCAAAGTTTCATCCGACATATCCCAGCCCAGTTCTCGGAGGAGGAGACGACATCTCTCATACAGTAAGACAGGGTCGAGGGCATCTACTTCATCAGGATCTTGGATGAGAGCTTCTAACGCCTCACTTCGTCTACCTATTCGCCTCAGAATCTCAGAGAGGGCAAGCCGAGCCTCGGCATGACCAGGTGCAAGGTTCACAACAGTTTTATATGCATCAACAGCATCTTCAAACTCACCACATTCACGAAGGCATTCAGCTTTTCTCAACCAAACTGCGGCCAAACCATAATTTTTTGACTGCACAAGGGGATTCAAGAGAGATAACGCAATCTTGTGACATGATTCTGACATTAATGCTTCAGCTACATCTAAATAGAGATCCCCAGCCTCTTCAGGGTCTAATTCAAACAAAGGTTTCATAAGGTTTGTGACAATATCAACTGAGTTAAGATGAATTAAAGCAACCAACATTTTCACGTGGATGTCAATTGGTAAATCCTCTGTTATTATGCAGCTGTGAATTTTATTTTTTATGGAGGTAGCCTCACTGCATTTTTCTACATCTTCCTCACTCATGTTGAAAACAACTCCACAGTGGGACATTAAGACACTCAAACAACCTTGATAATCACAAAGCTCAATAAGTAATTCTAGCATGAGGTTTATATCCTCTGGGGTAATGACTGATTTAGGGCACTGATAGAAGGCAACTTCAATAGCCTGTCGAGCTCGGTTAAGTTCTCCGACACCATGATACATTCTAGCTAATAACTTTGCCAACTCCATCGCCTTGGAAAGAATAGAAACATCTTTTTTTTCTTCTTTTTCATAACTTGCCAGCATTACTTCCAAAGCTCTATGATATCTTCTCCTAGCTGAACGTTTTTCTCCAAGATTATCCAATAGCTGTGCAAGTTTGATGTGCAGGTCAGGGTCTCCAGGATCTGCTCTAGCAGCTCTGGCAAGACATGTAGCAGCTTGCCGCTTATCTCCTTGCTCTATGGATATTTCGGCCAGTCTCTGCCATTCGTGAGGGTCTCCCGGTGATAAATGGGCTGCAATGAGGGCAAACTGAAGAGATTTTTCAGGTTCTTTCAGCTCTTCATGAAGAACCGCTAAAGTCTGAAATGGTTCAGGTGCTGTGGGTGCTTGACGAATAACCTCTAAGCACATTTTAACAGCCATTTCTCGGTCACCTCGGGCGTAACGAAGATTAGCTTCTCCCATCAAACCCTGTAAAGCAGGAGGCATTCGTCTATGTCTCCTAGCGCGGTTCTTTCTACGCTTTCTTGAAGCATCTTGCAATTCGAGCTCAAATGCTATGGCAGAGTTATTTTCAGCAGCTGAAGTGGAGGTGGCCTTTGGTTTTACATCTTCCTTGGAAATGCCATCAATTTCTAGGGCAGTGTCTTCCGTTTCGGCAGCATCAATCTGTCCATCAATGTCCAAATCAGTCCCTCCCATTAAGGCAGCAAATTCGCTGAAAGTTAACTGACCGTCTAAAAATTTTTCTGTAAGCTGTCTTTCTTGTTCTTTTAACTCAGGATCGTCAATTTCCATCGCACTGGAGGATAAATCTTCCTCTTCCGACAAAGATTCTGAATCAGAATGTGACACCACTTTGAGAAACTCGTCATTTCTACACTCAATTGAGACTGTACGAGGCTCAAATAAATCGGCATAATTAAGTTCCAACTCTACGTCTTCGTTGCCTTTAAGCACAATGATATGTTCATTTTCTGGATCAACAGAATCTATTTCCATCATTGAAGTACCGGGAGCTGATAACTCATCGTTCTCCATTGTGAAGCAAGGTAATCACGACAGTCAACGATATCAAAGAAATTATAATATATTCACGTATTATAACGGCAAATCTTGGGTTAATTCTAAAATATACGTTGGTTTTCAAAACATTTACCTTGATATCTTTGCCTTACATCAACTTGTACAAACAAGCTACGGTATGAGGTGAAAACAGTTGAAAGACGATATTCAGATTTGGCTGAAATAGAAATGTTATTTCAAGTTTTTTTTATAGAGTTTGCAAAACTGGTTGATGTAGTTGATTTTTAGGGATGGCGCAGAAATATTTATAAGTAAATAAGTCAACGATCTGAAATGTTGATAGGTTATTAGAGCGATAATATTTTCTCTATTCTCGAAAAAAGCACCCGGCAAGTGAAAGACTAGGGTTCGATTTCTAATAGTTTACTTAAGGTGTAGTACCAACAAAGACTTGTTCCTTAATTTTATTTAGTGTGATTTGATTAGGAAGAGACTAATTTGTAAGAAATGTGAGCTTGAGGACTAAACATTTCAGTGGCGGATTTATTTGGAGGTCCGGTAAAAAATATAATAGGTGCAATTTCTCAAAAGCAATTCGGTGTGGTTCCTTGTTTACTAGAAGCAGGTTAACCATGAAGGAAATAATCGTTATAAATGGGAATATTGTCACTTTAAAGTTTCAAGAATAAGTTAGACCTGTCACAAATGGAATTTTTGTTCAATATACTTCAGAGCATTATAATACTGAAAAATCTCAATTTTACTACTCTCTCTGATTTATTAGATACATATTTAATTTTTCTCTTATTTCATATCTGAAAAAAATTTCAGTTTTCCTTCTAAAAAGTTGGTCTAAAAGATCTTTCATGAGGAGTGTCACCAATTGTGATTTCATTTAATTCAAGTTTTTTGATAGCATTATCAAATATGTACTTGTAATACATGATAAGCAAATAAATTTCGAAGTGTTTGAGGACTTTTGTTTAATCATCCTCAATTTTTAAGTTTAAAAAAAATTGTTGAGAGCATCTTTTAAATTTGACTAAAATATGAATACAGTGCTCTCTGTGCAAGGCAAAAGAGAAAATTTAGTCGTAATCTGACAAAAAATTTTAAATTCTGTATCGACATAATTGTGGAATTCTGTTAATGTCAAGTTAGACAATGGACTGTCGTTAACAGGCTGGGAGATGGGTTGGAGGTATTGGGTGATGGAGAGAGGAATGGCTGAACTGAATTAATTTTTTTATGTTACAGCCTGAATAATTTCAGTCTACATTTACTTTGATTGTACGATGTTTAGTCTTCTGAGCCAGGAACTGAATCTCCGTTTCCTTTATATTTCTAGTTTTGGTTTCTGAAGTTATTCATCTTCAAGTGTCTTCCAGAAACACAACCCCTATAGATAGATAAGGCCAACTTGTGGGTATCTCACCGTGAATTTGGACCTGTTGGAACTTCCTTTTTTGGAAATTTACGTACAAGATGAACAGGTAGTATTGGTTAATTATAACCAGTAAAAGAACATGAGCAATTTTCACCCTAACTGCAGACAATACAAAGTGAGGCACAGTTAAAATAAGGCATCTTTCTTTGGACTCAAAAATCTAGTCAAATTTCTTAATACATTTGCATTTGCTAGAAAAATTAATTTTAGCCCTATTCTACCTTGGTAATATTCACACAGATTAAAGATAAAAACTTTTTATCAACTTTTATTTTGTATTTTTACAGTCAAAGTTGTTTTTTTGAGAAGAGGGGAAAAAAGCAAAAAGGGTCTCCCTTTTTAAACCCAAATGTCCCAAAACAAAATTTTCTGCTGATGCTAGAGATTGCCATATCGATTTTTACGTAACAATATTTATCTCCACTTTGATAGGTTGTATTGAAGAAATATTTAACAGATTAATCAAACATATTAACAAGTTCCCCTTATGTGACCAACTGTTTCCATTGTTGTGGGGCTACCTTACAAAATAAAAGAGGTTGGGCAGGGAAAATAAGGCTATTTAGTAATAAAAAATTAAATTAATTATGAGACATATGCACTAAATTTCAAATGTATATGATGTGTTCTCCTGGGGCAAAATTTTCCGAAAATAAACTAATCCATTATTCGGATCTCCGGGCGGGGACTGTTTCGGGAAGATTCATCAGCAATAAATACAAAAGGATTAGGATAGGAACATGGAATGTTAGGACACTAAGAAGAGCAGGTAAATTGGAAAACTTGAAAATAGAAATGGAAAAGAATGGGTTAGATATCGTAGGAATGAGTGAAGTACGATGGGAAAGGATAGGAGACATACAAACTGGAGATTTTGAAGTGATTTATTCAGGAGGAAATCATGGAGAAAGAGGGGTAGCCGTTGGGATGCATAAAGAAATTAAGAAATCTGTCTCAAATTATGATGATAAGTGATCAACTGATGACAGTAAAAACCAAGGCAGAATCTGTGGACATCCTAATTATACAGTTATACATGCCAACCTCAGATCATGATGAGGAAGAAGTCGAAGAAATATATACCGTATTTGACCGAATATAGCCCCCCTACCCATTTTTCTCACACAAATCTAGAAAATATTTTAATACCCTGAAAGGACGATTATTTTTAGGCCTTTAATGTCATGAAACATGTTGTATAATTTGAAGAAATATCAAACTTGCACTCATTTAATAAAAAAGTACCAATTAGCGAGTGATAAAACGCCATGCTAATTGGAATTTTAAGGTTTTCAGATTTGTTCCTCAGAATTCAGAGGGTATACTAACGAGAGAGATATTTGACAAGGAATTGAACAAAATTACATTTTTAGGGAGTAAAAATAAACTAAAAAGTCGAAATAACATACTAATTAATGCAGCAATCTTAGCAAGTCGAAATAACATACCAATTTATGCAGCAATATAAATTCGCACTTTGCTCATATTTCGATCTATCTTTCGTTTGTGTAATTAACAATTCGAGCTTAGCCAGGCAATTAGTCCATTCTCGGGCAAGGTTAATTTTGTTGGTATTACCGTATTTGCTTGTGTAAGCTATGCACCTTTTTTCCCAAAACGCTGGTGGAAAAGAGGGGGTGCGTGTCTTACACGAATTCTTTTATTTGCCGCAGACCTTTTTTCCCAAAATGTCGTGTCGGTAAACAAATATACGTTAAGCTAGCACCCATGCCGCATCTATTATTCTATTTCTGAATTTTGGTGTATTTAGTCATTTTCATTCATTGTATAAATATTTTAAATGAGTTTTAAGTTTATTAACGGGTGCTCCCCACACTCGACGAAGTCTTCTGCTGCAATCGTCACGGAGGCCACGGCACATGCGCAACCAGTTCGGGTTGGTGGGGGTTTTGTTCTCACGGCAGATGACGCCTACCATGTTCAGATACGGCGTGCTTCCTTTATTCTATGATACGTCTATGAAAGTCATAGCCACCGTGGTGATCATTGAATGATCGCTGATCATAATTTTAGTTCGCCAAAAAAATGACGACCGCTACGGTAGGGATCAGTGACCATATGGCTGGAAAATTACGTACAGCAGAATGATCGCTACCGGAGTGATTTCTGCCGAACATGACCAATGTGACCACAAAAACAGTTACGTGTTTAACAAAAGAGGACTACCGAGATTTCTGCTAGTACCGATATAGAAAGATCACCCAATAAATTCGTCACGTAGGAATGTGAAGATGCTTAACTTGAGCGTAGCATTTTTTAGAAATAGGAATTGGTGATTTAAAAAACCCTTTTTCGGCTCAAATAAATTTTTTTCCCTAGAGCTGGCCCAAAAACCGGGGTGCGCGGAATACACGGGGTCTCGGCTTACACGAGCAAATACGGTAAAACTTGCAATTTGACAATAATGAGAGCGATCAGGTAATAGAAAAATCCTTCCTATATGGCGACGTCAATCAGCCTTGCAAATAAATATTCGCAACCCGAGTAGTTTAGTCCTACAATGGATAGAAACACTTACTGACTCGAATGAAATTCATCATTATTGAAGCTTTGCACACTTGTTTGCCCACCTAATTTTTAGTGCCCGAAAATAGCCCCCCCCCCCAACTTTTGCACTTCGCTTTTGGCCAAAAACAGGGGGGCTATATTCGGTCATATACGGTATATATATATGAGAAAATTAATGAAATTGCTGAAGACAGAAAAGGGAAAGTAAATTGTATGATAATGGGAGACTGGAAGTGTAGTTGGAGGAAAGAAAAATAGCATTTTAGGAGCATATGGTTTAGGAAAGAGAAACAGGAGAGGAGAAATGCTCGTATAATTTTGCCAGAAGAATGAATTAGTTATAACCAATACATGGTTCAAGAAACATAAAAGTAGGCTGTATATGTGGAAAAGTCCTGGGGACAGAACAAGCTATCAAATTGATTATGTATTAGTAAACCAAAGATTCAGTAATATAAATGATGTAACAACACCACCATCAGCAGATATAGATTCTGATCACAACCTTTTAGTGGCAGGTATAAACACGAAACTGAAGAAAATAAGGGTAATAAGAAAAAAGTACTTAAATTTAAAAAGGAAGATGTAAGTGATAAATTAGAAGAAAAATTACCTGAAATTAAGGATGAAAATGTAGGCAGTGCCCTCTTTTGGAATAAGATTAAAAGTTGTATAACCAAAGTTATGGAAAACGTGGGAAAAATTGAAAAGAAAATTAAGAAAGCATGGCTCACCTAAGAAATGCTCGACAAGATGGAAGAAAGAAGAAGATGAAAGAAGGAAGGATAACGTATAGGAGGTTGAACAATGAATTAAGGAGTATCACAGACAAAGCTGAGGAAGAATGGCTAAATAAAAGGTGCGATGAAATAATGGAATTGGAGAGACTCGGAAGGTATGATTTAATGTATGAGAAGGCAAAGGAAAATAGAAGAGTATGCAAACAAGGAATACAAAATTCTATAGGAAAGTCGTTACAGAAGAGAAAGAAGTATTAAAAGTTTGGGAAGAATCCATCAAGGAACTGTATGACAAGGAAAATAGACCAAGTGATATAAAGTTAGAGAAGGAAGATGATATACAAGAAGATAGCAAGGGGCCTAAAATACTCAAGAGTGAAGTAAGAAAAGCAATACAAGAGATGAAAAATGGAAAGGCCACTGGAGACGATGGTATTCCCACTGATGCACTAAAGTTGATGGGGAAAACAGGAGTAGTAACAAAATATGCAGCATGGGAGAATGGCCACAAGACTTTATGGGTGTATCTATGATCCCATTAAACAAGTTAGGAAAGTGTACAACGTATCACAAATGGGCGCGCTTCGTGCAGTGGAGTATTAGAAAGCAATTATATACCTGTATGTAAGGGAAATAGCGTTTTAAAGTTCTTTTCTTCATCATAAATAATCCATTTTCTTCCTATTTAATAATATTACATGCACACATAAGGAAATTAAACGTTTGTTTGTGAGATTGTTTATGTTAGCAACAATGAAGTAACCATGCAAGAAATTTTCTAAGTTCAACTCGATTTAAGACGTTTTTGTTTCATTTTCTCAATAACGGCTACTTGTACAATAAAAATGTATAGGAAAAGAAATACTCTTCTTTACCAGTTCTACAACTTTTATTTGAAAAATATTTTGATATGAGCAATACTTTACGAGATATGACAAAAATTTAATTTTTTGTCCCCAGTAAAGTGGTACTCCTGATTGGCATATGTGATTCATTTTTGCGATTTTCTTATTATATTTGATTGAAAGTCCTTAATATCAAATTTCATGAAAATCTGTTTGGTAGAAGCCGAGAACGAACATGCGGACAGACAGACCGACCGATGATAATAGGCGCTCATGCTGT
Organism: Uropetala carovei; assembly: GCA_036926305.1. Lineage (NCBI taxonomy): Eukaryota > Metazoa > Arthropoda > Insecta > Odonata > Petaluridae > Uropetala > Uropetala carovei. Next base: position 2,594,032 of record JAXCHB010000279.1, read on the forward strand.
AAGCAAAACGTGCCTAAAAAGAAACCTAATTCAAAGAAATGTGAAGACTACAAAACTATAAGTCTAATTTCTTATGTGTCAAAGATTGTAACAAGAATTTAAAAAAGAGAAAATAACGTAGAAGTAACGATAGGAGATGACGAATTTGGATTCAGGAAAGGTAAAGGAATGAGAGATGCTATTGGAATGTTAAGGATTATCTCAGGAGGAGATTTGCATGTTTTACCGATTGGCAGAAGGCTTTCGATAGAATAAACTGGGAAAAATTAGTTGACCTACTAAAAAAAGATTATAAATATAGGACGAGAAGTTCACCAAAGATGCTGCTTGTCACCTACACTGTTTAATCTATATGGAGAATGCTTAGATCAAGAAGCACTTGAAACAATTGGGGATATTAAAGTGGGAGGATGCATTATTAAAATCATCAAGTATGCAGACGATTTGGTGGTAATTGCTAAAGAAGAAAAGAAACTACAAAGAATGACAGACAAACAAGTGAATACTGGAAGAAAATATGGAATAGAAATAAACAAAGAAAATTCAAGTTATGAGGCTTTCTAAGAGAGAGCAGGGCTTGAATATAAGAACTGGAAAAAAATACTGGAACAAGTGAAAGAATTCAAATATTTAGGAAGTGTGATATCGCAAGATGCAAAGTGCACAGATGGGATAAGAATATGGATAGCAATGGCAAAAGCTGCTTTCAATAAGAATAGACTTATGCTGAGGAGCAGAAAGAATTTTAATTTGAGAAAAAAGTGATGAAATGCAATGTGTGAAGTATAGCATTATACAGAGCAGAGACATGGACCCTTCGGAAAATAGACATGAAATAGTTGGAAAGCTTTGAAATGTGGATATGGAGAAGGATGGAAAGGATTAGCTGAACAGATAGGGTAACAAATGAAGTGCTACAGAAAGTTGATGAAAAAAGAAATATGTTACAGGTGATAAAGCAGAGGAAGGCTAATTGGTTAGGATATATACTGAGAAGAGAGTATGTTGAAGGTAGTAATTGAAGGGAAATAAAGGAAAAGGTAGGAGAAGTATTCAAATTAGGTATTGGAGAATTAAAAGAAGGAAGAAGAACAATTGAAGAGTATTGCTCAGGATAGAAATAGATGGAGAGCACAGTATTATTTGAAATAAAGGACCTGTCCTAAAACAGAGGATTATAATAATAATGCAACTTTTGAAAAATTATAAGAATTTATATTTATATACTGCCATTTATAAAAATACATTATTTGACATTCATTATATAGTACGTTGTATGTGATGCCTGTTGAGTTCAAGAAGTTAATAATTTTCAATCCTTGTGTCGTGCTCTCTTTGTAGCTGGCTGAGGGTCTTGTCCATCGTCAATTTCATCTTCATCATCATCATCATCACTTCCTCCAGCCTACAAATGGGAAAATAAACAAATTAGAATTTTAACTATATGAAATGCAAATCTGTTAATTATAATTCCATCTCAATTTTTAATCAAATGTTAAAGACATATGACCATTTCTTGTTGTTTCCTCAAGTTCCTTGTAAGCTAGGAAGTACTACAGTAAAACCTCTTATCTTACGAACTCCCTTGGAACGGAGAACTCCATATAACGAAAATTATCGCCGGTCCTGAAACATTCACTAATAAAACTATATAGAAAACCTCTATATTACAAACCTCCGATAATTACAAAACTCCCAATTGCGAAATAAAAATTGCACCCATTCCAATAAAAACAAGCCTGCATATAGCAAAATTAAAAAAAAGAATACTGCATGCACTGTTGTAAAGCAGAAATTAATACATACTACTGTTATTACGACCTCACCTGAATGATTCGAAGCATAGTATTTGTTGTAATTTCGAGTGATAAGGTAGACAGGTAGGCCTTGTCTTTCGCGACTTTATCTTTTGCGTATTTCGATCTTTCGCGGTTCTGCATTTCTGATCAGTTTTGTCTTTTGCTGCCTCATGTTTCACTCTTTTGCGGAAAAAATCACGGAAAAGACTACGCAAAATTTTTTTATATGTTGAATTAATTGCCTTTTCCTCACGTTTTCTCTCATAGTCAGGCCTGAAAAAATATTGTGTTATTCTAATATGTAAAAATATTTTTACATATTAGAATAACATAAGAGCATTAATGTAATTTATGTGCGTACTTAATTTTAAAAAATAGATACACCAGTCTTATATATACACTTTTAAATATTTTTGGGATGCAATCCTGCCACACTTTTGTGCCTCTTCACATGTGAAAAGTTGCAAAATATAAGCTGGTATCACCGTTCAGGAGCTTTCTTTCTTTTTGATGACAGGGTAGTCCCGAGGGGAAAAACTCAACTCTCAACTCTTGATCCTTCTTATTCAGGATCATTGGGGTATTTGCTAAGGTTTGACGTAGTTCAAACGTTTAATCTTTGCATTTTATGCATCATTTATTGTTGGCAGACTTTCGCGGAGTTTTCCAGGAATGTAACACCCCAAGAAAGATGAGGTCTGCAGTGTTTGGAAATTATCTCCTGCAACTTAGGCAACCACAGTTCATTTTTCTCAATTCTACTACAGAACCAGGGGCGCCGTGCCTCACAGCCGCCCATGTGTAAGGCTCTCATTGGCCGCCATTTTAGGCATTCTTTACCAAAATTTTAAAAAATGCCTGATGGTATGATAAATTTCCGTAGTCAGTAAGTATGTAAGAATATAATGGCATATTATAATACAACCCACATTACCATTAAAAAAACTGTACATGTCTGACGATAAATCGGCCACCCATGTTGTTTGACCGTCCGTGTGTGTCGCACACATCATACATATGGACGAAATTTAAATAAGATTTTATTTTCTAATACTTTTTTCTTGTTCTTTTATTTTGTTTAAGTCTCTCTTTCATTGAAATTAATTTTTCCGTATCTTTCTCTATTTTTCTGCGATCACCAATACAGAGGACAAATGATCCATTCTTGCTGGGATGGGAACCAAACCCTGTATTTCCCATTGCCTTAATTACTTCTCTTATGCGATTTCATCTTTTGCAGTGTTTTCAGGAATGTAACCCCCACAAAAGACAACGCTGCCTGTATGTATTATTAAATATGAAAATTTATTAAAAACATGTAACAAAATATAAATTCTCCTTCATAAATAAATTTTCTATAGATAATTTATCGTTAGTAGTTCTTTGTGGTAAACGTTGAGGACCAACTGAATACGTAACTTTTATTTAAATAAATGACAAAAATACTTTTTCATTAATATTTTTTGTGCTATATTTTCATTTTTATTTGGCTATTTATTGATATGCTATCGTCTCTAATGTACCTAATGTTAAAAATTTGCCATTTAAATATTATGAAAATTTAGTATAAAGTAATCCAAGTTTTGATCAATACTAATGATATAGCTCAGTAGCCCAGATATGCCCTACATCATAAATTTCCACATCATATAGATTGTTTTTACTATGAAAATTGATGAATGTTATAGGAATGAAAAAAATAATATATAGTTTTTATCATAAGGTGAATTTTTTTGGAAACATTATTTAACTAAAATGTTAGTGTTGAAATAAATTATAACCCAGGGCCAGCCAAAGGGGGAATGTGGCAGATGCGAGGCACCTGGGCCCCCAAATAATGAGGCTCCAGAAGTTCTCAAATATTCAAGCATCGAGTGTAAATTTTGCAAAAACTTTTACTAAAAATTACTTGAAAACTGCCTTCCAATAAAGAAACGCTCTATAAAAGTTAAATATTAAACTGGGACTCCATAAATCATTCGTTATTATTATAAATATTAATATCGTGGGGACCTCCATTGATATCTGCATCCAGCCCCTTTTCAGTGCTTGGCCGACTCTGTTATAACCAGCAATAATACGCTAATGTGCATATATGATGAATCTGAAAAAACCTCCATACAAAGAACCTCCTTATAACAAAGTGCCAAAAATTGGGTCCCTTCAGTTTCGTATTAAAGAGGTTTTACTGTATTTAGGTTGAATACCATTTATGCATTCATGTAAATGGCAGAAGTGAATCTAATGCAATACACTCTTAATGACATGTAGCAATAACCAACTTCACAACTTCTATCATTTCCAGAGTTCTTCACGATAAAATTTTTTTAGACCGTGATAGTAGTGGACAGTGAATTTTTGCAGCCAAGGCTAAGTTATTATTTGAGAACCCTTAACATAAAATAAATTAAACCTAAGAACAAAAATTTATATTCCAATTAGATAGTTATGAAACAAGCATTGTTTATTTAAATTTTAACAATTTTTTTTATTTTTGTGATTTTAAATGTTTTCTGTGAAACAGGGTCCAAGGGCTACAGTCCTGTAAGCCAGTTTATAGATTTGACTGTGATCACAAACTCCATTACAAAACAGTTTTACTGAACCTTTTAGGAAACACACTGAACTCTCTCCCCATTGCAAGTTCATACACTATATTACTTTTTAATTTTGAAATGTTAATAAAGTTGTGCATAGGATCAAACAAATTATAAAGGCTTTACCAATAAAAGAGGAGCCCTTGGCTCTTTTCAGGTGATTGAAACCATGCTTGTGAGCACCAGGAATTTAGTTTGCTAGGTTGTTTTCTTTCTAAATGCATTAAAACATATTAGTGATAACTTAGGCATTGACTGATTTAGTGCTTTTTCTTTAAATTGTTTGTTTTCATTTTGTCCATCTGCACGCAAAATTTTCAACTAACGAGAAGCTAACATTTTCAGGATAGTTTTGGCTGATGATAGATATGAACCTTATTGATTTTGGTATCTGTCAATATGCCTTTTAGTAAGATTTAAAAAAAACCCTAATGAACTATCTACAGTGTCTCCACAATGTCTTGTCACCCCCAAATAAGCTTGCTGATAATTACCGTATTTACTCATGTAACCAGCACACTCCTCTTTTTGGGCCAGTTCGGAAGGAAAAAATTAATTTGAGCCAGAATAAGTTTTTTTTTAAGTCACCGATTCCCACTCCCTGAAACAAGTTCTGCTTAAGCATCTTCTCCCTTCTACGTGATGCAATTTATTGGATGATCTCTTTATGATGATACTAGCAGAAATCTCCTCACCGTTAGTCCTCTTTTGTTAACCCCTTAACTGTTTTTGTTGTAATATTATGCAACTTCATCCCTACTTCACTGTTTTTCACAAACTATTTGTTCATCTATGAACAGGAACTTCCCTATGCGGATCGGAGTTTTTTCGCGTATCATTTCGTAAATATTGGAAGGTTAGGAACAAACGAGTCCAAACACCTGAGATGTGGATTTCTGTCTTCCTTTCGAACGATGAAATCTTTCATTTGCAACAAAATTTCACCACTTCGAATTCCTTGAAGTGGATGAGGGAAAAGGACCAAACTTGAACCTACCTATTCTCAAGCCGACAAACCCACAGTAGTCATTGAACTATAGTTATCGGTTAGTCGGTGTATTCTTTCTGCCTACTTTTGAAAGTTTTTGCCTGCAGCGCAGGTGTAACTTACAGAATGCTATAAATGATACATTTCAACTTGTAATCCCACAAATGCGCAGGAAAATGTCACATAGAACATTGCAGAAACTCATTCTTTGTAAAGAGAATGGCAGTGTGCAAACAGATTTGTTTGAGTTATGGCAATGTGATCAATCTTGTGTTATTTATTAACTATAATGTAAGGTAAAAATTGTAGTAAAGATATTTAATACAGTAAATGGCTGTATCGTTCTTGTATTGCTGAAACTAAATACTTTACAGGGAGGTGACAAGACATTGTGGACATCCTGTAAGTTCATTACTATGATCAAGTTTCATTTTATGTTACTACAACAATAAAAGTAAAATGTAAATACATTTAATTTACTTTCAAAAAGGGATAAAGATTCCATTACAACCGCTTTACTGTGATGAAATATTTTTAAAAAATAACTTTTCCAAAAATTTGCGTGAACATTCTAAAATAAATGCTTTTGGAATCTGCTTTTGCAGTTCTTTTTTAACTTATTTCATTTTATTATTATATGTAGTTTTTTTGAAAATATAGGACTTCTTGCTTGGTATTCTATAAAATAACTCAGTGCCCAACATACTGAAAAGTTTGTGAAACCTCGCCTTAAAGTAATATTCCAGTTACTGGTCCCAAGAATCAAAAAAAGTTAAATCACTTGGCAATATTCACAATAATACCAAACTTTTAAGTTGGTTCAAGCTACTTTACACTTAGATATGATGACAGTAAATATTGGAAGTAAACAACAGAAAACTCTGTTCATAACATTTTGCAAGTTTTTTCTGTGGCAAATATGAACATGATGGTAAGATTAAAATGAACTTACTCTCTCAGAATGTAACTTCAAATTCTCCTCCAACTTTTTTGGATCGATTCGAAAATCTCTACTAGTGCTCAGCTTCACCATAGCAGAAAGATTAACCTGCAATAAAAATTGAAATTTTATTAACCCTTTGAGTATCAAGACAAATGACTAAAAGATGATATTTATGTTTGAGATATTAGAATAATGTGTTAGTCAGCAAAAAAGGAGCTTGAAATCTCTATGGATCACTGACAGTGGCAGATCCAGAAAAATTTTACAGGGAGGGCACATAATAATAAATCTATAAAAAAACTAACATTATCATGTGTTCTTGTAAGTTTCTACATGTGATGCGGGAATAGGGTTGCCACCTTTTCCTCAGAGACAACCCGAAGATTTCCAATTTTGACCCGAATATTTCCAAGTTTGATCCGAAGATTTCCAAGTTTGAACCTGACATCACCTCTTCCCTACAAAAAATATGCTTTAGATTCTATTTTTGGTGTATCATTAAAAATATATATTCGATCATTATGATATTGATAAATTTTGCCGAAACAATAAAATTACTTAAAGTAAATATATAATTAATTGAGTCAGGCATGACTTTGTAGATGTATGAAATACTCATAATAGACTACTTTTCCACAAGCCTTGTTTGTATGAACATAAAGTAAATATACTTAGTTGTCTTTTTACTTTCTCCATACGTAGTATGGGGAAAGTATCGTGATTACGAAAAAAATCAACTTCGAAAATTCAACGGAAATACACGTTTTGAGGTCCCTAGAACACGTTTAGACTATTTTCGGAATGATGTGTATGTGTGTGTGTGTGGATGGATGGATGTATGTGATTGTGGGCACACTAATTCAAAAAGTACTTGTTATATTAATACCAAATTTCATATATAACACTTTAGCATGAGCACAAAGAACTGATTAGTTTTTGGACAATACTGGTTAACAGGAATCGAGGTTTATTCAAAACCCAATTCGGTTTTTGCGATATTTTTCCGATAATATGTTGTTATTGTATACACTGACCATTACAAACAAGTTAGGAAAGTGTACAATGTGTCACAAATGGGTGCATTTTGTGCAATGGAGTGTTAGAAAGAAATCATATACCTGTACGTAAGGGAAATAGCATTTTAAAGTTCTTTTCTTCATCATAAATAATCCATTTTCTTCATATTTAAAAATAGTGCATGCACACGTAAGGAAATTAAATGTTAGTTTGTGAGATTGTTTATGTTAGCAACAATGAAGAAGTAACCATGCAAGAAATTGTTCAACTCGATTTAAGACGTTTTTGTTTCATTTTCTCAATAACGGCTACTTGTACGATAAAAATGTATAGGAAAAGAAATACTCTTCTTTACCAGTTCTACAACTTTTATTTGAAAAATATTTTGATATGAGCAGTACTTTACGAGATATGACGAAAATTTCATTTTTTGTCACCAGTAAAGTAGAAGCCGAGAACGAACATGCGGACGGATGGACGGACCGACAATAATAGGCGCTCACGCTGTAATCGAAATGCATCTAAAAATGTAGAAAATATAATTTCCTACATCTTTCATTTCAAACAATTTTCCATAGCAGTTATTGTTTAGGAATTATTTATAAAAAATCGGTTTTTTCAGTTTCCGTCAAATATCTCCTTAAAAACGACGTTATTGGTAATCTTAGTGAGGACCAAAGTTGTAGAGAATAATATTTCTTCCAAGTTTTGTTTGAAACAAATTTTTGTAGAACCATCCATTTCGAAGATATTTTGCTTTTTCTAATATACAGCGCCACCATCATTTATCGGTGAATTCTGTAAACATATTCAAAATATAATTTATGGCAATAAGGACAACTGTATTCTTTTACAATACGAAATAATAATTTTGCCTTATAATGCTATTCATAATAATTTAAATATCTATACCCCAAATATGGAGAAAGTCATGTGTTGGCCACATCAGATTTTTTCAATCACATGTTGGTAGAATTCCAACCTCTAGAGCAGTCGCCCTTCCCCACTCACTATTGGAAAATCACCAAGCATATTTAATGAAGCCTCTGTTGTACGGCCGAAGTAGGTTTAAAAAGTAACTGCGAGTATAGTACCAAATTTTATGAAAATGTGTAACTTTCTAATTTTGATTTGATTTATGTGGAAAATGTTGAGTATTTACGTATAATTTAAAAAAACTATCTTAACAGTTTTTGATAAATGAATGTATAGAAAGGAACATCCCAAGTGTAGGACCATTCCCAAACATCTCCCGCCTGAGACGAAGTATGATAAGACAAGACTTTAATTTGTAACAAAGTTGTTTATTCGCTCTGCTTTCTATGAGAATGCTGAGAAAAATCTTACTATTTCACCTTAAACATTTGCTACATTGAAAACGATAATTTATCGTTAGTAGTTCTTTGTGGTAAACGTTGAGGACCAACTGAATACTTTACTTTTATTTAAATAAAGGACTTAAAAATACTTTTTCATTAATATTTTTTGTGCTATATTTTATTTACTTTTATTTGGCTATTAATTGATATACCGTATCTGCCCTAATAGAAGCCGACCCCGGATTTAAGCCGACCCCCCAAAAATTTCCACAATTTTTTGGCAAAAATGTAAATTTCGTAGATTTTATGCTGAAGTGTGCACATCTTAGAATACATTATTCGAGATCAAAGAAATGTGTGGGAAATGGTTTAGTTGTTGCCATTTTGAAATATTACTCCAATTAATAATTGTGCATCGTTGAATAATGTTTCACATTCAGTGACAATAATTTCATTCATCTTCATTTTCACAAAAGGTCAAATATAGTAACAGCGACCTTGCCAAGAAATTTTTCATCCAAGTCTATTTCCAATGAAATTAGCATTTACACTGCCTTAAGAAACTGCATTTTTATAATTATACACATTCCATGTAAAGTTTTACCGAAATTCAAACAGTTGAGCATTCAAAGCCATCAACGCATTTTGCGTAATCTTCAATTTACGCAAGCGATCTCGCCAAGATATTTTTTCATCCAAGTCTATTTCCAATGAAATTAGCATATACATTGCCTTAAGAAACTGCATTTTTATAATTATACACGTTCTATCTAAAGTTTTACCGAAATTCAAACAGTTGAGTGTTCAAAGCCGTCAACGCATTTTGCATAACCGTCAATTTACGCAAGCGATCTCGCCAAGATATTTTTCATCCAAGTCTATTTCCAATGAAATTAGCATATACATTGCCTTAAGAAACTGCATTTTTATAATTATACACGTTCTATCTAAAGTTTTACCGAAATTCAAACAGTTGAGCGTTCAAAGCTGTCAATGCATTTTGCGTAACTGTCAATTTACGTAAGCGATCTCGCCAAGATATTTTTATATATATTCATCGTAGGTCAAATATTTACTTTACGAAAAATATAGTACTATCATTTGAATGCAAAGGCAATGAGAGACTTCGAGATTTAACCATAACCCAAATATTCCTCGGACTCGCATTTAAGCTGACGGGTGATTTTTTCATGATAGATTTTGACAAAAAACATCGGCTTGTATTTGGGCAGATACGGTACTATCGTCTCTAATGTACCTAATGTTAAAAATAGGAAAATTTGCCATTTAAATATTATGAAAATTTAGTATAAAGTACTCCAAGTTTTGATCAATAATAATGATATAGTTCAGTAGCCCAGAGATGCCCTACGTCATAAATTGCCATATCATATACCGTATTCACCTGAATCTAAGACGACCTTTTTTTCGAAATTTTCAGCTGTAAATATCAAGAGTCGTCTTACATTCGAATATGAAGTATATTTAAGCATTTAATCAATGGTTTTTACAACAAATGGTATATTAGAGTAAACAATTCACAACAGCAAATTCAAGTACGTAAATAAAGAAGTGAAATAAACAAATAGTAATAACAATAAGAAAAACATGACGGGAATAATAATTATTTAGACTAATAATCATCGTCGACAATCATAACACAGACGACGTACTTTCATCTTGCACGTAATGGCAACCGCAATGTCAAAACAAACGAGAGCGGAAATCATTGGGATTCCCCCTTCAAACGACGCACCGCGATTCACTAAGTGTGACAGTAATTTTGAGTTGTGCATTCTTGATTTAAATGCACAACCCTTAAGTTAAAATGACAGATCATGTTGAAGTACATGGCACGAGTGCAAAGGGAAAGTTAACAAAGGAATTAGACGGAGCTAAGATACAAATTTTAAGCTGATTGTGATAAATTACGCCGAAAAAACTAATAACTGTGATGCGAGTAGAAAGTTCGGTGTATCTGAGGCAAATGTGCGTCGATGGAAACTCTCAAAACAGGAACTAGAAAAAGCCAAAGCCACAAGGAAGTCGCTCAGTGGTCCAAAATTAGGCCGATTTCATGGCACTGAAGAAGAAGTAGTCAAGTTTGTGCGCACCATGAGGAAGAACGGTATGCCTGTTTCGACTGAAAGTATTATACTTAAAGCTAATGAAATTACTAGAGGACTTAATATATCATTGCAAGAATTCAAGGCCAGCAGAAGTTGGTGCGTGAGAATGATGTGACGAAATAATTTTTCTTTACGGCGACGAACTTCGCTGTGTCAGAAATTGTCAGAAGACTACGTTGAAAAACTTCTCGCTTACCAGAAATATGTAATTGGACTTAGAAAAACCAATAATTACCTTTTGAGCCAAATAGGAAATGCCGATGAAACTCCGGTTTTCTTCTACATGCCATCTAATTATACTGTGAACGAAAAAGGTGCGAAGTCCGTCCTAATTAAAACTACAGGCAACGAAAAAATGCGAGTCACGGTAATGTTGGCGGTTTTAGCAGATGGGACTAAATTACCACCATATGTGATTCTAAAGTGGAAAACAATACCTAAGAAACATTTGCCAAGTGGAATAATAGGTGTCAAGAAAAGGAGTGGATGACTAAAGAACTAATGAGAGATTGGTTAAATGTGGTGTGGAATAGATGGCCAGGAGCTTTACTGAAACAAAGAGCAATGCTTTCACTGGATGCATTCAAGGACACATCTCCTGAAATTAAAAACATAATGAGTGTGATGAATATTGATCTTATTGTAATACCTGGAGGAATGACATCGCAACTTCAAGTTTTAGATGTTGCTGTCAATAAGTGTTTTTAAAATAATTTAAAGGTTTTGTATTCTGAGTGGTTACAAAGTGGAACTCACACTTTAACACCAAAAGGAAATCTTAAGAAACCTGAAGTTGCAATGCTCTGCCAATGGATCAAGGCATCGTGGCAACAAATAAATGCAAAAGTAATAGTGAAAGGATTTAAGAAATGCTGCTTATCTAATGCCATGATGGGAGTGAGGATGATGTTTTATGGGAGACTGATGATGAAGTTGAAAGTGATAAAGATAGTGAGCATGAGGAAAATAGTGAAGGTTGCATAGACAGTGATGATGACTAACACAATAAAATGATTTTATGCAGCACTTGGATTGAAATGTTTTTTTGTTGTCCTGAAATGAGTATATTCTTTCAATGTATTTACTTTATTTTTAATGTTATCTTAAAATGAATGCTACCATTTAATTTATTTGAAAACCTGAATGGTTCTATTTGTGATGTGATCTTATGATTTTAAAATGTTAAAAGACAATGACATTCAAGAAAAGTATAAGAGAAAATAAATATTTCACAAGATTTATAATTTTTGTAGTCATGAAGGTCAATTTGAGCTTTTTTCTCTTTTGGAATCATCAAAATGGGGGGTCGTCTTAGATTCAGGGTCGTCTTGGATTCGGGTGAATACGGTAGATTGTTTTTACTATGAAAATTGATGAGTTACAGGAATGAAAAAATAATATATAGTTTTTATCATAAGGTGGATTATTTTGGAAGCATTATTTAACTAAAATGTTAGTGTTGAAATAAATCATAACCCAGGGCCAGCCAAAGGAGGAATGTGGCAGATGCGAGACATCTGGGCCCCCAAATAATGGGACCCCAGAAGTTCTTAAATATTCAAGCATCGAGTGTAAATTTTCTAAAAACCTTTACTAAAAATTACTTGAAAACTGATTTATAATCAAGAAACATTCTATGAAAGTATCCATACCACATACCTTAGTCTTCTTGGACAACTGAATTATAAGCTTCTCAAATATTTCTGCAGTGTATACCAATAGGGAGGTGTGCTTGATGTTGACAGAGTTCTGTAATTTTGGCCCTTTTTTTTTCTTCTCCTGTTCTTCTATATTTTCCTTTAAAAATATATAACATAAAATTAGATATGCTTTTAAAGAAACTACCTTTTAATTTTTCTGAAATATCTGCCTAGAGGAAAATTTCTGATACTTATTTTAGAAATATTAAAAAAAAGAATGAGGTGTTGTGAGATTTTCTCTGACATTCTGTAATTGGAAATACCATAACAAAATTTTTTAGTAAGCAAGTATTGTAACATCAAACAAATCAGATGGAAACCACATTTATCAGGAGAAGAATACCAAGGATTATACTTATAAAATTGGTCACATTTCACATTTCTAATTAAATAACTAATATAAAAAATTTTTAAAACATTTATAAAGGTTATCGACAGAAAAAAATGTGAGATTTAATTTTAAAATTTCCAAGTTTATATTGTTCTTGAGAACCTTAATATTGTTTATTTTTAAGGCTTATCCACCATATTAAAATCTATTTTCTTATCGTTATAAATTTCATACAGTATTTCCATACTGTATTTTCTACCTTTTATCACTAGTCTACTTATCATTTTCTAGGGTTCCTTTTCCTTTCTTACTAGAAGCACTTGATCATCTACATATTTCACTGTTCTTATAATCCTTCCTCCAATTTTGAAATCTCCCATGCATTCTAACGCTTCCTGCATTAGCCTCTCTCTATATACAGGCAGTCCTCGACTTTCGTACATAATGTGTTCCTGAAAACGTGTCCGAAAGTCGAATGTATGAAAGTCGAACATAGATTTACATGTTATAGGGGGTTCTGTTCCCAGAGAGTCAAAAAATATTATAAAATCTCTAATTATGGTATAAATGTTTAGTTTTTTTGTGCAGGGGCCTTTTAGACACAATCGTCGATTTTATAATATAGAGAGATAGGGCAAAATGCAATATTAAAATAATTGCACAAATAAACACTGCTGTATGGACAAAGATGGCGATGGGTTGGAAACTGGTGGCTGGCAACCAACACCACTCGAAATATTTGTCCGGCATTTAGCTGACGCGCGAAAGTCTGACCGGTGCACAAAAGGTGGTTCAGGGGTGTCAATCTATGCTATCTTGGGTTCTTGTTCCCTTGTATTATCCTAAGGTTATCACACACATAGTGTAATTGATTATTATCTTTTTATAATTTATCATTATTAGTTTTTCATCATTCTTTTTTCTCAAGAAATTTTTATTACTGTAAGAGTTACATTTATTCGTACTGTTTGTAACACAATGCTTCCATCCTTACCATAATCTAGTCGTTGACTATAGTTATTATATCTTGGTATTAAGTTCCCTTTTTCTTGTTCATGTCTATTTATTTTTTTGTATTTTTGGTGAAATTATCTTTGTTTATGGCAGTGTCTTTTCTGGCAGAGGTGGAAGACCAGCTGTTGCTGAACCCCAATACCGTTTTACAGGCTGAGTTGGATAAGAAATTACTTTGTGGTTAATGAAACTTATTCTGTGATTTGTGACTACAATGTGATTACTGGCTGTAAATAAATATTATTATTAATGTGCAAGTTGTACGAATATCGAACGCAAGAAAGTCGAGGACCGCCTGAAGTGTACATACGAAATCCCTCTTTTTTCATTAAAGCATTTGCTATTTTCATAGTTTTTTTGTAATATTGCCTAAACTTGGCCCCAAAGAGTGTGATGATTGAAATGAAAGAAAAGTCGGTAAAAAGGGCAAAAAAGGTGACGAGTTTGGAGAAGAAAATTGAAGTTTTAGATAGGCTTGTGCATAATGAATTTGCTTCATCAGTTGGTACTTGGTGTGAACGAGTCCACAATAAGAACAATTAAGAAAAGTGAAGAAGCGATCAAGAAAGTCCCGCTGAGTTCAATTGTCATTCACAAGAAAGACTAGCTACTGCACAATCATTATGTCTCAAATTATTTCGCAGTCTGCTAATGGGAAATCGCCTTCATCGAAGCGTGTGTAGATCGGTTCCTTGCTCTTTAATAAAATGTGGTGTTTATTCAGAACGCCACAGTACGTATTGTATTATTATATTTGTTCTTCTCCTTCACAATTGAATACACACTCCACCAGCTTAAGTTGAATGAGCATCCGATTGATGCTAAAGATTCACCGCTTTCGGCACGCCTAATTATTTCCATCTTTGTCCAAATCGTGTTCACTTTATGAGCCCTACGTTTCTTTCCACTTGTATTAGCACTTTCAGTTTTCCATTTATCACTCATATTTATAAAATAATATATGTAAAATGCACAAACAAAGAAACATTGCTGTATGTACAAACAAAGACGGTAACGTTGCCGAGACTGAATAATAATAATAATTTATTGATTATTAACCGACTTTACAGTGGTATTAATCTTGTCAAATTTCAGTACAATATTAAAAAACATTACACACAAATCTTACATTACATACAATATGTATATTATTACGTAGCATACTTTAATTTATTAAAAGTGTTGGATTGGCTGGCAGACAGCGCCATTATGCGGTAGCTCGAAATGTTTGATCGTCAGCTGACGAACGAAAGTTCGAATTTGGCGTACAAAAGGCAGTTTAGGGGCAAGAATTTACAATGTACGAAAGAGTGAATTGTACGAAAGTCGAGGACTGCCTGTATATTGAATAGGATTGGCGATAGACAACAGCCCTGCCTTATTCCTCTACCGATATTTACACCGCTGGTGTCTGCATTCTCCAACCTGACCTTTACAACTTGATTCACATATAGATTCCTGATCTGTTTCCTGTCTTTCCAGTCTACACTTATATCCTTTAATATCTTCATCAGCAGTACCCAATTTACTCCATCAAAGGCCTTCTGCCTGTGGACGAAACATAAGCAGCAATCTTGGCTGTACTCTATTGCCCTTTCTGATACGATTCTCACTATACTGATAGCATCTCTGGTTCCTCATCCTTTTCTGAAGCCGAATTGATCTTCTCCTAGCATTTCTTCGGCCTTTTGGCTTCTTCCTTAGAGAGATCATTGTTACTTCTAGGAAATCCTGAGGCCACACTCCCGAGTCATAAATCTTCTTAATTAATTTTGTAATCACTTTTAGTCCTTCCGATCCCATGACTTTAAGTACATCTGCCGGTATTCCATCGCTGCCTATAGCTTTTCCTTTTTTAGTTCCAGTATCTCCTTTTCTACTTCGCTTTTCATAATATTTGGTCCCAAGTTGTCTTCTTCAATGTTAACCTCTTCTCCCAGTTCTATTTGTGCCGATCCTACCTGCTTGTAGTATAGTTCCTAATGTATTCTTCCCATACCTGTGCTACATACTTTGGTTCTGCGACTATTTTTCCATCTGTATTCATAATTCCTTTCCCATAATCCCTAGCGTACATCATATCGTACTGTCCTAACTTCTCCATCTGTTGTATTTCCTCACATTTTTCTTTTATCCAATTTTCCCCAGCTTTATCTGTTACCCTTCTTAACTTGTTTATGCATCTATAGTTGGCTCTACCTTCTTCACTGTTAACGTTTTTCCATTTTCTTCTCTCATCCATTTTCTCCAGCATTTCCTTAGTGATCCATGGTTTTCTGATTTTCTTCTCTCGTTTTCCAGTCTCTTTATTCAAGGTATTTTTGATACTGGCTTTAATTCTCTCCCATTCTGTATCCACGGTCTTTGGTTTGTTTTCCAATTTTCTAAGGCAATCTTCCAACTTCATGCTGAATGCACCTTTCTTTTCTTTCAGTTTTTCTAGGTCCCACGTCTGTCTTTCTCTTCTCGTTTTCCGTATTTGTTTAAGCTTTGTAGTTACATCAACTATTAGAAAGATGTGATCTGAATCGATGTCTGCTCCTGGTAATGTCTTAGCATTTTTCATGCTGTTCCTGAATTTTTGTTTTACTAGGATGTAATCTATTTGGCATCTCATTCTATCTCCTGGGCTTTTCCATGTGTACAGCCTTCGTTTATGGTTTTTGAGTCATGTATTAGTATCTACTAGGTCGTTATTAACGCAGAATTCTACCAGTTTTTTTCCTCCTCGGTTTCTTTTCCCAAGTCCATGTTGACCAACAACATTTTCTTCTTGTCCTTCTCCAACTATGCTGTTCCAATCCTCCATTATTATGCAGTTTACCTTTCCTCTTCTATCTTCTTCGTATATCTCGTTAATTTGTTCATACACCTCAATTCCTTCTTCATGAGCGGGCGTTGGCATATATACCTGGATTATCAACCTGTCCACTGGGACAGCTTTTAGCTTTATTGCCATCAACCTATCATTCGTTGCTATTATTTTTGTCATGCTCTTCATCATATCTTTCCTAAGTACCAGAGCTACTCCCCTTGCCCCACTATTTCCTCCAGAGTAAACTACCATGAATTCTTCCAAGTCGAACTGCCTTTCTCCTTCCCATCTAGCATCGCTCAGCCCTATGATGTCAATCCTATTTCTTCTCATTTCTTCCTTCAGGTTTTCTAGCTTTCCTGCCTTCCTCATAGTTTTTACATTCCAAGTATCTATGTGTAAGTTACCTTCGACAAATGCTTTCCTCAAGGCAGGCCCCGCCTGGAGATCCAATTGGGGTAATATTTTACCTCCAGAATATTTTACATCAAGAGACCTCATATTGTTGAACCATATAATCATTACTAGGGAATTGTAATGTGGTAGTTTCCCTCTTGCTTTCCACATCACAGTACTGTAGCCATTCAAATCATCCCAATCATGCCTACAGCTCTATTGGATATAGTCCAGGGGTTCTCAATTGTGGCCACCAGACAATTTCGGTGCGGTCACAAGAAAATTTCAATAATTCGAATTATTTAAATAAAAACAATTGTTAATGATAAATAAGTAACCGTTGTCATTAAATAAGAAGTTTTTACATGATTATCGTTACATTTTCTGCAATCTTTCCTTGATGTGGCTACGAGGGTTTGCTTTTGGCCGCTGATGCTGCTACCTACTGCCATACAGTTATAATTCCATCCTATCAAAATATTACACATTTCACTAGCTCATTTGCTGATTGCTGTAGTCTTTGCAAAATCAGCAGGTAGACTTCCCACAAAACACACATCGAAAACATAAACATAAAATAAGCAAATTGAAATAATTATATTCAGTTAATGATTATAGTATGTACAATTAACAATGTAAGTAATTTAAAACCCACAGAATGTAGAATAACTAGTATAAAGTTAATCTTACCTGTCATGTTTCCTGTTTCCGGATTTACTTTTTAAATTTTCGCATTATTCCTTCTATTAAACAGTTTTAGAATGAGATTGGAAAGAGAGACCCAAAATCCAGTATAAATCAAAACTATCTATTTATAGATCCCTTTTTGTCCGATTTAAAAGGATTGGCAGCAGTAACGCTGCAGTTTTCTATGCCAACTTACTGTATGAAGTTGTTGCCATCTCAACTCATTCGCTTCCATTATTGCTGATGCATCTCAGATGTAATGTTGAGCTTTTTGAACGTAATACTTATTGGCAAGTCCAAGTGTTTTAAAATTGTTAACTGGCGATAATTTAATGTTTTAACATATTTATTTATGGTACTCTAGTTAATACTTAACATGATGGTATAATTTTGTCCTTATACCCCACAAAAATCAAAGGTGCATATTATACATGGGGTATAAGAAAAATACAAAATATTTTGGCATAAAGTACGGGTGTACACTATACATGAGTATATACGATAGGTAGTAAGAAATCAATACATTCAGTTATTTAGAGATTTTCATGTTTTCTATTTCAATCGTTTATTACACCGATCTTTTTCATCAGAGTTACCACTGTTTACTGCTCATGTAAGAGTAAATAATACAAGTCTTACCTGTACATATGATCTCAGTTTCGATACATTTGAAGACAAGTGAGTTCCAACAAGCTGGACCAATTTTTCAAACCTATAGTGAGTAAAAAATAAAACTCAGCAAAATTCAAGCACATGGAAGGATTATTTTGAATGCATACAATGGCCGAAGCATTTTTGTGTTCCAATAGACACATTTAAAACAAAATGTTTTAAATATGAGAGATTTTTAAGGAATGCTTCATTGATTGAAAAAGACCCATTAAAAAATGTAAAATTCAATACTAACCTTGTTCCATCAAAAATAGGTTTAGCAGAAGAAGGCCTATTATGTGATCTTTTTATAAAATATCGTGTCAATTGTATGACAGAATTGTACACATCCACAATAAGCTTAAGTAGATTTGCATGCAAAGTCCCAGCAGGTGTAGCAATTTGGGACAACTTATTTGCTACTTGGCCACAGTGGATAAGCCTAGTACATACTTCCCTCTCTAACTCAGTCAGTTTTTCTGTAGCTATAACAGAAACATAAAGAAATTGAAAGTTTGGGTTCTTATAATTAAATAAACAATGTTTTAGGAAAAGAGAAGTATCAAGTGTGAAGCAACTTCATTCTTAGAGTGAATAAAACGCTTAATGTCATCCTAAATATAAGAGCAGGTAGACCTCAATATATAAAAGCTACATTCTTCAAAAACCTTTCGTAAATCGAAATTTCATAAATCAAGGTATAATTTCTTGTTGACTCCCATTATAGAAGGCAAGATACGTTCCTATGGCAAAAAAATCTTTCCCTAAATACAGTAAAATGACACTGTATATGTTTCTTAGAATATTTATTACAGAAAAAAATTATTCTAAACATATTATTACCATTAAATATTACAAGTATCTGTCGCTTAGCATCATAGTTGCATTCCTTAAAAATGCGATTCTAAACAAAAATACATTAAGCAAGAGAATTTTCTCCATAAGAAATAACTAAAATAAGGAAGGTTATGTTCCTTCAGAGTTGAGTAGATGTCACTTATTATTATTATTACTGGTTATTTTTAACAGCTGCCTTTTGTAGACAAATACGAATTCTAAAACCAAACATTATTTTCACAAGAAATTTTCTCCACATAATATGATCATGCCTGCCGACTATCATGATAAAAATTTTATATGATCCTGCAATCAGCTGAAGGCAAGAAATATGTCTCTTTGCACACCATTTTCTACAACATTATATGATGCACAAAACCTCGCAAGAGCACGTATTCAGATTTGTTTTTTTTTTAAAGAAAGCAAATTCGATTTTAAATATTTAAACACGCTATTTTGTTTCAAGATAGGTGGAAATAAAAATAGTTAATGTTATGTTAAAGGGTCATCTTTAAATAAGTATGTATTAATTTTCGAGATTCCATACATTTGAGATTCTGTCTATTCGTGATTCCGTCCATTTGTACTTCCGTCCTTTACAGATTGTGGGTTTTAACTAGGTCTTTAAGTATAATAATTTAATGTTTTAAATTACATGTATTTTAAACTAGCTTTTTCTTTTGTAATAATTATTACTGTATTATTATTGATTAGAAATATTTTTTTAACTCATTTTCTTTACGGGATTTGCAATGAAAAAATAAGTAACAACTAAACACAAGCTAAGCTTACCACATCCTGTCAAAGATTCATTCAAAAGCTGCAACCTGTAACATTCGGACTTTAGCCTTTTTAATATGCGGTCAATTTCTTCCATGATTATTTTTACCTTATGGCATAGCAAAGAAAATGTGAAAGCCTTTGTAGCATCAGTTAAAATTTTAAATTCTGATGTATCTTCTTCATCCTATAATAAGCAATGGACATAATTCACAACTGAGTAAGAGCAGCTAAAAAGTATTCATAAATGGAAATTTTGTTAGAACAACAAATTAAAAATTTATGATGGAAGAATGTTAAAAATGACCAAGATTTCTATGATGCTTTGTGAAAAGATTCAAGGTGAATCATCATTTTTCAAAAGAATATTGCAAATAAACTGCAATAACAAAGTATTCACTTAAAATTCAAGAATTCTTAAGAATATATAAGAAATATGTTTATTACTTACATCTTCAACATGCCCAAAGAATGATACACCACCTAGCTGTTTGATTATCCTCTCAAAAGGAAGTTCAAGTGCAGAGTAATGGAACCGGTTTCCGATGACAAAAAGATGTGATAATGCGAGTTTTGCCACCTTTGGATTCTTGGGGTTTTTCTCTTTAGAGAATTTATAAATCCAGTCCAATAACTCCTAAAATAAAAAAATGAAAACATCTTGCCTCACCTAATATTTAAGTTAAATTTGTCTAGTGCTGTTATGCATTTGTGGAATTAAGTTTTACAGCATTTATGACATATTTTCCAATATATCATCTTTATCAGATACACTAAGCTATCTTTTTACAGTTTCTTTTGAAAATTATTATAGTTGATGCCTTTTGATACTTCTGTCAATGTGTATCTCCTATTGTAAGAAACACTCTGTACATAACAACTATTGATGGAATGAACAGTTATAAACATGAACAACTGAAGCAACAAGATAATTACAAGTAGTATGTAATACATTTAAGTTCATGAAACTACAAAATTTAAGTTCTTTTATTTTGTTTAAAAAAAAACTAGGGTACGTTTTGTTTGAATAAATGCATCATTGGGCAAAATAGTGATAAAACAAGGCAAACACAAACCCGGCTTGGATGAGCTGCGTTGGAATCCACAGTAACCTCATTTGTCACTGGTAATGGCAGAAGCTGAGAGGACAAGTATGCAATGCATGAGATAACAAGAAAAGGGATGTTGAACCAGGCATCTTTCTCAACCTCTTCCTCATTTTCATCCTTAGATATGAGCATTTCTAACAAAGACTGCAACTGACATAAACATTTTTTCACTGGAGACCCTCCTGTAATCTCACTGTCTGCATCATCTAAAATACCTTTTGAAGAAGCACTGGTATATTAGAATGAGGAATAAAAATTTTTTTAATACTGAAAATTCCCAGTACATATGACCATTGATTATCACTGAAATCTTTTTAAATACAGCTCTTTGAAGTTAGCATATTAATCATTTATAGATTCAAGGAAAGTGAATGACACACATTATGATGCCTGAAATTACTGACAAAAGATATGACAGAATACTTTTGAAGAAAACTTCAACTACTATGGAAAAATATTTCTACAAGTATTTTGGTTATTTATTTGTTTAATTAGGCAAGCATGAAACTTGCACAAGTTAAAATATGATCTACATCTTTTGGACTATATTAATCCACTACTGTAAATTTTTGAAGTCATGTTTCATTTATGAACCATTAGCCTAAATAATTGAGTTTATGGTGATTCCACAAGAAAGAAATATCTATTTGGCATAAAAAATTAAAATAATTTACCTTCTTCATCCAAGACGATGGCTAGTTTGTGATAACTTGTATCAAGGGCAATTATTTCACATAAGCACTCGAGAGCTAACAATGCACAATTTTTATGAAATGTAGCATACTCCAATAACTTAGCAATGCAATGTTTATAAATTATGCTGGAATAAATGAGAAAATATGGTAAGTAAGAAATTAAACATACTTTGAAGTGGTTAAAATTCAATGTCATCTAACATAAAGATAGTTTATGAAATGTTTTACTAATATGATAAAATTAAGCTATAGAAACCAACTATAAGTTAAAGAATCAGATGAGAATTTCTTAATGCCATTTTTGCTCCTATTATATGTCAGTGTGTTATGTTTGCAACTCCTATGTTAAACTGAAGGCAGTAAACCCTCAATGGGGAAAGCCAGTCTGTTATAGCTGAGTTTGCTTCCAAGCACATCAATGTAACGGTGGACCAAGCAAGTGTCACATGGGTAATTCGTTCAAGAATGAAATCCATTTAATGGCAAATCAACGCCTGACAGAGCAACATAACGAGGACATTGCCTGTACTGGAAAAGAGAACTTGAAAATTAGTACTTTCTGTTTCTTGACAAAAGATATAGTTCCAGTGAGGAAAATGATTTTTGGATCTACCCTATCTATTTGTTTGATTTTACAGCCTTCAAAGACCAGCTTGTGGATCCCAAGAAATCCCTACAATTTCAATGTTCACAGTGGGCCATATATACATATATGCTGTATGCCGATTTTTACTTTCACCACACGTAGTATAGGAGAAAGTATTGTATTCATGAAAAAAATCAAATTCGAGATTTCAACGGGAATATGTACATGTTTTGAGTTCCCCTGAGTATGTTATGACTATTTTTGCAATGATGTATGTGGGTGTGTGTGTTATCATTATTATTATTATATAAGGGAACAGTGAGGGTTTATTCTTTCTCTGTCACCTAATTTATTCATCATTTTTCATTGTTTCATCTGTTCATTGTTCAACTCTGGCAAAATGTTGGCGGTTGAGGGACCTGTCTAAAGGGGCTGGTTACTGCAACCTTGGGGTTTAAACTCTTCACCCCACCACCCAACCTGGACCAAAATCCCATAAAAATATTTTTCCTTCCCTTCACGGTCACCTTGTTTATTCATTCATCAATTTTCATGTTATTTATTTTAAAACCTGTTTGCAGAGTTTCTTCATTTTAGTAAGTCATTAAAGAGGTGCTATTTTTAGTTCATCGCCTTCCACTGAACATATTTCTCTGTGCATCAAAAATCTATAAATGCTCTTTCGCTCCCGAGACTCTGATGATATGCCCACTCTCTCATCAGGCGCTTCATCAGTTTCTTTTTAAAGCATGTATGTGATAAAATTTTGTGGGTGCTTTAACTCAAAAACTAATTATCAGATCAGCACAAAAATTTGCACAAGATTTTTGTTAGCAAATGAAGATCTGAAAAGGTTTTGGCTGAAACATCTTAACCGGAAGTGGGTTTATTCTTGTTGTTTTTCCTTTTTACTTTCTCCATATATGTAATATAGAGAAAGTATTGTTTTCATGAAAAAATTCGAATTTGAGATTTAAATGGAAATACACGTTTTGAGGTCCCCTAAACAGGTTTTGACCATTTTCTCGATGATGTCTAGGTGTCCATATGTGTGACAACTTTTGTGGGTGCTCTAACTCAAAAACTATTCATCAGATCAGCATGAAATTATGTATTTGTGATTTTATATATATTCTTAAGATTTTAAAAGATTTTGATAACAATCGGTCAGCTGGAAGTAGGGGTTTACCCGTCAAATTTTTTGTTTTTCTTAAATATTTCGCCTAAAACTGAATTTTTGTTAACATGTGCATGCACGCACACACACACACGCACGCACACACACACACACATACATATATATATATATATATAAAAGTTGTAGATATTATTTTTTTTCTACAACTCTTGTTTGAAATAAATTTTCATATGAGGAATATTTCAAGAGATATTCAATTTTCTTCGAAATTGACAGTTAATGGGCAGCTAGCATGTGTGGTAGTGACGGCAAAGGTGAATTTACAAAACAATTGAATCGCTAGCACTGAAGCGTGTAAGTTGAACTGTTCTTATCGCCATATTTATTTGATTTTAGTTGACAACTTACGTATGGAGAAAGTCATGTGTTGGACACATCAATTTATTTCTAAATATCTTCTTTAAAAACTCAATTTACGTAAATATCTTTACGTATTATAAAAATCTAGTGGTCATCATGTGTAACACTGCCAGAATGAGTGCAGCATATTTTTCATTTGAATTTTAAAATTACTTAGAATCATCGTACGAACTCTGGATTTGAACCAAAGAATGCATAAAAAATTGAAAATTTATTTTCCTACTGGCGATTTTCGGAAATGCATCGAATCAGTCCACAAATTCGTTTTTAATGGAAAAATTTCATTTTCTTAGAAGGGAAAATTTTACATCATTAATAGCAACAGTATTGTTGCAGATTCAGTTAAACTAATTTAATGAACCATTTTAATCATATGCAGCAACATTGCAGCATGTTTATAATACTCTTATTTTGGGCCATGAAGTTTTTAAAATTATGATATTTTAATTATTCTTCTAATAATAACTGATGCGATATTTTGAAAGATCAATAATAAAAATTCATTTAATAGTAATGGGAAAATTTGTGTACATCATTACTATCCATTTTATTCTATTCTTCGGATCAGTTCATTGTCAATTGCTTGACTGATTTCTGCGAGAAAGGATTTGATCTTTAAAGTAGACTGAGAACTACCATACACCTGGAAATATCAAGGTACATACATGCTTAACATACATTCCGTATCAAATACATTTATATAAATCATTTGCAAATCACAATTCTGCTATACTTATCAAAATCCAATACATGGTAGGAATGAAGTGATTGCAAGCGAAGCGAGCAAAGGGGTGTTGGCAAGCGGGAGCGAACAGGGGGCTTGTCTCCTAGTTTGTTATTATAAAACTTATAGATAATGTAATTGTTTGAAACAATTTTTCATAAAACCGATGGTTTGAGATATTTTGATTTTTCTTCTAACTTTGTTAAATACGTTGCTCTGATAAAATTTTCTAATTATTGATAGCACTGCGTATGCTGCCAAGGGTAATGTTAATTACACGTCGACATTTAGTTATCCATATAAACAGCCAACAGTTTTCTTTACTTATTCTTTTTTTTTTAATAAAGACAATTGAAAATGTTTAAAAATTATTCGCAAGTGTAATTGCTGATAATTAATCCTGAGGATGCTGATGTCGAGAGCAGTCATATTCATTGCTCTGTATGGAGAAAGTCATGTGCTGGACATATCAGATTTTTAAAAATCCCAAAAGCAGGTGTCCCCAAATGTTGCGGTAACATCTTTTTAGTGTGGCTATAACTCCAGCAAAATTAATGATTGACATTTTAATAGGAGATCTAAGAAATTTTAACCATAAATAAGAGTCAGTACTATAGAAATTCCATAATTTGGCTGCAAATATGTATAAATCTAATTACCAAATGATGTCATAGCAGTGCTTCACGGAAGAGAACCTCTGCCTGTGGTAAAAATTTTTCACTCTGGCTTGATGTATGTGATGCAAAGCAGCCTTAATCACAAAGGTGTGAAGATTTTGTCGGGTTTTTGTTGTAACAGATTCCATATCCATTTCTGAAACATCATTACTGAAAGTATATAAATAAAATAGTCATTATAATTTACAGTAACATTATTGCAGTTAAAGTAGCAACAACTTTTTATCAAGGTTGAACTCCTCAAATCCATCAACTTTGTTACTGATACCATATTAGATTTAGGATTTTCCCAGATATTGGACAATAATAATAATACTATTGTATTTATCCAATGATTATACATACAATGTTATACAGGATACGCCATTAGTTCACAATATTCAGTACAGTAGGATATTTGTACACAATTATAGTATCGATACACAATGTCTCCTGTACCATAATGACATGAGCACAAACAATAGTTCCTACATATTTGCTTTCACTGTCACTGAATTCATGAATTATCATGAATTTCTCTTTTACTCAAAATTACTTTCTGAAACAAGTCTTTCTTTCTGTAAATTTTCTAAAATTTCTATTAATCACAATTTTGAAAAAAGAAAACTCAGAAAAGTTCTTTGAAAAAATTGGCTTAGAGAGGTTATTCAGAATTCTAACAAGGTGACTCCAAACACCAAACTGAATGCAAAGGTTGCCCCCAAAGATTTCATTAGTCCCTCTATTTGTATGCTTAAAATTATTAATATTAATAAACATTGTCAATATTTAGTGTTTTCTATTAATTTAATGTTTTTTCAGGTTTATGTTTGATTTTAATTTTTGCATCCATGGAACCTATCCTCATTGATACATATAATGTATTTACAACCCCATACAGTGCAAATTTCGCTTAGTGCGAAATTTTTCAGAACCTATCTGTCGCAAAAAGCAAGGTATGACTGTATTCCCAGGGAAAGGAAGCATAAATGGAAAAATAAGAATTTTTAAAGGTAGAAAATACTCATTTTAACATAAGATTATTTAATAAATATATCTTTGAAATTTGAATATGCTATAAGATATATCTCGACTTATTGCTAATCTTATGAACTAACAATCTCATAGAGAATGGGAACAAAACTTGGATTCTGGGTGTTTAAATTCTGACCAGAGACGATTAAAATTACCGTATATCTTCGAGTATAAGGCGATTTGAGTATAAGTCAAATTGTACTTTTTAGATTAAAACAGCATCTAAAATCCAAGTCTCGAGTATAAGTCGATGCAAAGAAAACAAAAACGATAATTTTGAAATTTACAAAAAATTAATATATATACAGGTGAACCTCTACATATGAACATTCAAGAATCAAACAATTTGTATCTACGAACATTCCACATACCAATGAATTGCGCCTCGCACTTCATTTACAAACACACCCTTCCGCACTTACAAACATCAGTCTCAGTCAACATTTGTCATTAGCTGTACGTATTCGAAACCATATGGGTGCGTGTTTATATACATATTGTTTTTTATTACCCTTGAAATATGGAAAACAATCATAAACGTAGTGTTTGTGAAAGTGCTAAGAGTGGTAAAACACATTGAGTGCTTTCAATGGAAACTAAAATGGACATAATAAATAGTTCAGAAAAAGGTGAGTCACTTGATTTGATTGGTCGTGTTTATGATCTCAATTGTTCAACAATTGCAACCATTTTAAAAGACACAGGAAAAATTGGTGATCATATTCGCAAATTATAAGTAAAAATTGGTACAACATACATTGTACAAACTTTCTCATATAATAATGCGTCGTATAGTTATCTTTAGAAAATGAAAATCATATCAGCTGGTTTTTAGAAAATCCTATTTTTGTTAAAGTTGACCTAGAATAAACTATCCTTATATTCATTCATTGAGAAAAATGAAATATGTAGAATTATTGCAGACGTATACTCAAGTAACGGTACAAAATTTGATCAAAATCGCTCTAGACGTTTTTGAGAAAATCTAATTATTGTTAAAGTTGTCTAGAATAAACTAGCCTTATATTCACTTTTTGTGAAATATGAACTAGATAGTATTATTGCAGACGTAAACTCAAGTAACTGTACAAAATTTAATCAAAATCGTTAGAGCCGTTTTTGAGAAAATCAAATTATTAAAGTTGCCTACAATAAACTAGCCTTATATTCATTTTTTGAGAAATATGAACTATGTAGTATTATTGAAGACGTAGACTCAAATAACTGTACGAAATTTGATCAAAATCATTGGAGCCGTTGGGTGCTCATACCTAAATTGTGAAAGGGCTCTGATCTGCCATTACCGTTCCTGGAAACAAAACACATCATAACAGTACAAATACAGAAATAATAATAAAAATCTCTATGGTAGGGGGTAAAGGGACTTCTGGGACACCCTGTAGAATCACTATAAACATCAACAAATAGCTATATGAAATTTGATGAAAATCAAATGAGCCGTTTTTTCGAAAATCCAATTGTTATTAAAGTTGGCCAAGAATAAATTAGCCTTACAATCATTCTTTGAGAAAAATGAAATATGTAGTATTACTTCAGATGTAAACTCAAGTAACTGTACGAAATTTGATCAAAATCGTTGTAGCCATTTTTAAGAAAATCACATTGTTGTTAAAGATGTCTAGAATAAACTAGCCTTTATTCATTTTTTGAGAAGTATGAACTATGTAGTATTATTGAAGACGTAACCTCAAGTAACTGTATGAAATTTGATCAAAATCGTTAGAGCAGTTTTTGATAAAATCAAATTGTTGTTAAAAATGAGTAAATAAACTTCCCTTAATTATTGTGCAACGTCAAGCATTTCTTCAGAGCTTCTATTCTGTATAATAAAATGCCCAAGTACAAGATTTCATTCATTTTCGCTCTACCGTTTAGGCTCTAGAGCCGCTAACAGACCGACGGATGGACAGACAGCATTGAGAAAACCACCTTTTCAGACTTAGGTATACCTAAAACGTAAATTTCCATCAAAATCTCAAGGTCAAATTTTTCCCCATTACAGTACTTTCTTAATATACTTTGTATATGAGAAAGTAAAAACCAAAGCTTTAGTACTGAACTGAATTCTCTTCAATCCACTCATTTGGGCGTTTTTTAAAGAAAATATAAATTTTAAGTACGGAAATGCTGTATTATTTTATCATTAGTCTTAGCATTTTCTGCTAGTTAGCATGAATTTTTCATTCTTATACACTTCAAAGTCAGTCAAATGTTGTTTTTTGCCAGTCATGTTTAATTATTGACCCAGAAAATGTCCATCTAGTTTGCAACTCGAATATAAGTTGAGGGTAGGGTTTGATCGGTCTAAAAAAGCCAGAAATTTATCGACTTTTACTCGAAGATATACGGTAATACTTACCATATCTGCCCGAATAGAAGCCGACCCCCCAAAAATTTCCACCATTTTTTGGCAAAAATGTAAATTTCGTAGATTTTATGCTGATGTGTGCCGGGCATTCATGCACAGCTTAGAATACATTATTCGAGAGTGGAAAATGGTTTAGTTGTTGACATTTTGAAATATTACTCCAATTAATAATTTTGCATTGTTGAATAATATTCCATATTCAGTGACAATAATTTCATTCATCTTCATTTTCACAAAGGTCAAATATAGTAATAGCGATCTCGCCAAGATAATTTTTCATCCGAGTCTATTTCCAATAAAATTAGCATTTACATTGCCTTAAGAAATTGCATTTTTATAATTATACACGTTCCATGTAGTTTTACTGTATCAGCTGGTTTTGTGGTTCAAGCCATTGCTCATACCTTCAGAGCAGATCTCTTTATATTTACTGATATTGAAACAGTTAAGCAACCAAAGCCGTCAATGCATTTTGTGTAATCGTCTGCAAATCATGTGATCACTCAAATAATGTGAAAAATCCTGCCTTAAACGGTAACAAAGCACAGGTACGTAATTTTCCAGCCATATGGTCACTGATCATTACTGCAGCGGTCGTCATTTTTTTGGCGAACTAAAATTATGATCAGTGATCATTCAATGATCACCACAGCGGCCATGACTTTCATAGACGTATCAGAGAATAACGGAAGCATGCCGTATCTGAACATGGTAGACGTCGTCTGCTGTGAGCACAAAACCCCCACCAACCCAAACTGGTCGGTCGCACATGCGCCATGGCCTCTGTGACGATTCGTCGAGTTTGGCGAGCACCCGTTAATAAACTTAAAACTCATTTAAAATTTTTATACAATGAATGAAAATGACTAAATACACCGAAATTTAGAAATATAATAATAGATGCAGCATGGGTGCTAGCTTAACGTATATTTGTTTACCGACACGACATTTTGGGGAAAAAAGGTGCACGGTAAATAAAAGAATTCGTGTAAGACGCGTAACCCCTTTTTTTCACTGGTATTTTGGGAAAAAAGGTGCATGGCTTACACAAGCAAATACGGTATTTCAACGGGCATTACACTAGTAGTTCTAGAATAAATAACTCTTATAAGAAAGGATTTTCAAGTAAAAGAATTTTGAAAAGATATAAGCAATTTACGCTCAACTGGCACTTACAATAATAGTTTGAGGAATTTCAGAGTGCAATCTGGATCCAAAACAGTATCAGGTATGAGACGAACAGCATTTTTAACAACGCTAGCTGGTTTCTTTAGAGGATCTCCATTCTCTTTTCCCTTTTTCTTTTTTCCTTTGACATCAGTGTCCGTTAATTTTATCCTCTTAAAAAGTCAAACAAAACAGAAAATAAATTTGGTGCTAAAAGGATCAATTTTAGAAAAATGAAAACTTTAAGCAGTTAAATGAAACACAACTTCTTACCGAGACAAATACTTCTAAACGACTGTAAGCATTCATTAGAGAAATGAGGCTCTCTCCAGGTTCATTCAAGTGCCTTCTCCAACTTCCTATTATGTAACTTATCAATGCTTCATGCACTCCAAACAGTTGACGAATTATTATTTTCTTTTCTTCCGTTTCGGCCGAAGAAAGTGTGAAATCGTAGGTATCCTCCTGCAAAAGTATATAAAACTGCATGTTACTTTTACATACATATAGCAACTAAATCGTCAGCACAAAATGTAAAATTTAAACGAAACCGAGCTTCAAAAATTATTTACTTAAAAAAGTACATAAGATAAGACATTTAATGGTCTTCCCATGAAACTACCGAAAAAATTTCAAGATTTAATGCTCCAAAAAATATTCATTCAGCCACTGAATTAACAACTCACCAATCCATAGTCTGTTGGAACACATTTCCCAACCTGTCCCACCAATGCTTTCATGATCTTTTTGACCTTATCTAACACTGCATTACTTTCGCTTGGCCATGCATGATCTGAATCGCATCCAGAGAGAAGAAGCAGTTGAGTACACCAGAGTAGGGATGCAATTGGCTCCTTCAAACATGCTTCCTTGCCATTAATACGGACAATTTTAGACCAATCCAATGGAGAGGTTAGTTGATCACCAACATTTTTTTCCAAATCGACCAAAAACTGGACAAGGTGATGATACAGAAACTCCAGCAAGTGTGATCCAAGCTCTGGATTTTGATGTATAGCAGATGGAAATCCTGGAAAATGTGGAAAATACTGTATTCACCCGAATCCAAGACGACCCTGAATCTAAGATGACCCTTCATTTGGATGATTGCAAAACAGAAAAAAGCTCCAATTGACCTTCATTATTACAAAAATTATAAATCTTGTCAAATATTTATTTTCTCCTATATTTTTCTTGAATGTCATTGTCTTTTAACATTTTAAAATCATAAGATCACATCACAAATAGAACCATTCAGGTTTTCAAACAAATTAAATGGTAGCATTCATTTTAAGATAACATTAAAAATAAAGTAAATACATTGACAGAATATACTCATTTCAGGACAACAAAAACATTTCAATCCAAGTGCTGCATAAAATCATTTTATTGTATTAGACATCATCACTGTCTATGCAACCTTCACTATTTTCCTCACGCTCACTATCTTTATCACTCTCAACTTCATCATCAGTCTCCCACAAAACATCATCCTCACTCCCATCCATGGCATTAGATAAGCAGCATTTCTTAAATCCTTTCACTATTACTTTTGCATTTATTTGTTGCCACGATGCCTTGATCCATTGACAGAGCATTGCAACTTCAGGTTTCTTAAGATTTCCTTTTGGTGTTAGAGTGTGAGTTCCACTTTGTAACCACTCAGAATACAAAAGCTTTAAATTACTTTTAAAACACTTATTGACAGCAACATCTAAAACTTGAAGTTGCTATGTCACAATAAGATCAGTATTCATCGCACTCATTATGTTTTTAATTTCAGGAGATAAGTGTCCTTTGAATGCATCCAGTGAAAGCATTGCTCTTTGTTTTAGTAAAGCTCCTGGCCGTCTATTTCACACCACACGTAACCAATCTCTCATTAGTTCTTTAGTCATCCACCCCTTTTCTTGACACCTAACTATTATTCCACTTAGCAAATGTTACTTAGGCATTGTTTTTCATTTTAGAATCACATATGGTGGTAATTTAGTCCCATCTGCTAAAACCGCCAACATTACCACGGCTTACATTTTTTCGTTGCCTGTAGTTTTAATTAGGACGGACTTTGCACCTTTTTCATTCACAGTATAATTAGATGGCATGTAGAAGAAAACCGGAGTTTCATCGGCATTTCCTATTTGGCTCAAAAGGTAATTATTGGTTTTTCTAAGTCCAATTACGTATTTCTGGTAAGCGAGAAGTTTTTCAACATAGTCTTCTGACAATTTCTGACACAGCGAAGTTCGTCGCCGTAAAGAAAAATTATTTCGTCGCATCATTCTCACGCACCAACTTCTGCTGGCCTTGAATTCTTGCAATGATATATTAAGTCCTCTAGTAATTTCATTAGCTTTAAGTATAATACTTTCAGTCGAAACAGGCATACCGTTCTTCCTCATGGTGCGCACAAACTTGACTACTTTTTCTTCAGTGCCATGAAATCGGCCTAATTTTGGACCACTAAGCGACTTCCTTGTGGCTTTGGCTTTTTCTAGTTCCTGTTTTGAGAGTTTCCATTGACGCACATTTGCCTCAGATACACCGAACTTTCTACTCGCATCACAGTTATTAGTTTTTTAAGGGTTCTGCATTTAAAACATTTATGGTGCCACTTATGTAAGTGCAGGTTTATGTAAGTCAAGGCTTATGTAATCCGGGGAGTGCCTGTACTGTAAAACAGGTTTTACTGGATTATGTAATAGGAAACACCTTTGTAATGCACTGAACGTGTTCTTTCATTTTGTTAGAATTTATAAAACAGGTGTCAGATACAGAAAGACAAATAAATGAAATAATAATCACTCACCTTTTCTTTAATTGATCTAAACTAAAATTTAAAAATAATACAGATGATTCAATTAAAAAATTATTCCATACTTTGTAAAAATTGACTTTTTTACCTTCATAAAGACATTTTCTAACTTCAGGTTGTAAAACAAGGCACCTTCTGACAACATTCAAAATTTCTAAATATGTTGACTCATTGGTATTACCTCTCCTGGCAGTTTGTGAATGAACAAAAACATTTACCTGAAATTAATATTCATGACTTAATGTATAATTCAATACTGATATAGAATAATTAAATATGGCATGAATGAGATCCTATAACATTTATGATGTTGTGCAATACTATCAATATCAAGTAAAGATATTAAATTATTTTGCTATAAGACTATTTTGCCAAACTCACAAACATTCAGCGGCTTTTAATTCATTTGTTATATATTTGAGTGTTGACATACTTGCTCATTTGATGATGGACCACTGAATGTGTTTTGACTAGACTGGCTGAGAGCCCCAAATTCTTCAACCTTCAAGTATTTAAGCATCTGAAGGAATCCAGTCACAGCTACCTCTCTTGATTTTATTGATCTATTTTTTTAAGGAAAACATTTTTTAACCAAATATTTTTGAAATGGTATATAATTGCTTTAAATTGATTTTTGGAAGAAGTAATGAAGAGATTAGACACTACTTCAATAGTAATTAAGTTCCCAATTCTGAGAGATAATAAAAAATGTTTGTTAAGCTGGATAAGATACCATTAACAACTCATAAATTCATATTATCTCTTGACTGGCTGAAAGTGTAAGCAAAACCGTTACTACAACGAATCAAACAAAATTACCTTGAAAACATGGACTTTCTCATAATTAGAACAAGTGAATCCCTGATGTAGCTTGATATTTTTACCAGTGGTATAATTGCATGAATCACTTCCTGGCATATATTTAGTCCTTCTACTTCTTCTTCATCCAACTCGCCACCAATAAGCATCAATGAGCTCATCTTCTCAATAAGAATGGATTGATTTTCCAACATCATCAAAGGCATGCTGATTGACATCTTAGCAAGGCACCCTGTGTAAACATAACTTCCGTTTTGTAATACAATACCAAATATAAGTTTGAGACAGCATTATGAAACAACTGTTATCAGAAATGGGTCTCATTTAAACTTAGTAAACAACTTTATCATAAATGTTTCTACAAAAACAAAACTAAAACATGTTTTGGTCATATTCTTTCATACATATTAACAAAGTTATTTATTCGATTCAACTGCTTAAGAAATAAATGCACCTGTCAGATGTGCCATAGTTGTAGGTGTTCTGCCAGCTATGATGTTCGACAGTATAGTCTTAAGCACAGGAGTAGCCAATGAACTTTCTCTCCTTGCCAGAAGGAGCAGTATCATGGAACCAAGACGCCATGCACGCTGCACTAAGCGTTCCCGTGTGTTTGAACAATGCCTAACCCACGTCTCAGGATTCACCAACTCTGCAGTTTGGCTAGGAGGACCATGGCCCAAAGGAGGCTGAACACTCAAAATCTTAATGCCAAGGCTCATAAGGCCAGAAGTTACTCTGTCTCGGCCTGATGCACTGACAAAGGGTAAATATAACAAAGTCACCTTCACTGAAATCTGTTATAATTTAATTAAAAACAATTTTTTGAAGGAGTAATATCTTATGTGGTGAACATAGAATTTATAGAAAGGTTACCTAGTGGATTGCTCAACACTCTAACCATGTATATGTCCTTCATCAAATATAGGTCTACATAAAGTGAAACTTGTCATAATGCACAAAATGTGATTTTTGGTTTACCTGTTTTCCACAACTGACTTCATTACAGTATCTAAATGAAAATCTATGGGAATCATTTCTCTCAACCAAGCAGATTCAACTTTTCCTTCTTCATCCATGATGCAGCACCTAATTGCAAGCCACAGGATTTCAAGTATCTGAGGAGAAAGAGGTCAGTTATGAATGCTGCATGATCAAAACAATAAATCACAAATTATGAAATCAAGAAGAAAAACCAAATAAAATATAGTTCAAACAGCCTATAACAATTTTAAACAATTTCTTAAATTATGACACCCAGTTACTTTTTGCAGATGCTTGTACCTGATTCTGATACATGGTGACTGATGACAAGTGTAAGAGGACAGTTATGAGAAATGGGTCAAGAATGACCTCTGGTTCGTATGCAATGCCTTTTAAGGAGTTCAAAAGATTTTGCACTAAAGGACTTCCAAGACATGCAGCTTGTTCTATATGGTAAAGAACAGTACC
Organism: Uropetala carovei; assembly: GCA_036926305.1. Classification (NCBI taxonomy): domain Eukaryota; kingdom Metazoa; phylum Arthropoda; class Insecta; order Odonata; family Petaluridae; genus Uropetala; species Uropetala carovei. The sequence continues at coordinate 2,629,040 of JAXCHB010000279.1, forward strand.
CTCAGCAAGACGCATTTCAGACACTGAATTAGGTCCTGGAAATTAAGCGTTCTTTACAATTAATCATGAATATCGTGCAATCTCATTAAACTCAGAGATAAATAAACACATATTGAGTCCAATCTTAAAGTAAAAATAAAAATTCAGTAAATGTTTCAACCTTATGAACGCTAATTTATTTTTCATGTGTTATTTTGCAACACAAATGCTAGCTGATTTTTTAAAAAAGATTTGAAAAAAGCAGGGTTTCATACATAAGCAAATTTTGCAAAGAGATAATTGCCACAATATTATTAGCAAATATGAAGAAGCATATCCAACAGTATGTATATAATGCAACACATTAATTGCATGAAAAGTATCTATTACATTTATGCTCATTCATTTCTAAAAGTTTACGGTTTTTTCATATGGCAACAAAAAGGTGTGTAACTAGACTTGGGGAGCATTACAGTCAAATAAATGTATTTTCTTAATTGCTCCAGTTGAATTAAGAAGTATACAGGTTTAATTCAGCCTTCTATGCCTTTTAGCCTACTACATTTTTTAACACTTGAAAGCACTTCAGTATCTTTGAAGTGTTCTTTTTTTTTGGCAGTAAGCAATTTTTATGGATGAAATAAAAGATAATACGCATAATCATGCCAGTAAGCAGATGGATTCATTTTAATATGATAACAGAAAGCAAGTAAATTCCACATTTGTAATTTTCTTTAAAATATATTCTGCTAACATAGTGTATTCATCAATGAGTATGAAGTATATATTTTTAAAAAATCATAACTTTAGCTCCAAAGTAGAAAAACCTGTCGTAATAATCTTTCTCACATTTGACTTAAAAAGATAAATATAAAAATATTTTTTAATTAGAAAAAAATTAACAGGTGAAAATATCTGGTGAAACTTGTTTTTCCAGCTTATTATAGTAAATTTTTAAAAATTTTACTATAAATAAATTTTCTTTGAAGAAATACCTTTATTACAATTATGCTTTAAATGAATATAACTAGTACAAGACACATCATTTAAGAAAGGAAGCATAAGCAAGCTATATATAAAACATAATTCAAGCTTACCATAGGTCTCATAATCTAGTTCAGAAAATATACTTTCACTATCTTGCTTTGATGATGCAGTTTGTTTTTCTTTCGAGTACAAGTTCTTGGAAAAATAATCTCGAAGATGCAGGAAAATAGTGAGGGTACAATTGGAACCTCTGTGGCATAATCTGAATAACTGATGGGCAAGAGGTGGAACTTCTGGTGCTTTAAGGTCCTGAAGCCACTTCCCAACTTTGGCAACAACTTGTGACAAATCTCTATCATTTAATGAAAGATCCCTAAAAGAAAAGATCACGAAGTGAAATAAAGAGAAGAATCACTCAAGCTAATGTTTATGATCTATAAACAAATTCAACAAAATTATTAAATTAGCATCAACCTCAGTAATGGCAAAACTATGAAACTTCAGTGATTTCAAGTCTATATGAGTAGTCTTATGGAATAGTAATATGTACAGTTGAGCATCACTAATCCGTAATTCGTTAGTCCGAAACCACCTGATTCTCAAATATGTAGTTTCCCGACCGGCTGCCATGGCATTGTGGCACTACAGTCTATTCCAAACCTAAGCACTGTATTTGAACATTACAAATACAAACAAAGGTGCACACACATGCAGTTAATGCAGTATCTAGTGTTTTTTTTTTAAAGAAAATACAATTTAGTGTTAATTTAATTCAGCCTAACCATGTACTGTAAGAGATCAAAAGAAAGTAATAATGCTGGAAATTCTTCTAATTGTAAGCAAAAGCACAAAACGCTATCAATTCAGGAAAGTGCAATTATTAAATAAACTCGATCAAGATTCGTCAGTGCGGCAGCTTTGTTCCATATACCATGTTGGAACAACAACAGTGTATGACATTTATAATTATTATGCATACATTAACAACGTATGCATGATCATTGCCGATACAGTAGTATGCAATATTTTGTTATCACTTTTTCACGTTGTTTTGTTTCGTTTGTGATGGTTGTCATGCACAGAACATAATAAAAAGAATTATACATATTATTGATTTTAAATGCTGGCAATTCATATAACTTTTACTTGGAATATGTAGTAGATATTTTATTTTCTATTACGCTATATTTTCAACAAACAGTTTTATTTATTATATGAACTATGTAGCCGCTGGTACTCTTACCATATACCCCATCCCCAGAATACCCCATTGTTTTTAATCCGAAATTATCTGTGATCCAGAACAGAAGAGATCCCAAGCTTTTCAAATTAGCGATGCTTGACTGTATTAACAAAATTTTAAAAGAAATTTTCAAGACCAATTTCAAATATATTTTTAGTCAGGCTTTAAGAAGCAACACTTGACAATAAAATGGACTACAGTAAAACCCCGCTATACGTTGTTTCGCATATATGTTGCCAATCAATTAAGGAACATATTTCGTTATAAGTTGTGTCACTTCGCACATATGTCGTTTGTGAAATATGTACTAAATGCAAAATTTCAGAAATTCCAATTGTAGTGCATAAATTATAACTATAACAATAAAAACCCTCTATTCGGCTTTTAATGTCATGTTTATTATTATTTATATGAATTAATTTAATTTCATGTTTATCAATTCGTGTAAAATCATACTCAGAATAAACATTTGCTGGCCATGTGTTTGAGAGATCACGATGGGTTAAGTGGTTCACAAGATATACAGGGGATACAAGGGACTGTCCCAATTTTAATGACGATGCGTAAAAACCTATTTCTGAGCTTTGTGAACAGTTGTGTCTAACATTTTGTGTGTTTACATTTGCGTTGATATCTCATGAGATATTGGATATACTTTGGATTGCGAAATCTGCTTGAAAAGTACTCTAAAAGTGCATATCAGTGTACGTGTAAGTAAAGAAACAATTTTTGTGCTCCATCACACTATAGACAATTATTTTCGGTGATTTCTGAATTTATTATTGCAATTGGTTACTCATTGTTACGATAAAATGTATATTATAACCTAGTAGCAGTAAGTGGTAAACACAGTGGTAACATAGTATGTCCAATGTACTGTATTGATATGTATTATTTGGGAAACAAATGTGTCACAAAATATCCGTCAAGAACGTAACCCCTAACTTTTATCATAGTTCTTATGGTAATCTTTGTTTCGCTATACGTTGTTTCATTTTAAGACGCATTTTTCAGGAACGCATCTCTGACGTATAGCGGGGCATTACTGTATTATTATTATTATTATAACATGGCATTAATGCCAAACAATACTTTCTCCAGCAAACTCGCAAATAAATTACACTACTTCTAATAAGAATATATATAAATAAAGAATATTTGCTTTTTTCAGGAAATCTATACCAAATAGAAATTTTATGAAAGTTTAGCATTAAAACTTTATCTACTTAATTAATTAATTGCTTGTGTATCTTATCACAGTTTAATTTGTATGCGACCTTACGTTAAAATAGACACCACTGATGCTATTTTTTCTCCTTTCCAGTGGATTCTGCATAATTTTTCCACTACAACTTCTATGAATTCTGAACCAGGAATTTCAGAACCAGCATATGTCAGGGAACCTTTTTCTGACAATATGGTTATTACCTTTGGTAAGAGATCCTTCCAAAAACTGAAAAAGAAATTGTTATTAAAATGAGAAATTTTATTTGGATCTCTACTGACAACAATTAAGAGCAGGTAAGGAAGAGTCGATTTCTGTACTTTTACTCCTAAAGAATCATATACACATTATCCCAACAAATCAAGGATATTATGAAGATTTTGTGTAAAATTCAGCAACATTGTATAAGATGATAAATGAATACTTTATAGATTAAATCAATATCCAAAGGATCACTTTAATTACTACATGCTATAAGTTGAAGAATATTACGTCCTAATATCTAAACTAATGATTTCTAACTTTTTTTTACCGATTGCACTGTAACACATTCACCTCGATTTGTAAATCAGCCCTGCTACATGGATGAAAAATACGGAGATATTTCTCTCTCAAGCCATCCCTTGAAATTTGCCACTTTGTATTGTTAGGAAACCAACGAGCTAAACTAATGCTGTCATACGAATTTAAATAAAATTTTTTGCATAGAGGACAAACCTTGAACCAGAAGCACTATTTTTTTGCATGTACTCCACGCATAAATCATGTATTTTAACGAGATGTGCTGTAGGGTATTTGTCCAACTCGGTAATCAGTAAAGCCACAATATTATAGGCGTGCTGACTTTGTATGCATCTCTCGTGCAATTCTTCGAAAATGAACTCTGTGACCTAGTAAAAACATAATTTTAAAAATCCCATCAGAAATGTCATAAATAAACAATCCCTGTAAAGTTGTGTCTTCAAAATTTACCTGAAGCCGCTTCATAGTGGAAGGCCCACTGTCCGAAAATCCTTTCAACAAAAAGCTAAGCACCAATAGACCGTCTGCATGTTTTAAACTTTCCTGCAATAGGCTGCAAATCTGCCAGAATATATGGTTATAATTAATATATTACGTTCCAAAACAATGCAAAGGGAAGTTATTTTCCTAAACTTTACTCAGTCTTACCTCTTTTACTTGAACATTGTCTATTATATTTTGAATTGCGACGAAATTTCCCTCTCGTCCGAGAGTTGAAATTTTAGTTTCTAAAGAAGCCATATTTATAATTCGTCACTATCACTAAACCTTCATTTCCACAGAATACAAAATCTACACTCTTTCATTATTTTGCGCTTAATTGTAAACTTTCCGGTTCACGATACATTGGCGCGAATACTCTTCAAATAGACTCACGAAAAGCGTATTTATGCAAGAAACCGCCAGGGTAAATGGAATTATGTGTGTTTTTACACGATAAAGGTAGGACTTACATATTATAGTTATTATTATAATAATAAATTAAAAATATTAATCCATTATTGTTTTAGCATTTAATAAGAATTATAATGGCCAATAATTGACTGTATTTCCAGCGGGAAATTTTAAAAATGAACCTAGGTGAATAGGTGGGAAAATAATTATAAAAATCCTTTTGTAAACACTGAAATTTCAACTTCACAGGCTAGGAAAATATTTCTGTTATTTTTTTACGAATTTCATATGTTTCAACTCATTCGGTCAATGGATAAGCTACTTAAAAGGACAAACATGGACAATAAGAGTCAAAAAAATGATAAATGAGCCCAGTGGCCTCATTGAGGCAAATAAAAAATTTTAAAATTCGCAAATCGTTGTAAAATTTAATTAACTCAAAATCAGCTTAGAAGAGTTACTCGCGTTACACCCGCGAGAGCATTTTACGCTGTCCGCGGAGATTTAATGGCACTCCGAACAGTGATACAAGTTATTTTCTATCTTACTAATCGAAATTATGGACAAATATTTTATATTAAAGTGCTGACGATGAAAAAATTTCTTTTATAAAAAAGCGCTAAAAATGTACTTGTCTCAGGTCCACCAATAAGGTGACTTTCAGGGTATTATGTAGATGTATCTCCAATAGCCACAACATCTGTTTTTATAGCCTTGTCGAAGTTAATGGAAATACCTGAGACAAGTACTTTTTTAAGTGTTCTTGAATTATTATAGTTATCCATGACTGTGAATTCTTAATGCTTAACACGTTGCGTTAAATGATTGGATCAATGCAACAAAGCATTAACAATAACATCGACATAATAAAGCTACGTTATACTTTGTTGTAACTTGATTGAAGATTGATACATTGTCACATTAGTGTTGCAACGTTCCGAGAGAAAGGGAGAAGTGGAATCTCTTAATTTGAAAGAACTGAACCGAAAAAAATAAAACTGTAATATAATCGATCGTAATATATTCTTTCGTTCGTGTCTAAGGAAATTTTAAAGAACGACGATTTTGGGGAAATATAACATTGTGGATCATCGTTTTTTTTAGATCAAGTTACACTGCCCCGAAAACTAGCGCCACCAATCTACGCTGGAACTAAAGGCTCGCCCGTGACTCGCAGCGGTTCGGTCCCACGTGTGGTGGTGCTGGAAACAGTCGGGTGGGAACATAGATTAATTCGACAAACAACTAGTAAGTCGGGCGAATCGGGGGACCGCCCCGTGCGCCAAAGGGAACGAGCTGCAACAGGTGAGTCGCGAGACGTTATTTTATTAAAAATATTGTTATTGAATGGTAATAATTATAACTTTTTGGATTTTTCCCGTGCCTCAATCTTTTTTTTCTACGGCACTGATTCAACGTATTAAATTTGATGGTTTTGGTAAAGATATTTTTGGTAATGAAATGAGCGATGATTAGGTAACTAGTTATATGGTGTTCTTCTTACAATTAGAGAAAGCTACTGGATGTACAAAGAGTTTTAGCCTTATATTATTTTACAAGTTTGTGTGTGATGATATCTAAGCGCTCAAGAAAAATAGTTGGAAAATTATAGAACAGGAGTCTAAATCTGGAAAGTAAACCATTCAAGTTTAGTTTATTAATTTTTAATTGAAGCAGAACGCAGTTTTGCATTAGAATAAAAAATGTTTTCTATACCCATTTTGGCATATTATATTACGTGAATTGGTAAGGTGATTTAAAACAATTAAATGCAAATTTGTTCTAACTTTGTGTCGTGTTTTGTGGAAATATAAAATTTATCTCGAAATAACACAGCATATCACCCATCCAGGCAATGCATAGATGAGCATTTTGTGGAGTTTTTATTGTATACTTGAAGTTGTAATACCTCTGGTGAAAGAGTGAATATTTGAAAGTTAAATTTAAAAATATTGTCAGCAGGTTCATAATTTTGAAAGTTTGTTATTTCCTCCGTGATCTGACTCGGACGAGATTACAAAACGGACGCTCAGGTCCCAGTACCGTTGGTAGAGGATTGTGAAGCCGGATTCGGGTGACATTTTCACGTGCAAATACAGATTGGATTTCACTTTCCTCGGGGTCCAGAAAAATGTATCCGGTACTGTGTATACCAGGGGTGTCGAACGCGGTCCGCCAGTTCAAAAAGTGGGGAAGAGAATAGTCCTCGGTCCCCCATTGCTCCCCCTGCTGAATAATATATATTTTTTAAATGGGTTAAAGTATTTTAGGGTTTTGTTCATAATAAAAAAATTACTGGTCATTTGTATGGAAATTGCAGTAAAAGTTAGTTAAAACATTTGTTTTCATATTGTTTTTACTGTAATGTTTTAAAAATTTTCTCTGCGCCTCCAAATATTTTAAGAATCGTGCTGCTCCCACACAATTCATGCTGTCCTTCCAAAGTTACGTCCCCGGTAATTATTTTGTAATTAAAATATTTACCATTTTGAGTCGGTACCTTTTTAGTTACGACAAAATGTTTATGCTCATTATTCTGGCATAATATTATTTCGAAGTGACGTATGCGGCCTGCCATTTATTTCGTAATTACGTTTTGGGCCCAGGTGCATTTTGCGTTCGAGACCATTGATGTAGACGTATTAAGGTTTCACATTGAAATTCTGTAATGTATACCAACTTATTTCTTTGAAAATATTATTAACTTGTTTTCAAGTGTAGATACTTCTAGAACTAGAAAGAAAACTTCACAAGATGCTTAATGTGTTGCCAATTAGGTACTTTATCGAAATACCAGTCAGATACTCGCAATCGGTTAGTAATACAGTTAATTTATGCAAGGGGAAATATAAAACATTCATTTCTTCTTACAGCTAAGTCAAGAGGATAAGTGAAAAATGTTTCCCGTTCATAGCGTTTATGGAACTACGCGAACGCATCTACCTACGCCCCCTCGTACTCGCCCACCCTTGGATCTCAGTTTCAACAGACCCAAACAATTTTACAATGATTACTCGCCGCCCTTGGTGTCGCAGACAAATACCTTCCTCTCACATCTGTCTTATCGCAATGACATCAATCAAGTGCCGGCAAGAAATGCAGCTAATGATCAGGCGAATATTTGTAACCAAAATCAAGAATGCCAACAAGATGGAAATCTCCCCTTCCCGCGGAATAATAATCAGGAAGGCCACGATCAGCAATACCAACAACGTACATCTACCAATGGGGAAGGGACGTCGGATGGTAACTTCGCCAATAATTACCAGGTAAAGATGATAAAGTTTCTTCTGTCTCCTAAAGAAATGCAATTTGCCTTGTATAGACATTTCTTATTTGTAATAGGTTGTTTTTAGATTTAGTTTCAAGCAGTTTCTCCGGTATTATCTCCCATGATAAAGTAGGAGTATTTCACAATCTCTTAGGCATATCGAATTTCCATTCAGAGCGGGAGGTCGTGTAAGCAATTCCTATCATTGAGTATTTGGGTGTAAATCGAGTAACGTGATTTATTTAATCAGAACCGGCTATGCTTGGCGCAAAGCGTGCTCATCAAAAATTTTTAATAGCAAATTTTAACAAATAAAGCAATCTCTCCTACTATGGCGATGTTGATATTTTTCTTATTTTTAAAAACTCGTGTACTTTATAAGCATAGCAAATATTTTTCTGAGAGCTCGGGACCTCTTTAGCTTCGGGGCACCGTTAGCAACGGCACTAACAATGTATTTAACATTTGACGTTTTCTGTCTGAGGTGCGAGGACAATGGTGAAATAAAATCCGTTTTCAGATAAAATATCTCTGCGAGGAAACCTGAAGAGGATCCAAGGGAGGGAGGGCGACTGCCTCCCTCTCCCCCTTGGATTTTCCCATTGCCCACACTGGGCATTCTTAAACTCATCCTGCGCAAAATATTAGGCCCATAGTGCAAGGGAAAGAACAATTCTGACAGGGATTTCCAAAATATGTAAAAGGGTCGTCCACAGTGGTTGGGAGTGGGGCGGTTGTCTTCCCCTCCCTACTGCTAGATCCGCCCGTGGTGGAAATTGATATCCTATAACTCCGAAGTGAGCCATGAGAGGCGAAGCGCGTGGCTTATTTAGGAGGAAGAGGTGCAGCTGCGGGTAAAAAGTTCGAGCATTGCTGACATGCGTTTCATAGTATTCATTTACTTTTTCCAGTTTTAAATTAGCAATTACGGATAATTATCCGTAATATGTGTAATGACTTGGACGTTATCTCTAGGATCGGTCTGAAAGCGTATTAACAGAGCTGCGTGCCGCAGTCGCAATAACCTTCTAGTCACATCAGTTTTTTCATTACAGTAATAACTTCGTACATTCATACCAAGAGATGCTTCTCTGGAAATGATTGCGCCGAAAGAGTTGACTGTAAACGGGATCGTTAAATAATTGTAAATATAGGGTAGCCTTGTCTTGCGTATTAATGCTACCTACGTTATTATTCCCACAATAATAGGGTTATAATAATAACGCAGTACCTTTAAATAGAGAACTAGGTGCCTGTTGCCGCAATTGCGCTAAGTTCTAGGTTCTCATTGTAAAACAAAAATGTTTTTACGCTGCTCCGGAATAAACGTAGCCCGTCACCTAACGTTCTTTGTCATTTAACTGGAATCTACGGTTACGGTCGCTAAAAGTACTTTTTCTTGTTCCACGTAGATTGCTGGAAAAGTGTTTATTATTAACTATTATATAAATCGGAAAAGAAATATTGTTATTATTAATAAAAATTTTAAGAGTAATAAGTTTATCTTAAATACAGCAGAAATTATACCTTAATTTAATTCTTCACGAATATTTTTTTAGCAGCTAATATAATCGGACTTAGAGCTCTCCACGGACCTGATTTTCTAGTCCCAGCCCACACAAATTCAGACCTGTCCCATACGATGTCGAGGAAATTGTATGCTCGGTCCGGGAGACTTAGGAAGGACAGTGTAACTCGCGTGATTTTTGAAGCCCGGGCCCATAATTAATTCCACAGGACCCTGGCCGTGCAAGACTCTAATCGGACTACGAAGCATGCCGCAAGCTTTCAAGCCGTATGATCATATAATAGAATTTCTTCTGGTAGAGACATATATATATATATACACACACACTAGTAATATGTGCTTGCATTCTGCAAGCATTTTTAAATGTTAGCATTTTTACAATTTTGAATTATTCCCAATCAGTTTTTGTACAAAATCATATAACATTGTCAAATTTCAAGTTTGTACCTCATATAGAAAAGCCTTATAATTTTAATTCTCATATGGGGCAATAATGGGGCAAAACAGCCCTTAAGATTTCAAATTTTTACAATATCGGACATCTGTTGTAACTAAAAACCCATAATTCTGTTAAATTTCAAGATTGTATCTCATAATGAAATGCCTTATAATTTTCACACTCCTATGCGGCAGAAATGGGGTAAAACCGCCCCTAAAAATTGAAATTTTTGCAATATTTTATTTTATCTTCGGTTGCAACGAAATCTCTATATTCGTGTCAATTTTAAAGTCTTTGGGTCATATGGAGCTGCCTCATCTTTTTAGGCGCGTTTCGCTTCCAGCGTGAACGCCTATTATCGTCGGTCTGTCCATTCGTCCACATGTTCGTTCTCGGCTTCTACCGAACGGATTTTCATTAAATTTGATATTAAGGACTTACAATCAACTATAAGAAGAAAACCGCAAAAATGAATCACGTACGCCAATCAGGAGTACCACTTTACTGGTGATAAAAAATTAAATTTTCGTCATATCTCGTAAAGTATTGCTCATATCAAAATATTTTTCAAATAAACGTTGTAGAACTTTTAAATAAGAGTATTTTCTTTCCTATACATTTTTACCGTAGGAGTAGCCGTTATCGAGAAAATCAAACAAAAATGTCTTAATTCGAGTTGAACGAAATTTCTTGCATGGTTACTTCTTCATTGTTGCTATCATAAACAATCTCACAAACAAACGTTTAATTTCCTTACGCATGCATGCAATATTATTAAATAGGAAGAAAATGGATTATTTTTGAAGAATATAAGAACTTTAAAACACTATTTCCCTCACGTACAGGTATATAATTTCTTTCTAATACTCCATTACACGAAACGCGCTGTACACTTTCCTAACTTGTTTGTTCTCGTATGGGGCAATAATGGGGCAAAACAGCTCCAAAAATGGAGATTATATCAATATCGGATTTTCTTCATTAGTCGTAGTTTAATATTAATTGCATTTTCATATAGCCCTCTGTTTCCCATTAAAAGCTAACCTATATGAAAGTTTTGAGCTCGTTGCCTAGGCAGCCGATTGTTGCGACCCAGAAAAATTACCACTTTTGTCCGATAAAAACTATAAATGTATGTTAATTCTGCTCGTATTCGAATTCTGTCTTCAAAAATAAGAAACTACAATTTATATCCTATCTAATAGTTTAAGTGTCGAGTTCGAATCTTGATGGTAAATAATTTTAAAATGCAAATATAAAAACCTCTACGCCGATTTACGTGTTTTCTTATAAGCCAAAAATGGGGGAAAAAGGGGCCAAAATAGCCCCTCAAAATTGTAATTTCGAAAATTTTGGATGTTTTCCTTCGGTTGTGATCACAAACCTATAATCCTACCAACTTTCCGGTTTCTAGCACATCTTGAAGTACCTCATAATTTTGTATCCTCCTATATACGTTTTGAACACCTGGTCGTAAGTCGAATTGGTCCTAAGTCGGAAATGCGATATGAGGTGTAACGTAGCCCTCCCGTAGGTCGAGGGTGATTTTAATGAAGTAGTTTTTCTGTTGCATAAAGAGCTTAGCCCAGCAGAGATGAGATGACTTTGGTGTTAGCATTCAATATAGAGAGGCAAAATAATAAAGATGAGCAGCTACGTAAAAATTAAATTCGGTAACAACAAATATCACATTCTACTTTTTAAGAAATGCAATATAAAGTAAGGAATAAGGCAGAAAAATAAGAACAGAATTTCTTCTAATAAAATATAAAAAGGTTAGGCAGATATTTATTAAATATATCGCAGGAAAATAATATAAGTTCGCGAACACGCATTATAAATATATAAATTATATAAATATTATAAATTTTTAACAAAAAATACTGTACTTACATATTAATAATAAAAATAATACGATCACTGTCCTTTATTATGGTGCTAACCGTGGACTTTGATAGGTTAAAATTGCGTGCTAAAGAAATCACCATTTGGCCGGCTTGATACTGTTTCACAATGGCTATACTATTTTTCCCGTCTTATGACGCATGACCTTGAGTGCACTGGTGAAATTGCTACTGTTGCAGCCAATCAGACACCAGTGACAAGCAATGCAGGGGGGGGGGGAGGGGGGGGGGAAGCCAGTGTCTCGTGGACTGCCGTGGTGTTCTCTCCGCTCGACCTTGTTGCCAGATATATTTTACCTCACTGAAAAATGCTAAATAGCGACCGCAATTTCTCGCTGTCCAAAAACTACCCGCATGCATTTGTAGCAACGCTGTTCAGTAGCTAGGGTCGTTCGGAGAGCTGCAAGCGGTGGTGGAAGGGGAAAACCCTCTCATTGGCCATTCACTCTTTCAAGGTCATGCGCCATAAGACGGGAAAAATAGCATAGTTTTTGCTCTAAATCGATGGCCTTTCTTTTTCTTTTATTACTATCCGAATCGCTATAACTTCTTCGCTTGGAAGACATGGGTATTATTAAGAATTTTGTTTAATATCAGAACACAATAAAACGTCGATTTCGACCGGAATAGATATCCTTACTTTACGACGTCTAAGGTTTAAAGCGATCGAAGTGGAAATATCATCGAATGTGCGATTGTGTAACTGAGATCGACTTCGATAGATATACGGGGTTACTATCGAATACAGTGTTGCAACTTCAGGCAGAATTCGCTACAGACAGATTTGTGTTAAATCATATTGGCGAGAAATTTTTAAAAAGATTTTGGTCGTAACTTCGGATGGTCGTAAGACGGGGAGTGGCTGTAAATGATATATATATATATATATATATCATGTGTAAGAAGCGTCTGTATATAATATATATATACCGCTAGGAAGTGTTTGTTTTTAACTACTATATGAATCGGAAAGGAAATATTGTTATTATTAATAAAAGCTAAGAGTAATAAATGCACCTTAAATGCAGCGGAAATGAAATCTTACTTTAATTCTTCAGGAATATTCTTTTTAGTAACTAATATAATCGGACTACGTTCTCAAGTTGTATGATCATATAGTTCAATTCAATTCCTTCCGCTAGAGGTTTCTTTAACTTTAAGGCAGTGATGGCGAACCTATGGCACGCGTGTCATAAGTTGCACGCAAAACGATTTTGGTTGGCACGCCAACGAAAGGCGAAAACTTACAAAGCATATATCGTACTGATTTAACGCCGCAAAAACATTTATTTTATTTAGTTAACTATTGTAAACGTTAGTTTTGCGGTTACAATCTTATTTATTGATCACGAATTTAATTTAGTTGGCACCCAAAAAAAATCAAGAACTTTTTGCGCACGCGAGGCGAAAAAGATTTGACAATTCGCTAGTACAGGGTGTCCATTTAATCTCTACAGTATTTTAAGAAGCTATATTTTTTTAACAATTAGAAATATCGAAAAAAGTCAAACTGCGAATTGAAGCCTATCTCAAACAGTTTTAAAAAGGGAGTTGGCAACATGGTTGTGCGCATCGTTGTCTACGCAGTACACCACTGTCTGACCTACATGTCATTGTGCCTGAGTGCAATGGAGACTCTACAAGTTAAAGAACAGTGCGTTCTGTGGTTTGCTGAATTTAAATCAATGATTCGTATGCAAAGAGAATTCAGACAGACGTACAGCAGAGGTCCTCCCACAGATAAAACGATCAGGCAGTGGTATCAAAAGTTTAAAGAAACGGTAGTGTCTTGCCAAAAAGCAGCCTGGCTGGCCATCAACCTCTGAAGAGGATATTGAACGTGTACGGCTTTTGTTTTCCCATAGTGCGAAGAAATCTGTTAGACAATGTAGCAAACAATTACAAATCCCGAAATCCACTGTGCATAATGTGTTACACAAACAGCTACACTTACATGCTTACAAACTGCAGCTTCTGCAAGGATTAAAACCACTAGATAAACCTCTATGTTTCGAGTTTGCTTCCTTTGTCTGTGATTGCCTATCAGAAAATGAAAATTAAATAAAGACTAATGTTTATCGATTAAGCGAATTTTCACACAAATGGTGTAGTGAACTGACATAACTGTCGAATATGGGGGAATGAAAATCCTCGTGAAGTCAATCAACATGTACGTGCATCAGAGAAAATTAATGTGTGGTGTGACCTTATACACAACAAAGTTATTGGACCTTTCTTCTTTTCCGAGTACACCATAACTGGCAACATTTATCTTGATATGATCAAGAACTTTGTTTTTCCACAGCTGGAAGAAGACAGTGGTTTTCCAACATGTTGGTGCTCCTCCTCACTTCAGCCTAATTGTTGAAAGATTTCCTGATCGATGGATGGGAAGAGGGGCTCCAATTCGTTGGCCTTCAAGGTCACCTGATTTGACTCCCTTAGATATTTTTCTTTGGGGGATGTAAAAGGAGTTGTGGCCATACAGGACAGATTGAAACCTTAGATGAACTCAAGCAGGGAATCCGAGCAGCAGTTGATACAGTCACTCCAGAAATGTTGGCTCGAGTCTGGGCTGAAATTGATTATCAACTATAAATCTGCCATGCGACAAAAGGAGCACACATAGAAGTTTGTTAGCCTCAGGTTTTAAACTTATTTAGTTTACATTTTTATTGTTTTTCATTTTCTAAGATATCTCTATTGGTTTAAAAAATATAGCTTCTTAAAATACCGGAGACATTAATTGGCACGCGGACTATAGAAGGTTCACCATCACTGCTGTTGGGTCTCCGCTCCTGGGCGCTGTTCGGTTTAACCCGATGAGATTGGCGGCAAAAATTCAGCGCATCATTCTAGCTCTATTTAATAGCTTGTGTAGTAAGTCTTTCGTCTCTTTTACACATCAGTCCGGCGCGAGGGAGAATTACCCATAAGTCAGTCAGAAATCAGAATATTAAAAGTAGGGTGACCACATGTCCCGTATTTTACGGAACGTCCCGTTTCTCGACCAATTTTTCTTAAAATGTCCCTCGTCCCGTGTGAAATCAATACGGGACGCACTTTGTCCCGCATTTTTTTAAGAAACTAGATATATTGATTTCAGATACAATTAGGGTAAACACATATCCCGTATTTTAATGTAATAAATGCAGTGCTCGGAATGAGCAGAAATGAATCCAGACCGCACACGTATCGAAAATATCAGCGATTAGTTCCGAATTGTAATACAGTCATGCCTCGTTTAGCGCATGTTTGTTTAGCGCAATTTCGATATAGCGCAATTGGAATCCCGTGGTATACATTTTTTAAATTTTTTAATAATATAAATACTTTATGTATCGTACGTACTGCAGAATGAAATTTTGCTGGCTTTTGTTTGCTTAAAAAATAAAGGAAAGCTGTTTTCACGTAATCAGTTCCAGTGACATATTTGCGGTGTTTTGTTTAATACCGTATTTACTCATGTTACCCGCGAACTCCTATTTTTGGGCCGGCTTGGAGGGAAAAAATTAATTTGAGCCTGAATAAGTTTTTTTTTAAGTCACCGATTCCCACTTCCTGAAACAAGTTCCGCTCAAATTAAGCATCTTCTGCCTTCTACGTGACGCAATTTATTGGATGTTCTCTTTATGACGATACTAGCAGAAATCTCCTCACCGATAGTCCTCTTTTGTTAATCTCTTAACTGTTTTTGTTTTATTATTACGCAACTTCGTCCCCGCTTCTGTTTTTGTCGTAATATTACGAACAGATGTTGAGCTTCACGAACTATTTGTTCATCTATGAACGGGAACTTCCTTAGGTGGATGGGGAGTTTTTTTCGCGTATCGCCTCGTCAGTAAATATTGAAAGATTACAAACAAACGAGTCCAAACACTTGAGAAGTGGATTTCCATCTTCCTTTCGAACGATGAAATCTTTCATTCACAAAAAAATTTCACCACTCCGATTTCCTTGAAGTGGATGAGGGAAAAGGAGCAAATTTGAACCTACCTATTTTCAGTTCCGGTTTGTCTAAAAAATTTTAAACGCCGCGCAAATACACAGCGTTCGTTTTACAGGTGAATCAGCAAGCGCTGATAAAGATGCAGCTATAAAGTTTCCTGACGAATTTCAGGCAATTATTGAAAATGGTGAATACCCCGACCAGGGGCGGCCCGAGGTATTTTGGTGCCCCAGACGAGAAACGGTTCAGCGCACCCCCCCCCCCCCCCCTCTGTAAATTTTTGTTAAGATATTTTAAAAAGAGGTCGTTAATTTATTCATTGCCTCGTAAAATGATTGACAATGAAAAATAAAAGGAATTTTATATAGATACCCGCCTGCCCCGCGATATAAATTTGTATCCATTATTCATCCACTTGCAAGTAATGCAGAGATACATGGTAGGGTTAGTCAGATTAGGAAATCTCTGAGTCAGATTAGAAAATCTCAGCGTCATTGACGAATTTGAGGTGGCAACCCAGCTTGCTACTATAAGGATTTGCCGCTATTAGGGGTTTAGTTAAAATGGATATTACTGTATTGTATTGAAAGAACATTGGAGTCCGGTAATTATTTTTGCGCTAATTATGCACTTGATTAATCTTCACACTTACGAATTATTGCTTGTAATATAAAACAATTGATACATAGACTATAAATTAATTTTTTGGTATGGGAACTCTAATTTTTTATACTAAAAGGGGCAAAAAACCTATGGGTTTCACCACAGAAGTGGAATAAATTTTAAATAACAACCAGTCGATTTTTTCTCCAAGGGGTAAAGTCAAAATTCATATAATGGCAGATTTTGCTACAATACTATTTGAAATTTTGATGGATTTCACGAATGTTTAACTAATTAATATATGGCTATTTAAAAACATGTTCAGGGCAAGAACAAAAATTATCCTTAGCTCCCAAAGTAAAAAAATCATTCCATGATTTTATATGACATTATTTAAGATATTTAAAAGATAATTTTAACCTATTTCTAGCGCAATGGGCCCATACTTAACTCAAGGATATTAAAAGATGGACTGGCACCAGCAACAGATGTTTACAGCAATTTAAACAGGTTATGTGAACTATTTCCTGACATTCACCCAGCTCAACTGCAGCGGGTATTCGGTGAGAGTGCATTTTATATTGTTCATTTATATAAGCTTCTATTATAAGTACATATTTGAATGAAGAATCAGTCGCACAGATATTCTAGAAAAGTTGATGAGAAAGACAAAATAAATTCTGTTTGGACGTAATGAAAAAATTACACAAAAGGGTCATTCTTAACGTAAAATATGACAATATAACTGTCACATCTACATGCCTACTCACCTATATAAAAATAAGCATGTCTTAAAACTCAATTTCAGATGAATGTGGAAGAGATTTTCTTCGGACCATAGACAACGTACTCTATGCTAGGCGTTTCAGGAAGTCATTGGTGGCCCATATGTCCAAATTTAGACCTGCACAACGTGCTCAACCACAGAATAGCTCAGTACCGAATCCTCAGGAACAAAAACCACAAAATCAGACGCAGGAAACTCAAGAGCCTCAAGAGGAAAAGCAATCTCAACAGACTAACAGGTCTCAAAAGAAGATCAGGACTCAGAACAATAATTCGTCGAGGAGAGGTAGGATACTTGCTTACAATGCACATCCGTCAAGCGTGTCTGGTTCAGCTAGGAAGAGCAGCATAACTTCACCGAAACGTAACCAACACATTTTACCGAATCCTTGCACGCCTGCTAGCTCTGGTTCACAATATCAACGCGTGAGGAAATCTCCACCGCCTCCGAATGTATTTATCCATCCTTTTGAAAGTGGTCAACAAATTGGTGGGGCTGGAGATGGCACCTTAAACAGGAATACTAGCATTGGATATATGATCTCCCACAAAAGACCCCACACCCTGCATTACGGTGCTCCACCATCAGCATCTGCAAACTTAACCATCCCAACTACGACCATGGCATCGACGGATTCTCCGATGTACCTCACCTCTTTGCCACCACCTCCAATAAGATACAATCTTTCCAACGGGGGTTTGTTTAGTCCTTGGAGCCAAAGAACTCACGAACGATTAGATCAACAGACGACTGCATCGCCTGTGAGAAAGCAAGATGACCAACGGCAACAGCCATCTAGTAATGCAGATCATCCCAGCGTGACGCAGCAGACGAATGGACATTTTCCTGTCAACAATGGGGAAGCCTTGCAACAAGGAAGCGAAAAAGATTATGATTGGACTCAAATGCTAAAGAGCATACTCGATCCGATCAGTTCCATGGAATCCTCTACTAAAAACACAGCGCCAATTGGTACGTGCAACGAGGCCAACCAACAAAAACCATATGGAGCTGATGGAAGCTGTTCGTACGGAGCACCTGTTCCAACTCGACTTTCTGGGTTGATCGAGGCAGCCCTGGACCAAGAAGGTGAAAGGGAGGCAACGGAAAATCAGAATTCCACCCTGCAACCTAAAACATCGGAACCAGAGAATAATGGAAATCAACTAGATGCTGAGACTGAGGAAATGGTATTAGAAAACATTTCCAGAAACGGAGAAATAGAACCTGCAGAGGATGTCAAATGCAAAGAAGGAAGTCTCTCCTTGTCGTCCATGAGAACAAGGCAGTCACATGTGAGTTGTATCTTTTTTATTGCCAGTTTTAAAAAGTTTTTATGAAATAACATTCCTTATCTATTAATAATTTGCCGACCTCTGTCACGCTAATTGGCATTTTTATTAGTTGACTGGCCAGCCAATCAGAGATCGGGATTTCATTGTTGTGGAATACAAATTGTTTACCTAGGTTACCTTTATCTGTTTACTTAATGCGAATGGATAATATTAAAACAATTTTAAAGTAAGTATACAAAATTTAAGTTTTTTGTTATATTAGTACATTAATATTGCATCTTGAACAACTATTGAGAACATTTGTCGTCTTCATACGTTTCAAATGTAAAAGCTAAATTGCATTGTTATTGTATTGCCCATTCCCCCCTTAGTTGGATTGGGGCAATTCTAAGAGAAATATATAACCATAGCAACATCCTTGTTAGCAGGTGTGCGGGAGAAATTTTTCGGCTGCTTTTGTCTTCCCAGTTTTCCCCATAGGGGACCCATGATCAATCATACCTCTCATATTTTATGAGAGGTATGATTGATCATGGGTTCTAAATTTTTCAGTTTGCAAAATCCCTTCTTTTAGGATTTTGGAGGAGTTCTTCAGATCATTTCGTACTAAAGACAAAAAATGCCTTCAAAATTGGTGTAAACGAATTGAATGAGAAAGAAATGGTTATGGTTGAGCCATTTACGGATGAAAGACCACGTTAAAACCACAAAAATCTTTTTTCGGGACCTATGAATTTCATATGTAGTACTGAAAATTACGTTACGTTGAAGTACATTACTTTGAAATATTTATATGGGAAAATTGATGGGGATTCAATAAAGGTACGTTAATTTGAAACAAACAATTGTGAAGTACGTCGTAACGAGATTTCACTGTATGTACACTCATTTCCAAAAGTCAAGCGACACGGCTCGGTCACGCCACACATAGTCCGGAGCTGAAAGTTCCGAGTATGTTGGTACCCATTGCTTGAGGGGTAGCAGAAGAGGGGCATGATAGTGCGGTGGAAGAGTGAGGAGGTGAGTTTCGAAGCCTGGGTTGGCGTGCTGGAAGAAACGGATGGAATCAGAGCCTATGAGACAAAACCCATTCAACAGCGCGAGGGCATCCAATCCAACTCGGAAAAAGGACTGTCTCGGTGGTTGTTTTCGCATGCCAAGGGTAACAAGAAAACCTCCGAGAGGAGGAGGCATGTAAACGGTTCGAAGTCCACAGTGATGTCTCAAAATGGGATAGGGAAAAATAAATGAATATGCCTCGGCTAGAAAGCACTTTCGGAAAAGATGCAATATTTTCATCTTTGTGAGCGTTATTAATGCGAAATGCTAGGCTGCACTTCACTTCGGAAAGCGTAAAAAATCATCAATGGGTCAAGGGCAAAAATTATATAATACTCCATAAATTAGGATAACAAAAATGAGAGCTGTTGATTTAGTGGAGATCCTGAATGAGCATCTTCTGCCTTATGTCAGACAGATAGTGCCAGACGGCGAAGACGTGGTAGTAATACAAGATAATTCGTCGTTAGTTACGGCCGGTGTAACTCGACAATTTTTTTGACCAGAACTGGAATATCAGTGTTCTGCCCTGGCCAGCTCGCTCGCCGGAATAAAATTTTTATTCCACCGTACTGTATCACTCAAGCGTCAAGAAATTGTCAGCACGAAAATTGCTTTTTCGGGAGAACATTAGGAAATATTTACATCCTTTATCCAATCAGTTTTACCAAAACTCTAATAAATGGCAATTTATCACATGTAGCACTTTTCTCACAGATAGTGGATACATTTTATATTGCCTTTATTTAAATTTTCTAATAAAAATTTTATTCTAGCAGCATTTAATAGGCAATGAAAACAATGAAAGATTATTTAGTGTTTTATTTTAGTATTTAGTGAAGTCTCAGCCTGAGTCGATCACTCCTTGCATTCGACGGTTAATGAACCGTACTAAATTTTCACATATTTGTGGTCGTCGTCCGATTGAGCCCTAGAGTTCCATAACATTCTCTTCAAGAGCGGCTGCCGTCCTCAACTTTCCTTCCGTCCACTCATTCACCATTATACCCCATAAGTTCTCAATGGGATTCCTATCCGGCAAGCGAGCTGGCCAGGGCAGAACATTGATAATCCAGTTCCGGTCAAAAAAATTGTCGAGTTACACCGGTCGTATCTAAAGATGAATTAATTACCTTGTATTACTACCACGTCTTCGCCATCTGGCACTATCTGTCTGACATAGGCAGAAGATGCTCATTCAGGATCTCCACTAAATCAACAGCTCTAATTTTTGTTATCCTAATTTATGGAGTATTATATAATTTTTGCCCTTGACCCATTGATGATTTTTTACGCTTTCCGAAGTGAAGTGCAGCCTAGCATTTCGCATTAATAACGCTCACAAAGATGAAAATATTGCATCTTTTCCGCAAGTGCTTTCTAGACGCGGAATATTCTTCATGTTCCCCTCTCTTCGAACCGTTTACACGCCTCCTTCTCTCGGAGGTTTTCTTGTTACCCTTGGCATGCGAAGGCAACCTCTCAGAGAGTCCTTTTTTCCGAGTTGGATTGGATGCTCTTGCACTGTTGAATGGTGTTTGTCTCACCGGCTGTGATTCCGTTCGTTTCTCCCTGCAAGCCTACCCAGGCTTCGAAACCCACCTCCTCACTCTTCCATTCCCCTCTCCTGCTTCCCCTCAAGCAATGGGTACCAACATACTCGGAACTTTCAGCTCCGGCCTATGTGTGGCGTGACCGAGCCGTGTCGCTTGACTTTTGGAAGTGACTGTACATGACATTTAAGTATTTTTTCATTAGATTAATAAATTACTTTAGGTATTTCAATTCTCTTTGTGATGAAGGTACAACAGTAAAAAAATTCATAGTAGAGAGGAATTTACCTTATGAAATCTATACATATCTATAAAAAAAAGTGTATGTATGTATGTATGTTTTTTTCATAGCTCAGCCTCTACAGCATGTAGAAACAAGAGATGTGTCATTTTAATCGGAATAGTGTTAAGTGGTGTAGTCAGGTTTTTATACCTATTTGATTGACCTTTCTAATTTTAAAAAATATTTTCTTTTTCATTTTCTCCATTTGAATACCATAGGAATGAGTGCAGCTTATTTTTCATTTGAATTTTAAAATTACTTAGTAACATGGTATGAATTTGAGACTTCAATGGTTCTATGATGAAAAGAACAAAGTTTATTTTAATTAAAGACAGAATCCAAATCCTGATTGAATTAGAGTAAAAATGCATTTAGAATCAGAAAAATACGTGATTTTATCAGTTTTATGACAATGCCATTTATAAGCTACCATGACAACTCCTATTGTCGCCAAAGTTGAGAGTCCAATGCATTTATATTGGAAAAATTTTAACATACATAATATCGATTTTCAATTTCTGTGTGCGATTTTGCTTTGTTTACATGACAAACTAATATTTGTTGATTTTAATTGAAATATTACTAATAAATAGTTTTAATGATATTTTCGAACTATGAATTTTTTGAAAAAAATTGACTGATAAAAGAATAAACAATAGAATTTAACAATTGCATTCCATTGCGCTAAATTTATTACACTACTAAAATACATGAAGAAATCGTCTTCAAACATAATTTTTTGGACGTTTTAGAATGACATGCATTTTCACGATAAGAAAATTAATCTACATACTTTTTCCGTATAACTGTATAAATCCCGTGTCGATATCTCAACTTAAGGATATTTCAAAATAATAACGATAAAATGCTTGCAAGCTATGTTTCAGCTCTTCCAATTCAAATGTAGGAAATATACTCTGCTGGAGTCGATTCCATGACTTCAATGTAGATGGCAGGCAGTGAATGATTTAAAAGTGTCAAGTGATTCCTGAAAATTTGATCGAAAAATAATAAAACGTTTCTGAGCTATTCGCATCTGTATAGCTTTGCCACATTTATGTTGGTGAAAATCACTATCCTCAGACAAATATATCTGACCTTTTATAGTACTTAATGATCAGAGCCGGTTTCAGTTAAAAAATGCAGTTTCACAATTTTTTTAAAAATATGTTCTGCACATCACAATAAACACAATGATTCATAAAATACCGTGGAGAAGGAACTAACTGGTTTTACACCATTATCTTCATAATTAAAAATGGGTTTCATTAGTCTTGTTAGAGCCATTGCTCAAAATTCCTTCTCCATGGTATTTTATGAATCATTGTGTTTATTGTGGTTTGCAGAACATATTTTTATAAAAATGGTGAAACTGCATTTGTTATTGCAAAAGTATCAATTCCTTACAAATTTTCCATAAAATACGATAAGTAATCATTTTTTCCAAAATTCACAATTACAACATTTTTGTAGCATAGAATGTCAGAATATAAATAACGATTATAAAATCATGAAATACAAAAAATAATGAATAGAAAATGAAAAATAACTGCCAGTATATAACCTCTAAACCCACATCCTCCGCGCTTGAGTCAGAGTCACTAAACACTACGCTACGGCGGCTTCTTGCACAAAGGGCTTCGTAGTAGGCCCATATAGTATGCCGCACACTGTTTTCCGCATTATTCACAAACCCTTGAGAGGCGCGCCTTCTCACTTCGTAATATTTCAAGTTACGACACACAGTATGCCCTGCCACATGCTCGTTGATATCGGTGTTCCATGATGCGTATGGACTCCTTGTCAGTGTAATGTCTAAATAGTGGGAATATCTTCAGCTAAATGAAACAAGTTAGGAAAGTGTACAACGTATCACAAATGGGCGCGTTTTGTGCAATGGAGTATTAGAAAGAAATTATATACCTGTACGTAAGGGAAATATCGTTTTAAAGTTCTTTTCTTTATCATAAATTTTCTTCCTATTTAAAAATAGTGCATGCACCCGTAAGTAAATTAAACGTTTGTTTGTGAGATTGTTTATGTTAGCAACAATGAAGAAGTAACCATGCATGAAAATTTTGGTTCAACTCGAATTAAGACATTTTTGTTTGATTTTCACAATAACGGATACTCCAACGATAAAAATGTATAGGAAAGGAAGTACTCTTCTTTACTAATTCTACAACTTTTATTTGAAAAATATTTTGATACAAGATATGACGAAATTTTAATTTTTTGTCACGAGTAAAGTGGTACCCCTGATTAGCGTACGTGATTCATTTTTGCGATTTTCTTATTATATTTGATTGTGTCCTTAATATCAAATTTCATGAAAATCCATTCTGTAGAAGGCGAGAATGAACATGAGGAGGGATGGACGGACATACAGACAGACCGATGATAACAGGCGCTCATGCTGGAAGCAAAACGCACCTAAAAATGACCAAAAAAATTGTCTCTGAAGAGGTTAAGGCAGGAAATAATAATGATATTCTTATCAATAAAGAACAAAAAAAATTATATAACACATATTAAGTTTACACTTACATACAGATTCTACTTATTAAACTAAATAAAATAAATTGTAACAGAAATCATTAAAATAACTTGGTAAATGCTTAACTTAATTATAAAATAACATATTGTTATATTGTCACTTAAAAGTTCACTTGTCGCAAAGAACTAATTAAAAATTTTTGGGCCTTTTTCTGCATAAAACCATTTGTTATATTATTGTATTTAAATTCTGATACTTTTGCTTTCAATATTACCTATTGCTAATTTTATTAGTCCATCTTGCGGCAGACGAGCGCCAAAATGTTTTTATCAGTTTGAGTTTTGAAAAACTCCGTTCTGCTGATGCAATTGCTATGGGAAGTAGTGTATGAATTGGTACCCATATATTCAGAAATAATATTTGAAATGGTTTAGCAATATAAACTACGAAATTAAAATTAGACTGTTGCTTTCTTAAGGCAATATGCTCTTATTACCTATGAGAGATTTTTTTTCTAAGGCTAATTATGATTTTGGAATTCTCTTACAGGAAACAGTTCAACAAACATTAATGGCATAGAACTTTTACATTATCTTAGAATGCTATTCTAAGATAATGTAAAAGTTCTATGCCATTAATGTTTGTTGAACTGTTTCCTGTAAGAGATTTCCAAAATCATAATTAGCCTTAGAAAAAAAATCTCTCATAGGTAATAAATTACAGAATTACACAATATAGCAATAATACTTTTTATTTGAAAACTAGCAGAACTGCCCATTGTATTTCAACGCATTTATTGAATCTAAAACTTTGACCATGTAACACGGGTCGGCAACCTATGGCACGCATGCCACTGGGTGGCACGCGAAATTGTTTTAGTTGGCGCGTGAAGAGATTTTGAGATGGCACCATAATCTAATGACGAAAGTACACAAAATATATTTTTAAAGAAATACATATACAACAAAAAAGAATACGCCATACACTTCTCAAAAAATTAAAGGTACAGGTATCACTAACTTAACGTCGTAGTTATATTAAAAAAAAATAGCTTAAATTGAAAAATATCTAATTTCCTGCAAGGAATAACTAAAAGAGAAGATATGCAACCGTAAATCCACGGAATTAATGACATTGCCCGTTTGACTTTGTTTGCACGATTTTATTCAGCATAGATTGGCTGTGATAGAAGAAGAGCGTGGAAGTGGCATAGCAATCTCTTATTGTGCCCCCGTGCAAAATTCGATTTTAGGGCCCCTATCATTAATTTTACCATGAAAGATATAAGATGTCAGGGGCATTTTGAGGCCCCCTTTGACTGGGGCCCCGGTACATTGCACCGGTTCACTACATGTATGCTACACCTCTGAGTGCGTGCTGTTTCTCTGATGCTCAGAACTACAGAACTCAGAACTACAAAAGGAGAAGATTTCTAGATTCATAGATTTTGATTTAAAAAATAAACTTTTTTGTGATTATCAATGGTTTACCTGCAATGATAAGTAAAAATACTGGTTTTGTTCAGCTTCTTCAAAAATTGCTAGATAGGCCTATTTTTAGCCCTTTCGGTGGCTAAGTAGGGGAAATGTCCTCTCGTTTTGTCAATTGTTTTGATTAAAGTAAAATCTTTCTCCGAGGAATTGAAAAATTAGTTGGAGAATAAAGAATGGTTTGTAAACCTTATGTTTCTATCAGACATAACAGCACATTTGAATACATTGAATGACAAGCTTCAAGGTAAAAGGCTGACCGGGTTATACTTGTATGAAGGATGGAAGTAATTTTGTAAGAAATTGCAGCTCTTCCAGGATGATCTTCAGACTTGGAATCTGAGTTACTTTCCCAAATTGAAACTATTTATTGATAGTGATGAAAATTTAATATTTATAATACCAAATTTGCATAAGTATATAATTCTCTTGAAGGAAGAGTTTTCACGGCGATTCCAAGGCCTCCAAATTCACGGTCCGATGTTTACATACACATATATTGTATCCTGAGAAAACAACAGAAATTGATCTCGAGCTGCAGTATTTCGAGTTTCTTGGGATTGAGATGGAGTTCATTGATTTCCTGAGTTCAGACGTGTCGGTCGATAAGTTTTCATCTATGAAGGACGAGGTTTAAAAAAAAACGAAAACCGTTGCTTATTGTTAGACATTTGCTCATGTACTCGATCTCAGCTTCCAACAAAATTATCGGCAATGAATAAAGTTGCATTCTCTCTTTTGTCTGCATTTGGAACTAGCTACTGTTGCGAGTAAGTGTTTTCTTTAATGAAAAAATACACTTAATCCTGTTTGCAACTGGCTGACAGTAGAATATTCTGGAAGCTTGTCATTGTCTTCAGACTACCAATTATCAACCAAAATTGACAAAATTGGCATAAAAAATGGAAGGGTAAAGAAGTCATTCATTATATTATATCAGTTTTCTTCTCTTCAAAACAGTAAAAACTATTAATTTAAAAAAAATCATGCTTGTAATTCACACCGAAATGTCTTATTAAAAGGTTTTATGTTGGATGCATTTTTAGATGTTGCTGTTAATTATGAAGAAAATCTTTTTAAAATCGTTTCAATGAGAAGTTTTTAAAGCGATTCATTAGTAATTATTGTAGTTTTATTATAAATAAATCCTGCTTATCAAAAAATTAATGTTTTAACCTGTTTTTCATAAAGTGGCATGCGAAGAAGGGTGCAAAGAAAAATATTAATAAAATTGGCACGCGACAGAAAAACGTTGCCGACCTCTGGTGTAACACGTAAACATCGTAAGAATATTATAGTACACAGTTTTAAGCGTCGAATAAAGCAAAAATGAAGAAAACCTTTTCGCAAGTATCCATTTAGATGAATGAAAGAAGAAAATCTTGTACTCTGAAAAATCGAAAATTACGTGTAAACTTATCGAAAAATAATTATTGAATTAAGCACCCACCTCCCCTCCCCAAATTTTTTATCACCATATAGCCTATGTTATCTGCAGGATAAAATTATTTACCTATGCGAAGTTTTGTGACGATATCTTCAAAGGTTTGAAAATCACAATTTGTGGAAAATCTACGTCTAATTATTTAAGATACTTATGTGCGTAGTTTTAAAAACAGTTTGCTTTGGAGAACTCTATGCCACACTTTGTGCTTCTTTCTTCGCAGTTTTTATCACCATCCATATAGCCTCTGTTACCCACAGGGTAAAATTATATACCTATGTGAAGTTTCGTGACGATTTCTTCAAAACGAAAACTGTAAGTAAAACCAGCAAGACCATATTAATCAATAAAAAATAAATGAACAAAGGAACTTATGAAATGATTAATTTAATGAAAGACAAAAAAGTAAATAGAGAATGTTTAAAAAATAACAGTGAATATTACCCTCAGACCATTAGCTCGATTCTCTCATCCACGAGTTCTGTTAGAAGAAAATTGTGTACATCAACAATACTTTGGAAACAATGAAACAATTTATCCAATCACAATTTGTGGAAAATCTACTTTAATTATTTAAGTTACTTACGTAGTTTTAAAAACACCTTGCTTTGGAGAACTCTACGCCACACGAAAATACCATTAAAAACTATTTATTAGTAATATTTAAATGATAATCAAGAAATATTAGGTTGTCATGTAAACAAAGCAAACTCTCGCACAGAAATTGAAAAACGATATTACATTAAAAATTTTCCAATAGAAATGCATTGGACTTTCAATTTCGGCGACAATGGGAGTTGTCATGTTAGCTTATAATGGGTATTGTAATAAAACTGATAAAATCACGTAATTTATTGAATCTAAATGCATTTTTATACTAATTCGATCAGGATTCGGATTCTGTCTTCAATACAAATAAACTTTGTTCTTTTCTTCATAGAACCATTCAAGTCTTAAGTTCGTACTGTGTTTCTAAATAATTTAAAAATTCAAATGAAAAATAAGCTGCACTCATCCCTATGTTATTCAAATGAAAAAAGAAAATATTTTTTAAAATTAGAAACCTTACTACACACCCATACTCGTTATTCCTGTTAAAATGATACCTTTCTCTTATTTCTATGTGCTGTAGTTGCTGTGCTATAAAATTACATACAAACACTTTATTTTATAGATACATAGATTAATTAGTATTTTAAAAGTAGCATCCATTTTCTCAACAGCGTAAGCAGCACAACTCCACTACATTGGATGGGAGAGTGGAGCCCATGGAAGACTCCACAGATAATGAGCGGAACGACAAAATCCCAGAGATAGAAGCGAATGTTCCAGATTTTTCACCAGTAAATCAACTTGTTATTGACACCGATACTTGGGTTCAGGGTGAGGAAATTACAGAAGAGCAGATTGATGATTCTTTTAGTCGGATTGACGAAGACGCCAATTATGGACACCTCATAGAAATTTAACATTCTTTTTCAAGCAAGGACATTATTTGTTGAACATTTTCATCTTAAGCCATGTAAATGTATCAAAAATACATGCTTTTACTGCCAGGATTTTCAAGGGAACTCGTACAAAAGTTTGTGAAGAATTTTTTGATACCTGGAGTATCAAAGTATATCAAGTTGATGAAAATGGTTTTTCAAGAAGTTATGTTTTGTTTCCTGATGTAAACATTTTATGGACATAGATTGAGTTATCATGTGAATGTTATAGTTCAGTTGTAAGAGATATTAATATTTTATGTTAAAAAAATATTTTTCAATTTTTAAGTGTGAATTTCGAGATAAAATCTTTTAGACACCGACAAAAAATGATAGTAAACCTATCGTCCAAAATATTAAGTAATAAAAAAATTTGTTTTGTATCACCTTTAAGATTTTATTTAATAAGTACTTCACTATAAAAAATGAGCAAACCCCAAAAGTAAAATTTTACTAGATTGCTGTTACAGTTATACCTATTAAACTGAACTTTTTTTACTTTAGTCGGTTCAATGTGATTTCATAAAACTGAAATAGTTTCAATATTTGTATTCCCATTGCAAAAAGATATTTAAATAAAAGTAGTGCTAGGTCCCATATTATTTCTGAGCTTCATAAATGACTTACCTGACGTGCTCAGGTTATCTATACCCCAAGGTTGCAAATCCATTATGTATGCTGATGATGTCATTGTGCTTTTTATCAGTCCTAATATAGCCCCACTACTCAGTAAAGTAGACAGTATAACAATGATAATGGTAGATTGGTGGAAAACAAACAACAAATGCTGAATAATAGCAAAACCCAGCTTATGGGTTTTCTTCCAAATAGGCTCTTGACAAACAACTTTTTCTTGGTAAGTATTGAACATATCTTTATTCTGATTGCTGTCATACATTCCAAAAAGGTAGGAGTTTTTGTCTGCTGGCAACAGATGGTGCTGAATGTCATGTGTGAGCGTAATCATTCACTTCTTTCAAAATGGTGACTGTACAGGAGAAGGCTCATTGTGTTGAATGGTTTATTGAAACAAAGTCAACAACACAAGTGCAATGCAGCTTCAGAAGAGTGTACTGTAGACGAGGTGTGCCCTCTAGACATGACATTAAACGTTGGTACGATCTGTTCATGGAAATGGGTAATGTAGTGAAGTTATCATGACCGGGCAGACCCCGTGTGTCCGATGTTCAAGTTGAAGCAATACAGGAAGCCTACCAGTGCAGCCCAACAAAATCAACTCGCCATGCATCACAGGAACTACAGATGCCACACTCAACCATTCATACAGTGCTTCACAAGCATCTTCAACTTTATGCATACAAGGTCCAAATTGTGCAGGCACTGTGAAAAAGTGACAGACCAAATAGACTAGATCAGTGATGGCAAACCTATGGCACGCGTATTCAGGTATTGGTAAGGTTTGCGGGTTAGAATCTGGCTGAGGGCACGGCTGTGTGCGTATTGACAATTTATTATACGAATTCAGTCAGAAATCTGCATATTGTCATATTAGAGAGGATATTAATGCTAAGCAGTAATTGATCACAAATATTTATGTCGATAATTTTCTTTGTTTCTTATTGTTGAATAATATGCCCATTCTTTTTTATATAACAATCAATGCAACCATTTATTTAGATTAGCCACGAAGAGAAGATAACCGTGTAACATTCAATATCTTCAAAAAATATCGTATGTCCCTATTCTCATCAAATTTTAAATTTAGCCGTGACCCTATTTGCACTAATATGCATTACAGCTGTATAATATAATAATTTTACTTACAAAAAGGTAAGATTCCAGCATTCAAACGATGAAATGAAGATTCAATTGCTTCGATTATATCATTAGAAACGTTTCCCATATGCAGTCAATGCAATAATTATCCGTAAATATTTATGGATTTATGGACTATAGTCTTTGAAATATTTCATGGAATATAGTCTTTGGAAAATATCATGGACTAGTCTTTGAAAAATTTCATGGACTATAGTCTTTGTAAAATTTCATGGAGTATAGTCTCTGAAAAATTTCCTGGACTATAGTCTTTGAGAAATTTCATGTACAGTGGTGGACAAAAAAACCGCACCACTTTATGAGCGCTCCACCGGAATTTCAGTGAACTACTAATTTCGAACAAACTGTCAAGCGATATGGCAACAGTGATTGTAGAGGAGGGGGTGAAGGCTCTTATCCTTTCCCTCTCCCCCTTAGAGAAGGGTTTACGGTTCTCTCCTGGATCGGATATTTTCCCTCAAGATAATGGTTTTGAATTCAGTAGCGCTTACTTTCCCCATTGCGGTAACACGTGAATGAGTGTCAGATATAATTCTTTTCATTTCAAAATTAGTTAGAATCGAGACACGAACTCCGGAGTTTAACATACAGACGTCAAAAAGAACGATGTTTATTTTTCCATTCAAGATTAAATTAATTAAATTCCGAGTTAGCGTAAATATTTCTTAGGAATCGAAAGGAATACACATTTCAACGCCTTAACAATGAAAAATGTTTAGTTGCAACTACTTCACGTAATTGAACTAATAAAACAAAGTAAAAATATACGCTTTTTATCTTTTTTCAATAAATCACCTTTTCTACACCAAGAATCCAACTCAATATTAGGGATTAAAATGAACTCAACACGATTAATTTACACCACATATTTAATTTGTCACTAGAAAAAATCCATTTAGCCAATTATTGTGCTATTAAACGTCACAGAGCAAAAGACTAAAATATTAATACACTGCCGAATTTTTCTCGATAGGTAATTTAAATTGCGTATTTTTATTATATCTTGAAATTATCGTCATACTTGAAGACTACAAAGGAAAGCCGACATCTTGGTTACCAGACGTCCGGCAAAAGGAGGACATGTCCTCCATTCTGCCTCTCCATCCTCTGTCCTCCCGGAATTTTAAATTTTAGGATTTTGTCCGGCTTTTTTCTAGGAAATGTGAGTTTAAGGCTCCATTGACCGGTAGACCATTCAATTCCGATGTGTGGTGGAATCCTATTCAAACCCTTGCAAAGGCTGTGCTCATAAACCCTCCTGCATGTGTTGTCGAAAGAGACAAGGGTGAGAATGGCACTTTTATGACTCCCTTCCTTTCCCTCTTAAAATTTCTATGCAAGGGTCACCACTCTGTGTGGGTCAAGCACTCAATAATTTGTCACTAATTTTCTTCAAACAACTCTTTTGCTGGTGGTAAAGGTAAAGTAAAGGCAGATCTTCAACCTTAATTATTTTGGTATGTACAATAAGTTCTTATTATGCAGATAACTGAAACTTCGATTAGGTACTATATATATATATATTTATTAAATTATAATTAATAAATAAAACTAATGATTTATTTTATTTGTGGGTAGTGGTTGCTATAGAATACTCAAGGAACTCCATCCCATTAAAATGGCATCACCTAAAAGGAAGTGCAAATTCTCCAGTAATCTGAAGGTGAAGTATCATTGTTTCGACATCGGAAGGAATGAATATGAGACGAAGTGTAAAATTTGTGATTGTTATATATCAGTTGCAAATAAGGGATCTTATGATTTAGAGCATCATATACAAAGTGAAAAACATAGAAAAATGGTGCGAAGTTCGTCTTCATGCGAAAAATTAACATCTCTTTGTCTCCAAAACAACTTGTGTGATAAAAAAGCACACGCTGCTGAAGGAATTTCAGAGGCATTAATAGAAATACGGGTAATAATGTGCTCTCTCACTTAAGGGAGGCTCTAAATAGAGAAATTGTAGGTATTGGGTGTCCAGCTCACATTCTCCACAACTGCATACAGCATGGAGTAGACGTATTAAGTGTTGATGTGGAGTCCCTTATTTTGAAGATCTTCCATTATTTTTCAATATATACTGTTCAAACGGAGGCTCTGAAAGACATTTGCGAGTACATAGAAATTGAGTATCACAACTTGTTATCTTCAACTAAGACCAGATGGCTAAGTTTAGCACCAGCTGTTGAAAGACTTTTGAAGTTGTTCCCTGCTTTAAAGCAATATTTTCTATCCCTTACCAACACTGAGCAAAATTTTTTTTGAAAGTGAAATGTCCGAATTATACCTGTGGTTCTTACTCTCGCTTACATTTATTTTCAAGAACAAAATTGAGGCAGTTGAAAGAGAAAAGAATTCTGTTTTAGAAATTGTGAACTTCCTTAAAACTGTGGTAAATTCATTGAAATTACGACTTACTGTTAGGGAAAATTTTATCTCAATATCAGTTAGACAGCTCATGGAAAAACTACAAGCAAAGGGGATGGGTAAAGAATGCCAGAGTTTTCTTGAGGAGACGCAGCTTGTGTATCAAGAATGCACTGATTATTTAGAGAAATGGATAAATTTTCTTTTAACAAATATATATATGGAAACTATCTTAAGGAGAAAATAACCAAAATAATACCCAAAAACTATATAAATAACTATACACACTCATTATTCAAGAAAAGCCCGTTAATTATTCCCTAATATTGTTCGTCCGGCTTTTTTCTTGTGTCCTCCTTTTTTGCCTTTATTGTCCTCCCTTCTACTCTTCAGTGTCTGGTAACCCTAGTCATACTTTAAGATTACAAAGGAAAGCCGACATCTTTGCAGGTGTCGTCTATGCATGTCAGAGGAAGCCGACAGTATTAAAACGCATATAAAAAAGTTCAAGATAAATTCATATACTAAATTTGTAAATCATTTTCAAAATTAACTCTTTCTGCTATATGCAATTAATTTATGTGATATTTTAATGTTCTGGATTATATTTTATTCAATTGTAATATTATATTACTGTAACGAAAATCAACACTGGGAAATAATTCTTATGAAACCAAACATTCATCGGGTTCGAATAATGGATCGAGCGGACTCGGCTTTCTTTAGAAATTTTTAACAACTGGTTCTAAAATTGCTTCAAAATTTAACAACCGGTGCGAACCGGCTGCAGCTTACCACTGGATATAACCCCTTCATAATAAAAGTGACTTAACTTCATGATTACCCGATATTCTTCCGCTATCTATTCCTGTGCTATACTCTGGGGAAATAAAATCCGTCCTAAGTGGGATAGCAAACCTATTGCACGCAAGACAATTGAGGTTAACATATAACAGAAAAAACTTTTTATATTATAATATAATCATAGTTAAATCATAAAATTATTTTTGGACATATTTAAATTGACACATAAGCTAGTCATTTTGTTTCGAATGGAGTAAGTTAGAAAACTTCAATTTCCAAACTTCCAATCATATTGAGTTGAACTTTTTTTTAATAACTCGAATTAAGAATAACTTATTTCATAGTAAAATACATCCAAATGCATGTTTAACATAATTATATTGCAAAGAAAATGAGCAACCATGCTCTGAGCAGGATTCTTTCTTTCGCAGCCTATTAATTCTCGAGCGTTTTCTCTCGCTGTCTATACGCCTACCGCGTTCTCTCCTTTCATACTTTCTTCTTTCGTACGTGATCCTTTTCAATCCTTCTCTTTTTCCTATATTCCTCCAGCAGTTTCTTCTTCCGTTTCAATAAATCCCACAAAATATCAGTAGCGTAGATTTATTATTACAGTTTTCAGATTTAAAAGAAATCCTTAAACAAAATTGACACCAAATTTTTCATACAAGTTGTGTGCGCATTCCGATATTCTTTTACTGATTACAGCGCTAATACAGGCAGAAATATGAAACTTACGTTGTATTTGACGGTGTAGCGGAATGTGGATGGTTTAATCATCGTAATTATTCTGTATTTATTTTACTTCATTAGACCCAAGAGGAAAATTTGTGATCAGTGGGTGAAATTTTAAAAATGGAAATTGCTCACGGAAAGGTGAAGTATATTTAATGTTATACATTATGTTGTAAATTACGATGTATTTCCGAACGTCTGTCAATCCAGATGGCATTCATTTCTTCTTGTAAGCATACAATATTTTATAAAATGAGCAATAGAAATGCATTAAGCCTGTTGTAGTACATGGACCCATTTATCATCATTTTATTAAAATGAATATGGAGTAAACCATAGATTTGTAAGTATATTGCTCATCAAATTTATCCTTCCATTTTTTTTAATAAAAAGTAAATATGTACTCCATTTTATTTAGAAAACTCGGTCACCTTAAGATATCCTGTATTCCAATGTAAACAAGATCATCTTAATTTGCAAAAATTACCAGAAGAGTAAAGAAGATAGAAACACAATGTAATGGGATATTTCCATCTTGATGTCCATAGATTTACATCTTTCTTATGAGTTTGTGCCTTCCATATTGATCGAGATTCTTCCGCACCAAGGTAAGAGTATGTTTTTCATAATATTTTTAAAAATTTGAATTAGGATACAGTATTTTATTTTTATTAATTCCTCAGTAATGCTGATGATTTTACGACATTCAGTACATTGTCAACAAAAATCATTTTAAGCTCATTAATTCAATAAAACAAACAATTATAACAAAAGTTAGTGTTAATTGGAAAATGGATTGTGAGAGCTGAGCTTTTAAATCGTTATGGTAGTTAACAAAGAATCAAACCATAGCTATAAATGTTTTGGTAAAGTTTAGTCATTTGTATTATCAAAAAGTATTTTGCTTTTGGCTATCACTAATTCAACAAAATTATTGAGCTTGCCTTGTGGCAGAAAAAAATTCAAGAACAAGCACTTAACCCTTTCAGTGCTGTTGACAAAACGATTTGTCACTTGCTTAGTCTCACCTCAGCAAATTAGTTTTGCATCATATTATAGCAGTGTGCTTTTACAGAGAATAGCAAAAACTCCTGACTTTAAGAGAATGGTTTTCAAAATGGCACATACTGCCAAAACATTCAGCTCAGGATTGAAAGGGTGAAAAAATACTTATCTCAGGTATTTCCAATATCCCCAATAAGGTTATAAAAAAGACAGATGTACATTTCGGCTAAATTAACCGATGGTGTATTACCACTGAAGATGGATTTTTTGTAGCTTAAATGCACGTTTTTTTGTAACCTTACTGTGGCTATTGGTAATACTGGAGGCAAGTATTTTTTTAGTGTTTGTTCTTGAATTTGAGTATCACTATGGTGTCCCATGAAAAAGTTAATTTTAAAATCCATGTGGTTTTAGCATTGCTCCATCAAATTATCCGATTAAGATTGATAAATAATTTACCTATGTCAACTACACTTGTCAATCAAGAGGAAGCTCTTATTCTCAGCCAATTAACGTTTGAATGGATTTCCATGATAGTAGAAAATTTAAGTTGGGAAACTTTGATAAAAGAATAGTTTGGAAATAAAATGACCTATTGTTGTTAAAAATTCAGAGGGCCAAGGCTGTTTGAATCAGTGCTTGAAATGGAAAATGTTACACAACGGAATGCTTGTATTGCTAGTGGAATGGAAATTTTTACAAAACGGAACGCTTTTTATAAGGGACAGCATTTCTAAATGTCTGGCAAAACAAGGGTATCATCGGTTCGTATGACCAGCCAGAGAGGTATTCTGGCACATTTCGAGCAGTGGTTTGAATATTGACTTGCATTAAATTTACCACTGAGACATGAAGTAGGTTGCGATGTTTACTACTGAGATTTGAAAATTATAACTGTACACCTAGACAGAAAAAATGTTATGCATATATATTCGAGGCTTATTTTTAATTATTTATGTATCAAACAGTGTTTTGCAAAAGGTTCTCAGGAGATGGTTCAGAATATAATAAAACTACAATTTTTAATGGTATTGAAACAGTAATGCGATTATTCAGACATATAAATTAGATAAACATGACTACAGCATATGTTTTTCCGGTTCACTATAAATTAATTTAGTAATCCTTGCTTTTATCGTAGCGATGAGTTAATATGGCTGTCAATTTTAATTAATTATGTATTTTGATTATTTTTTCAGAATCTGTCAACAGCAGAGGAGGAAAGGAAAGCTGCACTGGAGGTGAAGAAACTTTAGGCTTTTATAAATTTTGTTAGCTTAGAGTGCCTCATTAAGTGCAGACTAAAATTTGAAAGGCATGCAGGTAATAATCATATACCAAATATGTTTATTCATAATAATTCCTTCCTCAGGGACCCAGCTATCAGCCTTAATAGTTAGCAGGACAGGTTTGTTGAAACTAGAGTCAAACAAAACACATTGAGATATAAAAACTAGGATAAAATAATATCTTTAAATATTGTTATACAAGGACAGTGTAGTGGCTTTAAAAATCCATTTAGATGCCAGTCTTTTTATAAGGAATGTTACTAAGAGTTTGACTTGCTTATAGGTAAATTTTGAACTAGTTGAAAAGAAAGAGTATATATTAAAATAATATTTAATGAATTAAATGTGCAGTTAACCCTTTCTCTATGCAGTTTACATGGTTTGCAATTCATTTATTGTGATCTAATTTAAAAATACCTCCATACTTACCAATGTTTAGTCAAGAGATGTGGCATTGATTCAAAAGCATCTTTTTCAAATGGGCTTGCCTAAAATCCCATTATTATGAACAAGAGCATCATAGAAGAATGGTAATATAAGCTCCAGCTAGTATTCAATACATATGAGACTGGCTTTTTTGGAAAATAGATACCATTGAGAACTTAGGCATGCCTGTCCCAGTGCCATTTTTGTGCCTCAATTCTAGCCATTGTTAAATAGTAACTTAAGGATTTGAATTTAGATTATTGTAATTCTTTTTGGAAATTAACTAAAATTTTACAGGAGAATTATAAACATTCAAATCATCCAGAAAGTGCAGAATTTTAATTTGTTACATTTGAATATTCCAATTAAGCATTTGATAAGCATTTTGTGTTATGTTAGTTTATGCGATCAACATTCCTTGTTCATTTTCTTACAACTTGATTTGCCAGTATTTTAGTTCATTGTTTGTCGGTTTCAATAGAATGCTTTGGTCTTTTTCTTAAGCTTGATTTAACATTGTAAGGCTAGTTTCAGAGATTAAAATTCAACTTTCATGAAACAATCAATGCAGTGAATCATAAATATTGAAAGGAAAGAATGATATAAGGATATCTTCTAAAACAGTCATCTGATTTAGGAATTCATACAAAAGAGGTTCAATTCTCTAAGAGAGGTTTTATATCAAGGTGTTTGGTGATGGTGATGTGATTGTGATTTTAAGGTAACTTCAGTTGCTGTTGGAAAAGACATTCATTTAAATGGAGCCATTTATACCATGTTGATGGAAATGTGATGGTGACGTAACTTGGAAGCGACTCGGCAACTCTAGTCACTGAGTGACTTTTCCTGCCGATCACCTGTGATTCTATTCACCTGCCAGTCGCCTATTATCACCTTCAAAAATATAGTCACGTAAACTTCCAGTGTCTATAATTTCGCTACCGCTTATGCTGTAAGGAAAGCAAGGACACTTTTAAAGCCTGAACTTTAGCCTAATAATCTATGCTTGTCATATTTTGCATACTAAAAATTTTCTTTTCCGAAAGCCACCCAGATAATGGCAGCATAAACAGGATATTTCCTAAGTAAAAAAATTGTAAAAATTTAATTATTGTATGTGAACGCTGAAATTTTCAATACCGTAATTAAACAAAATAGGTATTACTATTATTTTTATTATTTTATTTCCCTCAGGGACCCAGGTATCCAAATTATCCCCACTTTTTATTTTATTATTCGTATATTTACTAGCAGG
This sequence comes from Uropetala carovei, assembly GCA_036926305.1. Taxonomy (NCBI): domain Eukaryota; kingdom Metazoa; phylum Arthropoda; class Insecta; order Odonata; family Petaluridae; genus Uropetala; species Uropetala carovei. The sequence continues at coordinate 2,667,157 of JAXCHB010000279.1, forward strand.
TTTCTTATATATCATTAAAAACGTTTTCTTTAACATTTTACTTTTTTTAAAAACCATACAATTTTAAGTAAATTTTAATAATAATATTTTAAAATGTAGGGTCCAGTACTTCTTTATAAGCCGTACTTCTTGTTTTTACTTTTGGTTAAAGTGACGAGTTTTCAGATCAGCTAAACGGGTACACTCAATTTTTGCACCTGGAGTGTAGGCATTTTCAAGAAGGGTGTTTGAATACGAGTTCATATTCATAGAACATTGGGTAAAGAATTCCAAAAACGTATTATTAAAAAAGTAATCCCTGTCTCCTTTTTCTTTGCTCATTAACTAAAACAATTGAAATTTTTTAGCTTGTTGGTTTAACTCGCGACTTAATATAAAAGAGCTATGTGGAAAATTAAAAATATTAAGTGGGTGAATACTAAATCTTCCATCATTCTGCTTACTACGGCGACGCTGCCATCGTAATGTGCAGTAAAGGAGTATATCCTCTTTGCTTTAGGACATGTTTGACACTAGGGAAAAATAAATATCATATCACCATCAGAAATCAGTTGCTTTGATATAAATACATTGGTGACAGTGATTTGTTGGCAACTTCAGTTGCCGTCAAATCAGATCAAAGTCACCAATTACCGTGGTATAAAACCTCCTTAAGCAAAACTTCAAATTTGTATTTAAATAGACAGAGCTGAGGCATGTATAACAATATATCATACTTCAACATTCTCAGCAGTTCTATTAACAGAATTTAATAATACTTCTACTGTGTTTCATTTTGTATATCTCTGTTAGCTAGTTTAATCAAAGACTATAATATAATTTAAATATTTAATGATTTTGCTTATTTATAAACTACTTTAATAATAACACAGTGATTATTCATTCAGTTTAAATGTGATTGGAGGAATTTGAACCAATGCATAAGTGTCATGCAGTGAGATGATGATGTCTAGATTATATTATAGATAACTAGTTAATCATCCATGCCTGATTTTAGGATTATGTATATGTTTGTCACAAATGGTGATCTCTTAACAAAAAATAGGCGCTGCTAACCCAAGTCCCTTACTCCCTATTTCTCATTTAATCAAGGTCTTGTCATTTGCTATGTTTCCTTGAGAACTGCAAGGGTTTACTGTATTTTGTAAAATACTACACTATGAATGTTTCAATTTCAGTTGTGCTTGATCAACAGACATGCTAGGTGAAAATGCACAGAAAGACAATGAGACTTTCATGATATGAAGCCATAAGTTGAGAAATTTCTTTCGGGGTTTCATGCACACTGCAATTCCTGTATGACGTGGTTAATTTACATTTTTCATTCTGAACATTACCATTGCTTCAAATAAAGTAGTGCTGACCAAATTTACACTTAAATACGGCTTGTATTTTTATCAGGATAGATGTAGACAAAATTTATAGTAATTATTTATCTTTGGAAGTGTTAGCTGAATTATTTTTTTATTTCCATTGGAATTAATTGAAGAATTGTCAAAAAAATAGTAAAGTAAAATGACTTGAATTTTCATGAAAATCAGGATTTGCATTAAATTTACCATGGATGGCAAATCGATGTCATGCATGCCACTTTAGGTATGTGAGATGGTTTTGTTTGGCACTCAGCAAAAATCGTTTATTTGCTGTCTACTTAATGTTTTTCCATTTCTGACTAAATATAAAAGACTATTTCTATCGAGATTACAACTATTTTGATAAATAAATGTATAATGGTAACCTTTTGCCCAGGGTCGAGAAGCTCGTTGCTCCATAACTGTAGTTGTTCATAAATGATCTTGGGCAATGTATCTTTTTAGATAACTTGAATTTTATGTAATCAATGCATTGTTTTCTGAGCTCTAGTCTGAGAAAAAATGATCATGGTTAAACCATAAAATTATTTCTTTTTCGGTGGATTTTCAATTAATAGTAGGTTAAGGAGAAGGCAAATTTTGTAATTTTGGTATGCAAGCAAAAACTGCCATCACTGGAATATACCATATTCTCCACAAAGAAATTTGACATCGAGTTTAAGAAAACTCCTATTTAGATAAAAGTCTGAAGGGAATGATCTTAATTTGTACTTTGTGATATAAGTAGCATTAACTGATATGCGTTACTTGTCTCAAATATTACTCTAAATCTCTCACGTGCAACAGAAAATGAATTGCAAGGCTAAAGGAAGTCTTGATTCCCACATTCTCTATTGCTCATTTTCTAAATAACCTTATAATATGCATGTTGAATCTTCTGTATTAGAGTTTAAAAACTGACCAGACCATCATTTGCGGATACCGTATAGCAGTGTTTTCCAACTTTCTGTAGAATTTCATGGCATCTTCAACTTGAAACAAGGTTTTATATTTTTATTGGTACAGTGGGTTCCGCTTATTAGAATCAGTGGTTAATTGAATCAGCCACTTTATTGAATCAAAACCGTAAAACCAAAACCATTTTGTATCTAACGTTTTTAAAAAACGTCCCATTATTGGAATCACTTATTTCAGTTTATTGAATTGTTCGGCAATGAATGAATGCAGGGTTGTATACCTAAAGTTGTGAAATGCTACGGAAAAGCGGATTTTCATCACATCAAGCAGAAATGAAAACCTAAGAGGTGGAAGTTGAGGTAGAGTTCAGTAGATTGAATTCGATAGATGACGACATTGTTGAAGCTCCTATTGACAGAAGATGACATTGTCATAACACAAAAAGTGAAATTTGTGTTTAAAATTTTATTTCTTATAAATTTTCTTATATTATATATCTCAAAAATTAGCATAACCATGAAATTTTTATATACGCAAGAGATATTAACTTTATTCTAACATTTTCTTATTTGCCATAACTAAAATATGCAGACCCGGATTATTGAATCAGCCATTTAATTGAATCAAATAACGGATTCTCGACTTGATTCTAATAAGCGGAACCCACTGTATCACAATGTTTGGACACATTCATTCCTTAGTGCTACATCATTATTAAATTATTAGAGGGAAATTGTTGACTTAATGATCTCTCCTCATTTATAAATTGTTAATTTATTTATTTAATCACTTTCCGCTGCTCCTCTGTTGGGAAACTGCTATACTGTATAGCACTGAGTAAGAACTCCCTGGATCATCCAAATGCAGATTAATTCGTCTACCAGGCTACTTCTACATGGCTTACTGGGAACCGTACCGTAACTAGATATTTTATTAACCAGAGCAAACTACTAAATATGTACCCTCTCCCCAGTGAAAAAATTATTTTGTATAGTTTATTTAGTTATTTTATTATTTATTTTTTGCACTCCTTACTTAGTTGCACCTGGGGCAGATGCCCTGCTTGCTCCCCCGTAGTTACGGTACTGACCGGGAATGTCTATACTGAACATCAGATTGAAACACACTGCATACAATCCAAACCAGCGTTTCCCAGTGTATGGTCCATGGACCACTTGTGGTCTATGAAGGTTTTGTTGGTGGTCTGTCGAGGTTTCCAAAATGTAGTTTTTCTTTAGACCTCACCTCATATTTAGTTGGAACTTTTTTGGGAAAAGTTATTCAAATTTTACACTATAACGTATTGAATATTGTTATTAATTTGGAAAAAGTATTTCATATTTAAAAAATTTTTCCTACACAAATGTTGAAAATATTTCTTTGATTAAAACAAAAATAATCAGGTGATTGTCAAACATACTGAAGCATGTGTAATATATTTCAAAATGGTCAAATAAAATGTAACCAAGTAACTCCTTTTTTTAAACATAGATACAGTAAGTAGGTTAAGAAATGAGGTGGTCCGCAGGGCTTGGAAGGGTTGCTGATGTTGTCCAGAGAGTTCAAAGGTAGGGAAATGCTGATCCAAGCCTACATTAACAGTTTTTGAAATGGGTAATAGAAGAAGACAAACAATTTGGAGGGAAATTAAGCAATACAACAGATTAAATAGAAAAGCTAATATAGTACAAGCACTTTAATCCAGTGCCTTTGGGAAATAGGCCATGCCCGACTATGGAATTTTGCTGACCACGGTAGTTGGCCATAATGAAAGGTAAACAAAATCTATGCAATAATTTTTTGTTTTATGATTTTATTTCACATAACTTTTCAGATTCACTTTGTTCACATCTCATTGTTCATATTTTGTTTTATTACAGTGTCCATTCGGATGGTAAGTAGTTGAAGCAGAGAGAAAAGGGAAAGATATTAATTTGTGGTGACTTTATATTTAAGTGATTAGATTTGAGTTTCCTCCTTCCTATTCTTAGAGGGATTTAGTTTGTTATATGATGTGTATGAAAGAATTTATTGAGTTTTTAATTTAAAACTGGTATGTCAAACTGGCGGCCTGTGGGCCACATGAGTCCATTTCTTTCCCTAACTACAACCCAAAAACTCATTTGATTGAACTAAAGCACTCAGTATTTTATATATATGCTTTATTTTTATGAAAAGAACAATATTCTATCATTGTTACTGAGGTCGTATAGAACATGTTTGATATATTGCTGTTTTTAATGCCAAAAAAGGCGTCCAATCTTCTAGAATAAATCATTTTTTTCCAAATCTTACTCTCATAAAGTAACTGCAATCCTAATGTGGCCCTTCTATAACATTCATCGCTTTAATGCGACCCTGCTCTCTCTTCGAGTTTTACATGCCTGATTTAAATGCACACACATCAGAGTTGAACTCTTAACATTTTGGTCTCAACATTCAATCTCTTCCGGGCCTACGGGCTTCGCCCAGGCAGTATCTATGTGACTGGAATCACGTTTAAAACACTATAGAATTTAAACAAATATTTTTTATACTTTTAAATAATTGGGAGCGTAATAATTCTTCATGTAAACCCACTAAATGTACTAAAATGCAATTTTATTATACTGAGTCGTGTTATCCTTTAATCGTTTTCTCGGCTTGTTACTTAGTTCTCTCACTTGGAGACAGGATCAGTCCAAGCTCTAGGTGACCTCTTGAAGTGTTGTTCTTATAGCGGTGTAATTTTACATAAAAATTATGCTGTCACAAAGTGACATGATTTTTCAATTTATAATTATTCCAACTCAATAAATAGGAATTAAAAATTAGAAAGTATTGTTAATTTTGTTTTTCTTTTATTTGTATTGGGCATTTTTAATATTCAATGTTTGTCTTAGTTTTACAATGAATTTGCTTAATTTACTATAGGTAAAGATAACGATAAATGCAATTTTGCCTCATTCAAATATTTTCAATTGATAAATATTGATTTCATTATTTTTTAAACATTCCAGCGGTATTTGAGATTTTGATTGAATTCAGATAAATTCCTGACATTGCAAGAGTTTATAAGCCGGTGTGATGGGGTTGTGAAAAATTCAGAAAACGCTAATATACCCATAGAAGAGGAAGTTCTCATAAGTAGAAAACAAGTTGTGAAAGTGTACAGCGTATTACAAATGGGGGCGTTTTGTGCAATGGATTATTTGAAATGTATGATATACATGTTCATTTTAAAGTTCTTTTTCTTCATCATAAGTAATTTTCTTCCTATTTAAAAATATTTCATGCACACGTAGGGAAATTAAACGTATTTTTTTATATTGTTTATGTTAACAGCAACGAAGTAACCATGCAAGAAATTTTCTAAGTTCAACTCGAACTAAGACATTCTTGTTTGATTTTCTTGATAACAGCTACTCCTACGATAAAAATGTATAAGGAAAGAAACACACTATTTTACTAGTTCTACAAGTTTTATTTGAAAAATATTTTGATATGAGCAATATATTACGAGATATGACGGAAATTTCATTTTTGTCACCAGTGAAGTGCTACCCCTGATTGGCTTACGTGATTCGTTTGTGTTCTTATTATCTTTGACTCTAAGTTGTTAATAAGAAATTTCATGAAAATCCGTTGGGTAGAAGTCGAGAACAAACATGCGGACGGACAAACCGAATAGGCGCTCATGGTGGAAGCGAAAGGCCCCTAAAAAGCGGACGACTAAAAATACCTACCTCGGCGTTTTCCTATCTATCATTTCTTTCTGCATGTGCGCGCCTTTGTTAGTAAGACATTAACTGGGTCTGTGTGATGGCAGTGCCAACGGTGCGACTGAACCGGTCCCGGTACTTACAGAGGCCTCGCGCTCAAAAAAATCTGTTGTAGTTATTAAGCCCACGCATTTAAAAAAAAATCGGGGAAATATCAACACTGCCACAGTGAAAGAGATTGCTTTATTAAAATGTTTTATTGCGTCAGAGGCTTCGCGGCTCAATTGGCACCGGGTCCCGCGATTTTCGTATAAGGTTCTGGATATCACTTAAATCTCCGATTATGACGGATTGTAAATAAATACCCTGCAGCTCCAAGGCATCGAGTATTTTCGATAAGCCCTGTTTACTCGACCGGTACGTTACTGTGGTTTATTTCCCTTTCATAGTCCCTATTGAAGTTTTTTTCGCGCTTCCTCGGGGTGGCCTTGTTAATCGTAGTGGCAATCCATCATAATAGGCTATATTTTAAAAATGTTATTGCATAAGTGTTGAGCTCATTATTTTTATATAATCATGCGGTAGAATTTGGCGCGTTTTATTAGTTGCAGTATCGTCTCAAGTGAACGTAAACTGATCTTAGATTTCCTCGTTTCAACGAGTGATTTGTGTCGTTACCTTTCACTTTTATCCGGAACAACAATCGCCGGGCATGATATACTCGAAGATGCATCAGGGCCTCATTAGGATTACAGTTGTTTAATAAGACCCACAGTTGTAAATAAAGAAGACTTTCTGGAAGATTGTCTATTTTACAAAAACCCATAATTTAGAAAACGCGTTATACTGTACCATAGTAGCTATGAAAAAATTGTTAACTTTTCACAAAAATGAAGTACGCGTAGGAGGTCGCCAAGTCAGGAACGGGTTGCGTTCCAAAAGTTAGTCTTTTGTTCGGAACTCGGAACCATAGACAATATTTTATAATTGGTGGTTAGATACCCAAGTCACTCCACAAATGTCTATTTAACCCACAATTAAACATTTATATTTGCTCTGAATAATAGTAGAAAACAATACTGTTGTAGACATTCGTTTTGTATTTCATTACCCTTCCGATCGTCGGACGTACAAGTAACTTGGAACGTAACGGACCAGTGTCGAAGAACACTTCCGCAGAGTGTTGACGCTACACTCCGCCGTCGCAATTCCCGAGAGAAAAACTTTCGTACGTGCGAGTTGGCGACCGTATGCCCTATTTATTAAAATACCTTATGGAGCTTCGTTCCTAAGTACGGATGGTCGTAAGTTGGGAACCTGTATTTATGTAAAATATAACGATTTAGTCGAAACGAAAATTCGCATTCGGGCCGCACTAAGGCATAGAAAGTGCAGCCGGCAGTTCGACATACCTGCCTTACGTGAACGACGAAGGGGTGTACTGTAATAGTCTCAAAATTACCCGAGCGACTGCCAAAATAGCCGGATATCAGCCAGATGGGTAGCGGTTTTACGTGAAGGTATTGATTTATTGAGAGAATTGGTACACAGTTATCACTTTCTTACAGCAGAAACGGAAATTCTTCATGAATTTCATTAATATACAGAGAATACGGCAAAGTTTTTCCTGGACTTCAAATGACAAATACAAAATACATGTTTGCATGTTGGTTTGTGTAAGGTTTATAAGTTCTAAGTTACCAAAATGGAACGAAATGTTATTGTTTCTTCTGAATACCATTAATTCACTTTTTAGCAAATATGGATAGCTTTTTCAAGTAGAAAGTTGGGTTTTGGAATTGAGAAAAGATATTGGAAACCAATATACGAGTAAGATATATTCACGTTTCAAAGTAAAGGGGAATTCTTTTGAATTGGTTTTATTGTAGTAATATCATAAACAAGATTGTTTTTGCTGGTGGAAAAGGTAAAATCACCATACTTCTGTGCGTTATAATTGAAGTGAGAGGAGGGGGTGACTTCAGCTGATTTCTGTTTCTTGTTTCAGATCCACCGTGATGAGCAGCGTGGAAGTTGCTGATTTTCTGCCAATCACTGTCGCCCTTCAGTTATTATTTTATGCAATTAGGCAAATGCCTAATTTGAAGAGCATTCCAAATGGCTACCGGGAAAATAAAGGGGTCATTTGGATCATAGTATCTTCAACCTGACCAGCCAGCTGTTCTAATAAAAGTTTTGTATACTGATTTCCTTTTTGTATAAAAAGTTATGTTTATTACTTAAATGTTTTAAAACTTTGTAGGTTACATCATTATAACTGCATAAATAAAAATGTGTGAAATAATATGTCAAAAAAATTTTATTTATTTTTCAATTACCTATTATATAGGGTATATTTTCTATTCATAAATTATTTTAAAATATTACTTCACGCCAGGTTTGAGAGAAAGATTTTACAATATAAAGAGAATTAGATAGAAAAAATCTTTAATCTTATGAAAACAATGGTTTCTTCGTATTCCGTGACAATTGCCCATCAAGAATAGAAATGGAAGCGTTATTCACTTGTTATGCTAACGCTCCACCGCTGAGCTAGAAAATAACATGGCGTAACTCTCCCGAACAGCGAGAATATTGAATAAGTAAATATGACGTCAAAGAACTGTTACGTCAAGAGGGGGGAGGAGGGTAGTTGCTACGTCAGAGGGGCGGAGGAGGGGAGCCGTGACGTCAGAGGTAGTGACCTTCACTGTCACTTTCACTTTCACTTTCTTGAAAATTTTGAGGAAAAACCGAAAATTTTGAAAAACCTGTCTAAGTAGACCAAAAACTGCGTTTGACCTTCATTTAACCTTATCCGACCGCTAACTCACCTCAAATTAGTTCCGATTTCCGCCACCTGCCCAGTAAATGGCGCATGATTAGTTGTAGGCGGTGAATGGGCCAGGTGCGGTATTACTTCTAATAGCCCCGGTAGAGGGTTGGCTAACATATCTGGTTACGAATACTAAGCGCGCGAGTTCGAATCATCCCGTGTGACTGGATTTGTTTTCGTGATTACCTTTGTTATATATTAAGATGGTCTCGGCGAACCCATAGTGGACTATAAGTTTTAATTACAGTTATTTCCACTAAATGGAATATTTTAAATGCATTTCTCCAGTTTTATATCGCTTATATGCGTGATAAACTTAACGTTTTTAAATCGATTTTCGCTTCCAGTATTTACCCAGAAGAATTTTAGGGATAGGACTAGAATTGACTCGAAAACTTTAAATACAAGTAGATTTATTTACAATTTTTACTCATATATACAAATATAGGATCTTAGTAGTACAATACGTATCACAAGTACATAATTACACTCCTGTCACTGCGTTGTAAATCCGTGGAGTCTATACAATTTCAAGTTGGCGAACACGTCAGTAAATCGGCCAACTCCTTCGTTGTTCCCGAGACTGGGCCATTCCCGTGGCGCCTTCAGGTCCACTCCACGCGTTTGAACAGCTGACTTCGAGTATTTTCTTCTTGACGCTGCTTATGATGGTTAAGTTTTTGCCCGAAGCACATGGCCGGAAAAATGAAGACGTGATCTTCGGAACACTCCAAGTAGGCGACGACACCCTGAGCCTGTAAAAAACACAAAGAAAGCATTAACATGGAATTACCGTCCTCTTTGTGATCGAAGTCAGTGGCATGAGTTAAAAATTGCTTTGATCTTGTATGTCTAATTTTATTAGTTTCAACGTTGAGAAGGTGCAAAACGATCTTTATTGAGGCGTAATTCGTAAAATACCGCATAACATGAGACAGAACTTTAAAATTTTATTGCGGGAATCACCGTAAGAGATGCATTTCCCGTGTTTACGCCAAAAAATACGCATGATGAACTGTGGAATACAAATGAAAAAATTAACAAAGATTAGGCCTAAAACATTTCGAAAAACTGAAATTCAGTAATAAATACCAGAAAAATGTACAAAATATAGATATTAATGACAATAATGAACTATTTCGGAGAATTATCTGGAACCGATCAGGAACATATGCACATCGCCGTACATAAAGGACAATACAGCTGATAGAACTACGTGAAAATCGTGGGACGCACAGTAATTTACACAAACATCCTGAATGCGGAAAACGGTAGATGAGGGGCTAGAAGGTTAACATAAGACTTCGTCTTATAGAATAGCAATATTATAGTCTTTTTTAAGACCTTTACGCGTGGCATACATTCCGAGTGCCGATACGGCTGTTTTTTAAGCGCAGATCTTCCATTCTATGATGCATTATTTAATAAATAGATAAACCGCAAAGAGAAGAGAAATCGGAACACATTCCAAACCGGAACCAATACCCCCGAAATGCTTACCTGGAAGAACTATGATTATACCTTGGCATATGTCGGACTACGCCATCTCTCGCGGCATCTTTTGCGTTTCCGGTAATTATAGCCGGCAAAAACTACGAAAATTGTATGTTTGAAGGCATGTTCGGTCGATTCTACATTAAGAGAACGCGTTTGTCAGCGCTCCGTCCTTCGAAAGCGACATTAAGCAGTTGGCCCCCTTGGTGCTCTTCGTAAAGAGTAGCCTATTGCCGGCACCGGGTTTCTCTAATCTTTTCTGTTTGTCCGGTGTGGAAGTAGTTATGACTATAATAATCTTAGAGGTTGGTTAGCCAGAAATACATACAAAAAACAATTAAAGCGTTCTATATTTTATGTGGATGCTTTACTTTTATGAAAAATGATACAATGTTCTGTCATTATTAGTGAGGACCAATAAAGCATGTTATCTAAATTATTGTTTTTAAAGCCAAAAATTCCGTCCAATCTTCTAGATTAAATAATTTTTTTCCAAATCTGGCCCTCATGAAGGAACTGCAATTCTAAGGTCCTTCTATAACATCTATAGCTTTAATGTGGCGCTGACGCCTCTTCGAGTTTGACGTGTCATCCCTCTCGTTCTGAATATCACTTCATTAAAAGAACCGCGTAATAATTGAACGGATTGCCTGAAGCATATACTCCTTACTCCCTTTCCGGGAAGTTAAGGTGACTTCAGGGGCGTACTTCATAATAGTTATCATATAATTTACGCGCAAATTTATATATATATATTGTAGCGTTTTTCTTTTACACGCGTCGGAATTTTCCGATGCGTGGCGTGGTCGCATTCCACGAACTATCTTCGGATAGCATGGGTGATGGCTCGTTCAAGTACAAAAGACCAGATCCATTTCAAACGTAACAGATTTAATTGACTGAGAAGATTACCAACCAATTTTTCAACAATAATACCAACATTGGATTTAGACAAGAGTACAATCAATTTTTAAAATGTTCAAATAACAAGAATACACACATTCCCCCTTTTTTAAATGTTCACAATCAAGGGAACCCGAATCAATACCAATCCCTTCGCTCAAAACCACACGGTTAATTTTGACGATCGACAATAAATTGGAAAGTGGGATTCTATTATTCACAATTCCTCCCAGGAAGAACACTGAACACTTGCACAATTTCTCCAGTACTTATCAAACGGGAGGCCTTTACGTTCCTAGGAGGGGGAAAACGTTTTCTCTCTCTTCTCTCGTTCTCTCCCGTGGCCTTTTGCTCTGCTCTCCAGGCATTCCCTCCAGAGACCTCTTTTACTCCTGCCTCCACGCGTCCTCTCATGAAGGGAGCTCGTCCTAGCGTGTCTTGGTGCCTCACTTCACCTCACCATTTCCCTTTCCGTTCTTCATTTTTTCTTTCTTTTAACACAGGCCGCCGCTGGTAACGTTACGTAAGGGGGGGACGGAGTGAAACTAAGTCGGGGCGCGCAACTCTCTCGCCCGCGGACCTTAAGGATCCGAAATGTGGCAGGCCGGCCTCGGCCGGCTTGTTACAATATATATATATAAATCTGAAATTCTGTTTTTGTTTGTATGCTATATAAATCCACAACTTTGAAGATATCATCCCGAAACTTAGCATAGGTGTATAATTTTACACTGCGAGTGACATAGACTATATGGCGATACAAAATTTGGAGGTGCTTAATTCAATAATTATGTTTATAATTTTGCTTGGCTAGCTTGCTACGCGTGACCTTGGTCGTACGCAGAGAGATACCCCGAGCCACAGGTGAGGGGAAGTGGAGGGGAAGGTGATGCATAAGTCATAAGCGCAGTAGTAAGAAGGGGAATTTAGGGACGTACTTCAAAATAGTTACTATATAATTTACGCTAAAATGGTCATCATATAAATAAAAGCCTTAGCAAACGTTCTGTGCAATGCTTTTTGAAGCTTAATATCTCGCAAACGACTGAACCGAATTTGATGAAATTTTCAGGATAGCATTATAATATAATAAAAAAACGTTTTAATGTATCCACCTCGAGATCAAAGACCCAGGGGATAATTTCCATTTCCCATAAGTTAACACGTAAAAATGGACATTTCGATGTGCAGGCTTTCATTCTTTTTTAGATTAAAATTAGAAATAATTGACCTACAATCTTCGGATATAAACCAGTTTGAAGAAACCATTATAAAGTTTCTTATTATTTTCATCTTTTTTCCACCTACAGTTCGAAATCGCTCAATTTAAACGTTTAATTCACACAGTTTGAGGAAATCATTCCATTTTTAACGGGATGTTACCTTGCCTACCTATTCCATTGTTAGACCTCGATATCATATTGTTATTTCAATCCTTATGAGTATAAACGTGCTTTGAATGCTTTTAATACGAGATAGAAGGAGAGAGAGAGAGTGGGGGAGAGGGACAGGGGAGAGATGGGGGAAAAGATTTTCTAGACAGTTTTTTCTGATGTTAATATGATCTCCCTAAATAGTTTGAACGATCGTATCTTTCCTCCCGTCATTTTTGACGGGCATTACACTAGTATATAATAAAACTCAGATTATCTGAAATAATAAAATTGGGACCAAGACTGATTCCAATAAACAAATTTTGTATATTTGCTTAAGAGAAAGGACTTTGACTTTTAAAAGTTTTTATTGCCTCAAAAAACATGGAAATAACAAGTCTTTTAACAATAGATTTAACAAATAACATTTAACAATTGAACCTCATATTACACGTCTTTAAGGACAACGCCCGCTTAGGCTAGATGTCTCTTCTGGATAGAAAGTCTATAAAATTCGAACAGTTTGTAAGCCATCTGGCAGGAGGATGTTTGCCATATACACGGGGAGCTTACCCTGGCATTCGCCCAAAGCCTGAGGGGAAACCCGGAAAACCTTCCGAAGGTTGCCTGCATCTTTTCAACTCGATATTTAATGTAACAAGGGAAAGCGAAAGAAGAAAATTATATATGTATACAACTCATGAGATAACAGAATTAGTCTAATATATATTTCATTTTATAAAATTTGTAACAGATTAACAAGGGTGAATAGTTTTATAATCGTTATTTTGTCCTAAGATTGCCCGCTTTATCACTTTGCACTTTACACCGCACTCTACACTATTCGTTGCCTCTTTCTCTGCGAGTTAAAAACAGTGAGAAAAGAATCGCAGAGCAAATTACACATTACACTTCTTTAAATCCCTGCAGTAGTTAAAAGCAGCTGTTTTTTCGAAAACATTTACAAAAGTTTGCCTTTCATTATGTTAAAATCAATGAAAAAGCATATTTCTTATTTTAGGATTATAACGTCATCATTAGATTACATATTTGGTTTAAATCGAGGGCATCATAATATAGATTATAAATTCCCATTAAAAGCATTATATCAAAAGACAATACTACAACAAATAAATATCAGCACCTAAGCGAATTTTTTGTAAAAAACCAGAAACAGATGCCAAAGTGAAACTATAAGCGCATTAAAAAAAGAGCGCTAAAAATAAATACTAAATATTCTTAAGGTTAATTTTTTTCTGTTAACAGTTACTTTCAGACGGATGTAAAATTACACTGCCATCATTTAATAAAAAGCGTATATATTGTTTGCATCACGTGAGTCAGGACTTTTCATATTTTTCCAGGGTCGCCACCTCCGTGAAATGCGGGAGCAACCGCTTTTACAATTGACACGATATTTGTTTATTCGCAGATACGGTATTTTCCCCAGAAACGAAGAGGAAGTGAAGGCTTCCGGATTTTCGAAAGCTAAGAAAATTTAAGCTACGCGTAATCAAGGTTCGAACTTGGCGTGAGCCAATATGAAATGATGCCCATAGGGTTCCCGTTGCTAAAGTTTTCCAATTCATTACTTTCCCAGTCTTCATACCTTTTCGTATTCTCTGTATTATATTCACTCTCCATTTTCACAAGAGAGGAATCGCTCTATTACGCGTCTTACAGGCAGTCATTACAAAAATGCCAGATTTGGCGTCGAGGGTTAAGTCCTTCTGATACGCATGAAACTCGCTGGCAGTGGGATAAACATTCTTCAGAAGGTAACTCAACCGTGCAGGCTGATATAAATTGGAATGATTTAATACACTTCTTAGATTCTTTATAAATATTTGCGTGAAATATTTGATAAAAATAGATTTGAGTTCGGGTCGCGTAGTATAAATTAAATTGCTTCGCGGGCCGCACAAGTGCATCGCGCGGGCCTCATGCGGCCCGCGAGTTTGAGACACCTGCTTTAAAGCATACATTTTTTATTTGCTGGCGTTTATATTAGACAGCCACGATTCTACCAAGAGAGAAAGAAAATCTTTCGGTTGGTATGGCAATATGTTCTAGGCAGATTCCCTACCCTCGGCGGGGGTGGGGAACTGAGATTTTAGTGTTGAAGGGGTGGCAGCTTTCATATCGGAGTTATCGAAGGTGGTTGCAGGGTTCAATAAGGACACTGGATATTTCTTTCCCGGATTGAGAGGCCTACCTCCAGGAAGGTGATGATGTGTGGGGAAGAAACGGTAGGTTAAGGATAGCGCAGGATGGGAAGAGAGGCGTGACAGAAAGGAGTGGATGGAGGCATACTTCACCAAAACCGTAGTTGCGCTCTCGTACAGCGGTTCTCAACCTTTTGCATCTTATATCCCACCAACCATTTTGTCAAAAAATCCAGGTCCCACGACGATGGCAGGAGAGGTTGAACTTTTGAATAAGGCAAAAGGAGAGGCCGCGGAAGACGAGTTCATTATCCGCGAGGATGAGATCGTGAGAGGTTGGCTTAATGAAATCCCTCTAATTAGGAAGGACTTGTGGTGTGGATGGGAGTTAAGGAGGAATACTTCATCAAAGATAATTTTGAAAATATACACAAATATTTAACTAAGAATATTAATCTATTTACTATAGAGGTTGTAGTAGGACATTAATACATTCACAGATCTGTTGTTAATTATATTTGAACAATTAATGTTCAGCACAGGAAACTTCTTTTGACTTTTATATCAAATGGAAAATGATATAATTTTTAGTTTTAACCAATTCATTTACGAATCTTAAAGCCGGTTCAAACTTAAACTCGGGATTGTGGGCGGTCCTCCTCCTTATAAGGACGGGTCTGGTCCACCAAGACATTCTGATCTATACTCCCCGTGAGGTCCCTTCGAATAATTTTAAGATACATTTAAAAGTTTACGCTAACTTATTTATAAGTCCTGAGAAATTAAAACGTCGACTCCGAAAAAAACTGAAGGAATGCCATTGATATTCCGCCTTTTCAGAGATGTTTATTACTGGAGTTCGTTGGGAAAGCGCGCCATAGCCTATGGTCCATAGGTCATGGCGTCCCAGGCAGCCGTGAATACCTCAGGCCAGGCATTTTAACCGAGTTACTCTAGGTCAGGGATGGAAAACTTATGGCGCGCGAGATTTGGGTTGCCACGTAACATATGTATTTATTCACTGCTCCCTTAACATTTTTCCATTCTGACACAGCATAGAACAGTGATTCTCAGGAGATATTTTGTAGTTGCCGCAACTGCGAGCAATCCCTCGTGGCCGCATCAAATGAAATATTACAGAAAATGTAATTATAATCATGTAAAAACTTACACATGCCTTCTAATTCAATGACAACGGTTACTTATTTATCATTAATGAGTGTTTTTATTTAAATAATTCCAATTATTGAAATTTTAATGTGACCGCACCGAAATTGTCTGGTGGCCACACTTGAGAACCTCTGGCATTGAAGACATTCTAGCGATCGTATAGGGATAGGTACATTTTTTGTGCCAAAAGTACTTGTTCGGATAGTAAATGTTAATATAACGTAATTCTTTAAAAAAAAATTAGCAAAAATTTTAAAAATGCGGCACAACAGCCGATTCCAGCGTCAGAGGGCGCAGTGAACCTTCTGACCCTCCGCTGGGCACGCCACTGCCTCGGGACGGATAAAATAATGCCGCCAGTTGGACAGCGCTACTCTACACCACAAACTAACAATCCACTTACTTTCATCGGACCACACTTTACAACACATTCGCGTGTTGTTCAGAGCTCAGGCAGTGGCAGGGGAAGTGGGATAAGGGCCATCGACCTCTTCTCCCTGAATGCATTCTTAAATCCATTCCGCGCAAAATTCCTCGGTTCGGGGTCGCGGGTTAGGTGCGTAGAGGAAAGAAAAGGATTATAATAGGGTTAGGTAGTTACACAATAACGGGTCAGTGGCAGCGGAAGAGTCGATGTGAGGAACGTCCCCCTCCCCCATCGGGGAATTTCTGGATTCGCTTCTGAGCTCAACGAAATGTTTTTGAAAAGAACATCGCAAAATGCAGCTCCATTTCCGCATTGAGTAATCGATAATAAAGGTTTCCCTTTCGAAGGCATTCGACAAGGAAACCTTTATCTAAGAAATGTCTCTGACCGTTTGTAATGGAGGTGCGGTTTGTGATACTACGTAAGTTAGAGGGTCAAATTACTCCACTACTTTCCATTAGTTTATATTTTACAAAGAAATAAAGTGAATATGTATTAAGGTTTTTTTCTTTTCATTGCCTCTTCAACCTCATGAAACATTATTAAAAACGGAAATTCCAATAGAAGATACAGCTAGAGAATAAATATTAATGAAAACCTTTATTATAATGTTATCATTATTTCACCCCATTATCTAAAGTAAAATATTCTCTTTTGATCGACCAGTTTTGTCGTAGCTATAACTAATGGTAATGGTGATGGTTTGTCTTTACTATCACACACACATACTATGGATGGAAATACAAAGCTTTGAACAGGATAGCATTAAAATACAAAAGAGCTGAAAGATAATAATTTAAATACAGTGTTACCTTTACTGTATTGTGTTAACAAAGCTACGAAATACCAATAAAATAACATTAAATGCGTAAGAGTATCTCAAAAAATTCAACATAGAATATATTTTCCATTATTTATTACCATTATAATGGATTCTTTTAGATAAGCGGTCGTAAATGTATTTTAGGTAATTATTTTTTAAATTATTTATTATTATTATTAATTTTTCTGTTGAAATTTCTTAGCGGAATACAGCTGTAATTTGTATTATAAGACGCAAAATATTCACGAAGTAGGAAGAAGTTACGGTTGTGAATTTCTAAAACTGCTCCCGGCAACCTATAACATTATGAGATTAGCTCAAAAATGAAAAAAAACTATCTATTTCTAAAAGACCATGATCACGATCAGGAGGGTCATAATTTTGATAAGAATGACATGTTCCAACACTTCGTGACTGATCAACTCGAACAAGGTGTTGCTGCACCTAGTCACAGAACTTTTAATGAGTGTTGGCGATTAATCTGAAAACAAAGTCACCAAACCATATTCAAATTGAAATTATAACCGTTGCATAAATTTCGGATCACACGCTATGCTATATGATATACAACAACCGATGGTAATGCTATGAAAAGCTGAAACCAGCACCGAGAAGAACGTGGCCCCTATCGTGTGTGCATAATAACGTCTTTAATCCTATGATTAGAGTCCGCCAAAGGTGTGAACAATTGCGAAGACCTCTTGCATTCCCTTTTAACTCTGCCGCGATGCTCTGTCGAACGCACTGCAAGGAAATCACCGTCACCTACCTGCAGCCTTACTCATTTTGGCCATCTCGATAATTGCTGCCGTATCCTCGCTTTGCCTATCTCGCGGAGGATCCCACAACTGTCTCGAAGGCACTCATCACTCTGCGCCACTGTCGCTCGTAGCGGCCGACGCGACCTCCTCCCCCCTGTCTAGGAAAGTATTGGTGTGAGTGCGTGACGTCACAGAGTACCTCGAGCTTCTTGGTACCGTGAGGGACCTCGTGTAAACCTTTGTATCGAAGTAGTATTTAGGTGTGGTTCAGCGTGCGTTACTATTGTATTCGCTCTATGTGATAGATTTGCGGACATAATTGAAGCAGAAACACTCTTCCAGAAATACTGCAAAAAAAGGAAGATTATACGCAAGGGTGTTACTAACAAATATTCCTATATATAATTTTGGAAGTGTCGGTCCGTCCGTCCGTCCGTCCCCCCTGTATCTCAAAACCCGTTTGTCGTAGAGATATGCGGTAAACTACGCTTTGATGTACAAGCTAGGAGGTCCCTAGAAAACTATTTTGACTGTCTTAAAATCCCGGGTTTGAATCCAGGAGACAATTATATGTTTACACGGGATTTTCGATTTTTCAGAGTGCAAGGTTTTTTTCCTTCATACATTAAAACACGTAAATATGAACCGATTTTCTTCGCTTTTGCTTTATTCGACGGATAAAACTCTATACTATCTTATTTTTGTAATGTTTACATGTTACACCGTCGAGATTTTCAAAAGTACGCAATTGTTTTTGTTGAGATGATTCAAATCTTGCGGTTCCAATACGCGGGTTGTATATTGTTTCCCGGAGTACTTCCGGTTTTTCGGTTTCCCTTACTTACGTAGTAGTTTTTCCGTTCTACTAGTCTTCATGCCGCCATCGCTGTGAAAGTATGTTTTCCTTGTCAATCTGTATCGAAGTAAATCATGTCCATCAGTTAATACTGGACTTATATAATATAATAAACTGAATTCTCATTATCTGTGCAAAGTTTATTTAAACCTTCTTAACAGTTTTCGAAATTTTGCGGATATTTCGTTCTCTTTCCGAGCGTTGGCAGCCTATTGTTGCCACCCAGAAAAATTACCATTTTTTCGATAAAAACTATAAATTTACTTTAATTCCACTCGGATTTTAATTCTATCTTCAGAAATAAGAAACTGCGATTTATTTCCTATCCGATAGTTAAAGTCTCGAGTTCGTAACTTGATGGGAAATAATTTTAAAATGCAAATATAAAAACTTCTACACCAAATTACGTGTTTTCTTATGGGTCAAAAATCGGGCAAAAAGGGGCAAAATAGCCCCTCAAAATTGGAATTTCTCCAGTTTTGGATTTTTTCCTTCAGTTGTGACCAAAAACCTATAATCCTCCCAAATTTCAAGTTTGTAGCACATCTGGACGTGCCTCATAATTTCGTATTATACGACAAATGAAACGCTTCCAAAGAATCGAACCTAGTGAAGACTGTAGTAAGGCAGCCGAGTGCACTAACAAGGAGAGAGCACTACTGATCCCCAACCGATTCGGCTGAAACTTCGTAGAGATAACGTTCATGACGCCCGATCAAGGAATATATATACATGTTAGGGCCAATACCCAGCCATTTTTAGTTTATAAATAAAAATAAGTTAATATTTCCCGAGACACTGTATTTAGTAGCATACACCGTAAGTCACATCCTACATGTTGAGGTTGGCGTAGGGGTTAGAGCGCTTGGTTTTGAATGTCAAGATCAGGTGTTCGAGCCTCCTATTCTGTCGAACTTTTTTTTTATTTTTCATTGTATAGCAATTTATGTTTACGTGGGGAAAAAATTAAAAAAGTTCGGCAGAATAGGAGGCTCGAACACCTGATCTTGACATTCAAAACCAAGCGCTCTAACCCCTACGCCAAATGCAAATATAAAAACTTCTACACCAAATTACGTGTTTTCTTATGGGTCAAAAATGGGGCAAAAAGGGGCAAAATAGCCCCTCAAAATTGGAATTTCTCCAGTTTTGGATTTTTTCCTTCAGTTGTGACCAAAAACCTATAATCCTCCCAAATTTCAAGTTTGTAGCACATCTGGACGTGCCTCATAATTTCGTATTATACGACAAATGAAACGCTTCCAAAGAATCGAACCTAGTGAAGACTGTAGTAAGGCAGCCGAGTGCACTAACAAGGAGAGAGCACTACTGATCCCCAACCGATTCGGCTGAAACTTCGTAGAGATAACGTTCATGACGCCCGATCAAGGAATATATATACATGTTAGGTCCAATACCCAGCCGTTTTTAGTTTATTAATAGAAATAAGTTAATATTTCCCGAGACACTGTATTTAGTAGCATACACCGTAAGTCACATCCTACATGTTGAGGTTGGCGTAGGGGTTAGAGCGCTTGGTTTTGAATGTCAAGATCAGGTGTTCGAGCCTCCTATTCTGCCGGACTTTTTTAATTTTTTCCCCACGTAAACATAAATTGCTATACAATGAAAAATAAAAAAAAAGTTCGGCAGAATAGGAGGCTCGAACACCTGATCTTCACATTCAAAACCAAGCGCTCTAACCCCTACGCCAACCTCAACATGTAGGATGTGACTTACGGTGTATGCTACTAAATACAGTGTCTCGGGAAATATTAACTTATTTTTATTTATAAACTAAAAATGGCTGGGTATTGGCCCTAACATGTATATATATTCCTTGATCGGGCGTCATGAACGTTATCTCTACGAAGTTTCAGCCGAATCGGTTGGGGATCAGTAGTGCTCTCTCCTTGTTAGTGCACTCGGCTGCCTTACTACAGTCTTCACTAGGTTCGATTCTTTGGAAGCGTTTCATTTGTCGTATAATACGAAATTATGAGGCACGTCCAGATGTGCTACAAACTTGAAATTTGGGAGGATTATAGGTTTTTGGTCACAACTGAAGGAAAAAATCCAAAACTGGAGAAATTCCAATTTTGAGGGGCTATTTTGCCCCTTTTTGCCCGATTTTTGACCCATAAGAAAACACGTAATTTGGTGTAGAAGTTTTTATATTTGCATTTTAAAATTATTTCCCATCAAGTTACGAACTCGAGACTTTAACTATCGGGTAGGAAATAAATCGCAGTTTCTTATTTCTGAAGATAGAATTAAAATCCGAGTGGAATTAAAGTAAATTTATAGTTTTTATCGAAAAAATAGTAATTTTTCTGGGTGGAAAGAATAGGCTGCATAGGCAACGGGCTTAATGCTTTCATATGGGTAATTTTTAATGGGAATCAGAGGCTTATATTTTAATGCCATTAATGTTAAACTACGACTAATGAAGGAAATTCGATATTGATATAATCCCCAATTTTGGGGCTGTTCTGCCCCAGTATTTCTCCATAAGAAAATAAAAAGATGAGGCAGCTCCATATGACCTACAGACTTGAAACTTGGCACGATTATAGAAATTTCGTTGCAACCGAAGGTAAAATAAAAAATTTGCAAAAATTCAAATTTTTAGGTGCGGTTTCATCCCATTTCTGCCCAATACGAGTGTGAAAATTACAAGGCACTTCTTAATGAGATACAAATTGAAATTTGGCAAACTATGTGCTTTTTGTTACAACAGAAGGAAAAATATCCGACATAGTAAAAATTCAAAATCTTATGTGCTGTTTTGCCTCATACGAGAATTATCAGGCACTTCTAAATGAGCTATAGACTTGAAATTTGGCACGGTTACATGATTTTGGACATATTAGATTGGGAAAAATTCGAAATTGTAAAGATGCTGAAATTTAAAAATGCTTGCAGAATGCAAGCACCGTCTACTACAGTGGTTGTTAACCCCCGAGTCGCAACCCAAATTTGGGTCGCCAAACCATTTTGAGTGGACCATCAAAGATTTTCCATTGCTTTCTATATCCACATATATCATTCCTCCTAACAACCCGTTCAATGCTAATGTCCTGAGAGCTTATTTTCATTTATTTATTAAATTCCTATTAATTTTATTACTTATTACAAATAGGATATTGGAGGAAATGGGTCGCCACAACCAGAATTTGGGTCGCAGCCAAAAAAGGTTAAGAACCACTGGTCTGCTAGTATAATATGTATATTAGTTTTATTTTGATCTTACGTTTTATTCCCTTATTTTATATTAGCATTTTTTTTGAGTACTTGCAATATACTTATCGATGTTTTAAATAAAAAGTGCATATTTGTTTAATATTTTTATTTTTTCAGAAATACATTTTTATTTTTACATAGCATCACGGGTCAGAGAGAAATTCCGGTGGTGACAGAACTGCCCACATTTGATTATGGCGTTAGAATCTGCCGCCTAAAATCAGAATACAATCGTCATTCGAGTTTGTAGAATACAAAATCTGATGTAGTAGTCAATTGATGGTTTTGACATTTCCAGTTATCCAGGAGAACCAGGACGATTGCCTGCGATTACAGCAATACCTCTGCTTGTCTGCATGCTTGGTGGTGTAGTGCATGGACAGAAATATATGACGACAGTCTGGAATGATCATCATAAAGTGGACGCTGCTGTAAAAGTGAGAGAAAACAAATTATGATGGTATTACTACTCTAATATAAGAAAAACTTCATAGACCTTTAGGAGACAAGATAAATACTAAATTATAACTTCCACATTTAGTTTTACAAATAATAATTCAAGTAGCTGAGTCCCGCGCAATTACTGCACGGATTTTTTGCAATTTTCAAAGGATGTTGTTCGACAATACTGCTTAAAATATGATTCAAAGTAAAACTCACAGATAAATCCACCACAAAGACGAAATTAGAGTTCGTAGTTTAAGCATTTGCTTAAAACTTTTGCATATATAAAGCATCTGGCTTCTGTATGCTCTTTCCTGAATGGATCTCTTACTGCTATATAAACGGCAAAACCGCGGAAAATGATATCTGCACGTAAATGGTACTAATATATAGACCCCGTATCAGTGAAAATCAAGCCTGATAATTAGTTATACAATACATAAATATCAAATACATATAATGTGAATTGGCAGAGAGAGGTAGTGAAGCATTATTGCTGGCCAAAAATTTTGATTGACGTCAGAGGACTGGGAGGATCTGTCGTGAACTCAATATCGGAACAGCTTGCGAATTGTACAGCCAAAGATAGTAACACCTCCAGCTGCCAAATAATGTACTACCTTAACATTCAATATCATATGCGGTCTATGAAATGGTATCGCCACAGAGTATTTACTTATAATTGTAAATTAGTCAGAACCCACTCAAAAATACCTACATTTACGGGTAAGTTGCTCAGAGTTCTTCGAATTGTTCTAGGTGATGGAAGTGGCAAAAAGGTTCTCATGTACATATATGCTTTTGGACTTAAAAAGTGAAGGCCTAAAGCCATTGCCTTTATATGTTTTTATTATATTGTTTTTATTCTTTTTACCTTTTTCAAACATTAAGACCAAAGCCTTCATATTCTCTGGTAAATATTTATCACAAAGGGACTCCAGTGACCTAACTCCTGCTTGAGCATCCTGCAGCTGTTCTTTCAAAGATTGTTCAATTTCTTCAGTCTGTGAATCTTGACTCTCTGCCTGTTTATGATTTTCTTTGATCTACTGATGGTATCAATCATACTGTTGCCGGCAGGTGAAGAAGATGGTGGAGATAGAATATCCAAATTTTCACTTCCATATTCATCAGCAGTGCCTTTTGTAGCATTATCCCCTATTACAAGAGAAGTGTGAATGAATAAATGAATAATGTATTTGAGGCAGGATTGAGACTAATAAGTCTCCTCTTCCATCTAATCCCTTATCAAGCTAAAAGCTAATTTAATACATATAAAGATATTGAAAAGCAAGAAAAATATACCTTTATGTACAAAACAGTGGACAAAATATATAAAAAGCCCACTTCATAAGGAAAAAACTAAAGAAGGAGAGTGTGAAAAACCAGCAAAACATTCTGATATCATCTCAATTGCTAAAATTATAATTAATTACTCAAACATAGGACATACATGGATGTTATACATATGCAGTAAAGCAGATGAATTCTCTTAAGAACACAAAAATTAAATAAAGGCATCTGTTAGATATTTCAAAGCAAGATTGCCAAAAATAAATGAATGAATGGATTAATTACTTAAAATTGATAAATAAATGAAATAAAACAGAAAAATAAATAAAAAAGAAATCGAAAAAATAAATAATAAATAAATACAAGTAATATGTACAACCTAACAGATGTTCTTAAAAATATAAAGTATTATGAGCAGAAGAATAGATAGGATTCACATAAATGACAAATGCTAATATAGATTTATACACTCACATAAGTTAAAATAGACTAAACTGTAACAAATTATTTGTGAAAAACTTTTATTCAGTTTTAAGTCACTTGAGTCGAATCAATAATGCGCTTTGCCACAATGTGACATTTCTAAAATACTGGGTATTTAAGGTTTTAAAATTAATGTCTTATCAGAAATTTATTTGCCTACTTCCTCCTACACTAAGATTTATTTGTAAAGGATTTTTACACACGGAAGTATGAATCAACTGCACATATTGTATTATTAAATACCAAATACACACATTAATAAACACACCCACACGCAAAAACACGTATGAGTGCATTTGTGTGTGTATATATATCGTATGTATAAAAGAGCATTCAGCAGTATAAAAACCAATCTCATTCATCAATGCTAACCCGTATACAAAAAACCCAGTCACTACATATACACATGTACGTACGTACATACCTACAAATATGTGACTATCGCCAATTGACGTGTTTTCCGAAGAACATTCTGCATTTACAGATTGCCTTTCTTTGGCTTCCTATCAGAGGTGGTGGATTGGGCATGTCGAATTTAGTCGGCACTGCATGGTTATGTAGAGTATTTTTTAAATAGTTGAGGAACATATTGTCTTCAAATGTACACTACATATTCTGCAGTTGGCATGCAAATAGCTCGCACTCTTATTTTCGAGGTGTTTCAGGCATGAGCGAATAACCCCCTCCTTGCACCTGATGAGTAAGCATATGTTCAGAAGTTGGAAAGTACTCATATTAAAGGAAGGTATAGTCAATTCGAAAAATAATAATGCTCCCTAGAGTACAAAATAAATAAAAAGACATCATTTTCATTTACTTTGTAAGCCTAGGCTCATGTAAAACTTACCTAATGGGATCCTTCGGAAAACGGAAGAAACTGTAATGTTGTTCGGCATTCCGGAGCTATTTCAGCAATTAATTGCCAAACACCAAGCAAATCCTCCTTTCTTTCTTCTCATTTATATCCCTCCTGTATCTTATACAAAACAGGAATGAAGTAAATACTTCTCCAAAACGTAGCATTTTCTGAAAACACACTGAGCCGTATGTACCTAAGCCATGGAAGAATCAACCCAAAAAGAAATAATTTTATGGTTTAACCATGTTCATTTTTTCTCAGAGTAGACCTCAGAAAACAATGCATTGATTACATAAAATTCAAGTTATCTAAAAAGATACATTGCCCAAGATCATTTATGAACAACTACAGTTATGGAGCAACTAGCTTCTCGACCCTGGGCAAAAGGTTATTATTATACATTTATTTATCAAAATAGTTGTAATCTCGATAGAAATAGTCTTTTATATTTAGTCAGAAATGGAAAAATATTAAGTAGACAGCAAATAAACAATTTTTGCTGACTGCCAAACAAAACCATCTCACATACCTAAAGTGGCATGCATGACATCGATTTGCCTTCCATGGTAAATTTAATCCAAATCCTGATTTTCATGAAAATTCAAATCATTTTACTTTACTATTTTTTTGACAATTCTTCAATTAATTCCAATGGAAATAAAAAAATACTTCAGCTAACACTTCCTAAGATAAATAATTATAATAAATTTTGTCTACATCGATCCTGATAAAAATACAAGCCGTATTTAAGTGTAAATTTGGTCAGCACTACTTTATTTGAAGCAATGGTAATGTTCAGAATGAAAAATGTAAATTAACCACGTCATACAGGAATTACAGTGTGCATGAAACCCCGCAAGAAATTTCTCAACTTATGGTTTCATATCATGAAAGTCTCATTGTCTTACTGTGCATTTTCTCCTAGCATGTCAGTTGATCAAGTATAACTGAAATTAAAACATTCATATTGTAGTATTTTACAATATACAGTAAACCCTTGCAGTTCTCAAGGAAACATAGCGAACGACAAGACCTTGATTAAATGAGAAATAGGGAGTAAGGGACTTGGGTTAGCAGCACCTATTTTTTGTTAAGAGATCACCATTTGTGACAAACACACATAATCCTAAAATCAGGCATGGATGATTAACTAGTTATCTATAATATAATCTAGGCACCATCATCTCACTGCATGACACTTATGCACAGTGTTGAATCCAGACGTTCTTCCCCGGGGGGGAAACTGCATGTGTCGGGGGGGTATATAATATATCACTAGAAAATTAGTAGGAGTTGTCTTTTTCGTAATTGTTTAAATAATTAAGTAAAATAAAATGCATTTTATTTATTGCAGATTAACAAATAATTTGTAATATAATTTTATACATCATTTAATAACAATTTAATCTTTGGAATAATCATAGAAAATTTTATTAGATATGTAACAAACGCTTTAATAAACCTTAGTCTTGATAAGTAATATATGTAATTATAAAACACTAAATATATATTTATTTGAAAGAAGAAATAAATAAACGTGTATTCATCAGTACTCAGAAAGATCAAAAAAAGCATAAACTAAAACTAAACAAATATACGAAATTATACCTATTTACGCATCTAGTACTTTTAAATTGATATAATGTAACAAAAAATGTTTTATTTCACAAAAACTGCCAAATTCCTATGCCTTAATAAAAAATAATAACTATATGAATTTATGGTTTACTCTCAAGGCACTTGATAAGGAACTTAAACAATTTAAGTTAACCTCAGTCTCCTTTGTTGCTTCTTAGCATATGTGTCAATAACATCGTCTAACAAAGTATTTGGTAACTCATCAGGTCCCTCGATAGCGATTTTCATGAGGTCTTGCAATGTTTCTTGTCCCAATCTATTTCTTAATTTTGTCATCAGCCTATTCATTGTACTAAAAGACCGTTCAGCACTCACGGTGGATACTGGAATGGAACATAGTTTTACGCATAAACTCTTTAAGTTCACCATATCCAATATTGGATTTCAATATTAATTTCAATATATTATTAGGATTGGACGGCATACGTAAAGGAACGAATATCGTTCAACAATGCATCGAAATTTAAATGCAGCAAACCAGATAAATGTTCAGTCACAGTACGAAATGATTTTGCCGATTCCAACTTTGAGGTAATTTTGATCAACAGTATAGCCTTGTCGTTGAATCGATAACTCATCTGGTTAATTATTTCATTGACGAATTTACTGGCTGTTTTAAAACTTATTTCAGGTTTTTTGTTTTCCTTTACGGGGCATATATTTTCAAGATCTTTAACTATGGGCGTGTAGTTTTTCCAGATTATGCTTTCTTTATTATTTTCAAAGCAATCATGAGATATAGTTTTAAGGTGTTTAATAATGGAATTAATAAGTCTGGGTAAAGCGGATAAACATAAATCTTCTTTTTTGTAAAATCTTACTTAGATTTGAAACAGCGAGTAGTGCTTTATGTAAAACACAGAGGTTTATTAAAAAACTGGATTTTTCTATTTTTCTATTTCTAATAAAATGCCTCCTGCTAAAGAAGCAAGGTCCGCACCATCCTTATGTATCTGTTCATCATTATGGAACCGTAACAAAGCCTGACAGCGTCAATAAATCTAAAATTACTTAGCCAGCGAGTTTCTATGGTTTCTGGAATTTTTAATAGTGGTTCCTCAAGAATGGATTGAATATTGTGTAACATTCTTTCCCATCTAGATGGTCTATGAAACAGTTTGTAAATATCTTTAACAACATGCAGCACTCGTTTAATCGCTGGATATTTGTTTCTATTGCTTGTCAAAGCTAAGGATAATACGTGCGCTCTGCAGTGTATGTAAGGTATTTCTCGTCCAACTTTTTCTGATAGTCTCTTTTGTACACCGGAAATATTTCCTGAGAAAGTGGTAGCTCCATCACATGAACATGACACTAAATATTTTAAATTATTTTCCATTGTTTAAGCTGACATAAAATGGTTTGTGTTATGGTTTCTGCATCCACATTACCTAATTTAATTAAACAGAGGAACATTTCTCTAATATTATTGTTATCTATGAAACGTAATATTATTGTAAGTTCTGACATATTATTAATATTTGTGGACTCATCAGCCATTAGCGAAAAGTACTTATTTTTTACAACGATGCTGGAATCATGTTTATCTAATATCTCTCCAATGCGTGAAATAAATTCTGACCCAGTCGCTTTGCTAATATAAATAGAGCGGCCTTTTAACCAAGTATTGAGGATATCGTCATGCTTAATAAGATTTTTTAAATTAAGTAGGAAGTATTCGGGAATAGAGAGATAGAGTTCTTCTATCTTTCAAGATTGTTCCAGGCAGTCTGTGTTAGAATGGCGAGAAGATACTATGTGCCTAATTTTAATAGAAAAAATCAAAACATTGTTTTGAATCACAACCTTGAAGCATAAGTCTGCTTCCGTTGCGACGGCATGATTTTTTTTCTGTACGCTGCATGCGCAACAAAGTATCGACGCAGTCTACATGTCAAAATATCTTTTAAATAGATATTTATAACTTATATGTCACAATAAATATTTCAAACCCGATTTTAGTTAAACGTGCTTAAATATTAGTAGAAAATAGAATTAAAATATATATTGTTAAAGTTGCGTAAACTCACTAAAATCCCATAAAAACTGAATTAATTGACCATTTTCTCCGGGGGGGATTTTCCCCCCCGGGTACCCCCCTGGATTCAACACTGCTTATGCATTGGTTCAAATTCCTCCAATCACATTTAAACTTAATGAATAATCACTGTGTCATTATTAAAGCAGTTTATAAAGAAGCAAAATCATTAAATGTTTAAATTATATTATAGTGTCTTTGATTAAACTAGCTAACAGAGAAATACAAAATGAAACACAGTAGAAGTATTGTTAAATTCTGTTAATAGAACTGCTGAGAATGTTGAAGTATGATATATTGTTATACATGCCTCAGCTCTGCCTATTTAAATACAAATTTGAAGTTTTGCTTAAGGAGGTTTTATACCAAGGTGATTGGTGACTGTGATCTGATTTGACGGCAAATGAAGTTGCCAACAAATCACTGTCACCAATGTATTTATATCAAAGCAACTGATTTCTGATGGTGATATGATATTTATATTTCCCTAGTGTCAAACATGTCCTAAAGCAAAGAGGATATACTCCTTTACTGCACATTACGATGGCAGCATCGCCGTAGTAAGCAGAATGATAGAAGATTTAGTATTCACCCACTTAATATTTCTAATTTGCCACATAGCTCTTTTATATTAAGTCGTGAGGTAAACCAACAACCTAAAAAATTTCACTTGTTTTAGTGAATGAGCAAAGAAAAAGGAGACAGGGATTACTGTTTTAACAATACGTTTTTGGAAATCTTTACCCAATGTTCTATGAATATGAACTCGTATTCAAACACCCTTCTTGAAATTGCCTACACTCCAGGTGCAAAAAATGAGTGTACCCGTTTAGCTGATCTGAAAACTCGTCACTTTACCCATAAGTAAAAACAAAAAGTACGGCTTATAAAGAAGTACTGGACCCTACATTTTAAAATATTATTATTAAAATTTATTTAAAATTGTATGGTTTTTAAAAAAAGTAAAATGTTAAAGAAAACGTTTTTAATGATATATAAGAAACCTGCTAGTAAATATACAAATAATAAAATAAAAAGTGGGGATAATTTGAATACCTGGGTCCCTGAGGGAAATAAAATAATAAAAATAATAGTAATACCTATTATGTTTAATTACGGTGTTGAAAATTTCAGTGTTCACATACAACAATTAAATTTTTACAATTTTTTTACTTAGGAAATATCCTGTTTATGCTGCCGTTATCTGGGTAGCTTTCGGAAAAGAAAATTTTTAGTATGAAAAATTTGACAAGCATAGATTATTAGGCTAAAGTTCAGGCTTTAAAAGTGTCCTTGCTTTCCTTACAGCACAAGGGGTAGCGAAATTATAGACACTGGAAGTTTACGTGACTATATTTTTGAAGGTGATAATAGGCGACTGGCAGGTGAATAGAATCACGGGTGATCAGCAGGGAAAGTCACTCAGTGACTAGAGTTGCCGAGTCGCTTCCAAGTTGCGTCACCATCACATTTCCATCAACTTGGTATAAATGGCTCCATTTAAATGAATGTCTTGTCCAACACCAACTGAAGTTATCTTAAAATCACAATCACGTCACCATCACCAAACACCTTGATATAAAACCTCTCTTAGAGAATTGAACCTCTTTTGAATGAATTCCTAAATCAGATGACTGTTTTAGAACATATCCTTATCTCATTCTTTCATTTCAATATTATGATACATTGCATTGATTGTTTCAAGAAAGTTGAATTTTAATCTACGAAACTAGCCTTACAATGTTAAATCAAGCTTAAGAAAAAGACCAAAACATTCAATTGAAACCGACAGACAATGAACTAAAATAAAGGCAAATCAATTTGTAAGAAAATGAGCAAGGTATGTTGATGGCATAAACAAACATAACACAAAATGCTTAATTGGAATATTCAAATGTAACAAATTACAAATTCTGTACTTTCTGTATGATTTGAATGTTTATAATTCTCCTGTAAAATTTTAATTAATTTCCAAAAAGAATTACAATACATCTAAATTCAAATCCTAAAGTTACTATTTAACAATGGCTAGAATTGAGGCACAAAAATGGCACGGGGACAGGCATGCCGAAGTTCTCAATGGTATCTATTTTCCAAAAAAGCCAGTCTGATATGCATTGAATACTAGCTGGAGCTTATATTACCATTCTTCTATGATGCTATTGTTCATAATAATGGGATTTTGGCAAGCCCATTTGAAAAAGACGCTTTTGAATCAATGCAACACTGTTGACTAAACATTGGTACGTATGGAGGCATTTTTAAATTAGATCACAATAAATGAATTACAAACCATGTAAACTGCATAGAGAAAGCGTTAACTGCACAATTAATTCCTTAAATATTATTTTAATATACACTCTTTATTTTATATATATAGACCGAAAGATCACATGGACTATAGGCTTGGAAAAATTTCATGGGATGTAGTCTTAGAAAAATTTCATGGACTACAGCTTTTGAAGAATTTCATGGCCTTTGAAGAAATTCATAGACTATAGTCTTTGGAAAATTTCATGAACTATAGCCTTAGATAAATTTCATGGACTAAAGATTTCGAAATATTTCATGGACTATAGTGTTGAAAAATTTCGTGAACTAGAGTCTTTGAATAATTTCATGGACTATAGTCTTTGATAAATTTCATGGACTATATAGTCTTTGAGAAATTTCATGATCTATAGTCTATAGAAAATTCATGTATTATAGTCATTGAAAAATTTCACGGACTATAGTCTTCGAAATATTAGATGGACTACAGCCTTTGATATATTTCATAGACTATAGTCTTTGATAAATTACATGGATTATAGCATTTGAAAAATGTCATGGATTACAGCCTTTTAAAGAAATTCAAAGAGGATAATCATTGAAAAATTTCAAGAACTATAGCCTTGAAAAATTTCGTGGACTATAGTCTTTGTTAAATTTCATGGACTATTGCCTTCAAAATATTTCATGGACTATAGTCTTTGAATAATTTCATGGACTATAGCCTTTGATGAATTTCACGGACTATAGTCTTCGAAAAATTTCATGATCTATAATCTGTAAAATTTCATGTACTATAGTCTATGAAAAATTTTATGGACTATAATTTTTGAAAATTTTCATCGACTATAATCATTTATATATTTCATGGACTATATTCTTTAAAAAATTTTAGGGATTATAGTCTTTGAAAAATTTCATGGACTAGTCTTTAAAAATTTCATGAACTATAGTCATTGAAAATTTTTAACGATTGTAGTCCTTGATAAATTTCATGGACTATAGTCTTTGAAATATATTTCGGACTACAGCCTTTTAAAGAATTTCATGTAAAATAGTCTTTGAAAAATTTCGTGGACTATAGTCTTCAAAAAATTTCATGGACTATAGTCTTTCAAAAATTTTGGGGGCTATAGTCTTTGAATAATTTCATGGACTATGTGGCCTTTGAGGTATTTCATGGACTATTATCTTTCATAAATTTCATGGACTATTATCTTTCATAAATTTCACGGACTATGGTCTTTCAAAAATGTTATGGACTCAAGTCTTGGAAGAATTTCATGGACAGTCTTTGAAAAATTTCATGGCTTATAAGAATCTCATGGACTACAGTATTTGAAAAATTCCGTGCACTGTCGTTTTTGAAATAATTCTTGGACTATAGACAGAAAGATCATATGGACTATAGTCTTCAAAATATTTGATGGATTATAGTTTTAGAAATATTTCATTGACTATAGTCTTTGAAAATTTTATGGACTATAGTCCTTGAAAAATTTCATGGACTACTTTGACAAATTTATAGGACAATAGTCTTTGACAAATTTCAAGAAGTATAGTTTTGAAAAATTTCAGGTATTATACTCATTGAAAAATTTCACGGACTATAGTTTTCGAAAAATTTCATTCACTATAGCCTTTGAAGATTTTCATGGGCTATAGTCGAAAAATTTCATGGACCAAAGTGTTTGAAAAATTACATGGACTATAGTCTTTGAATAATAGCAGGGACTATAGTATATGAAAATTTCTTGCATTATAGTCTTTGAAATATTTCAGCGACTATAGTCATTGAAAAATTTCAGGAACTATAGTCTTTGAAATATTTCATGGACTATAATAGCCTTTGAAGTATTTCATGGACTATAGACATTGAAGAATATCATGGACAATAGTCTTTGAAAAATTTTGTGGACTATAGTCTTTGAATAATTTCATGGGCTAGTCTTTGAAAAATTTCATGGACTATAGTCTTTGAAAAATTCCCTTGATTATTGTCTTTGATATATTTCATGGACTATAGACTTTGAAGAATATGATGGACTATATCTTTGAAAAACTTTGTGGATTATAGTCTTTGAATAATTTCATCGCCTGTAGTCTTTTATAATTTCTGAAGTATAGTCTTTTAATAATTTCGTGTACTATTGTCTTTGAAAAATTTCATGGACTGTAGTCATTGATGAATTTCATAGACTATAGTCTTTGAAAAATTTTATTGTCTATAATGTTGAAAAATTTTGTGGACTACAGTGTTTGAATATTTCATGGACTATAGTCTTTGATAAATTTCATGAACTATAGTCTTTGAAAAAATTCATGGACTATAGTGTTTGAAAAATTTCATGGACTATAGTCTTTGAAAGTATTCAGGAACTATAGTCTTTGAAAAATTTCATGGACGATAACAATTGAAAAAAATCATCGGCTATTATCTTTCATAAATTTTATGGTGCATAGTCTATGAAGAATTTCATGGACTATGAAAGGTTTTGTGGCCTATAGTCTTTGAAAAATTTCATGGATGATAGTGTTTCAAAAATTTCATGGAATATTCTTTGAATATTTTCGTGGATTATAGTCTTTGAAAAATTTCGTGCACTATAGTCTTTGAAGAATTTCATGGACTATAGTCTTTAATAAATTTCGTGGGCTATAGTCTTTGAAAAAATTCAGGAACTACAGTCTCTGAAAAATTTCATGAACTATAGTCTTTGAAAAATTTAATGTACGATAATCTTTGAAAAATTTCATCGGCTATAATCTTCAGATATTTCATTTGAAGAATTTCATGGAGTATACCCTTTGAAGAATTTCATGGACTATATTATTTGAAAATTTTCATGGACTATAGACTTTGAAGAATTTTATGGACTATAGTACTTGATGAATTTCATGGACTACAAGAATTTCATGAACTCTAGTCTTTGAAAAATTGTGTGGACTATAATAGTCTTTGAATAATTTCATTCATTATAGACTTTGAAAAATTTCGTGGGTTATAGTCTTGCAAAAATTTCATGGGCTATATGTAGTCTTTGAATAATATCAGGGACTATAATCTTAGAATATTTCATGGATTATAGTCTTCGAAAAATTTCATGTAGCGCAGTGTTTGAAAAATTTCATGGACCCTTTGAAATATTTCATGGACTATAGTGTTGAAAAATTTTGTGGACTACAGTCTATGAATATATTGATGGACTATAGTCCTTGATAAAACTCATGGACCAAGGTCTTTGAAATATTTTATGAACTCTAGTCTTTGACAAATTTCATGAACTAAAATCCTTGTAAAATGTCATTAATTGTAGTCATTGAAAAATTTCTTGTACTATAGTCTTCAAAAAATTTCATGGACCCTTTGAAGTATTTCATTGACTATAGTCTTTGATAATTGTCACAGATTATAGTCTTTGAAAAATTTCATGTACTCTAGCCTTTGAATAATTTCATGGACTATAGTCTTTGAAAAATTTCAGGGCCTCTAGTCTGAAAAATTTCATGAGCTATACTCTTTGAAAATTTTCAATGACTATAGGCATTGATAAATTTCATGGACTATGGTCTTCGAAAAATTTCATGGACTATAGTGTGTGAAATATTTCATGGACTATCATCGTCTTTGAAAAATTTTGTGGACTATAGTATTTAATAAATTTCATGGACTGTGTTTGAAAAAATTCTGTGGACTATAGTCTTTGAAAAATTTCATGCACTATACCCTTTGAAAAATTTCATGTATTATAGTCATTCATTCATCATATTTCTCTGATGATGGCTACTTCGCATCCGAAATACGTATCAGTGTCCCTTGAATATTTAGAGATTCCCTGTTTTGCGAGAGTGTGCATATAAATGTTTTTTAAAACATTGTTATCTTTAGGAGTGAATGTGTATTAGGTTTACCTCTTTTTTCCTTTTCTTGTTTGAGTGCTTTTGAATTATTGTTCTCCTGAAGGAAAAATTTTTTTTTTGGGGGATGGATATGAGTACATGAACGGGTGACACCAGGCTACCTGCGAAGTTCTCATCCCCCGTAAAAACTGTAAGTGTTACTTTTGTTTTTCTTTTCATTGATTTCTTTCTTACCCGTTTCTTTTTTTAAACCCAAAACTTTTTAAAAAAAATTTTTTTTTTTTTAATTTTTTTGAACCCTACTTAGTTGTTTATTTTGTCTCTAAATATTCTCACTTTCTACAATTAAGGAGTATTTATGTTTTAATTTAATTAATTACAGTCATTGAAAAATTTCACAGACTATAGTCTTCAAAAAATTTCATGATAGCCTTTAAGAATTTCATGGACTATAGTCTTTGAAAAATTTCATGGACTATAGTGTTTGAAAAATTTCATGGACTATGGTCTTTGAAAAATTCTGTGGACTATAGTCTTAGGATAATTTCATGCACTATAGTCTTTGAAAAATTTCATGGATTATAAACTTTGAAAAATTTTATTAGCTATATATAGTCTTTGAATAATATCAGGGACTATAGTCCTAGAATATTTCATGGAATATAGTCTTCGAAAAATTTTGTGCAGTATAGTCTTTGAATAATTTCATGGCCTTTAGTCTTTGAAAAATTTCATGGGCTATATATAGTCTTTGAATAATATCAGGGACTGTAGTCTTTGAAAAATTTCGAGGATTATAGTCTTTGAAAAATTACATCGACTATAGTCATTGAAAAATTTCATGAAGTATAATCTTTGAAA
Organism: Uropetala carovei; assembly: GCA_036926305.1. Taxonomy (NCBI): domain Eukaryota; kingdom Metazoa; phylum Arthropoda; class Insecta; order Odonata; family Petaluridae; genus Uropetala; species Uropetala carovei. Next base: position 2,702,927 of record JAXCHB010000279.1, read on the forward strand.
AATTTCATGGATTATAGCCTTTGAAAAATTTCATGGTCTATAATCTTTGAATAATTTCATGGATTATAGTCATTGAAAAATATCACGGACTATAGTCTTCAAAAAATTTCGTGGACTACAGTCTTTGAAAAATTTTGTGGGCTATAGTCTTTGAATAATTTCGTGGACTACAGTCTTTGAAAAATTTCATGGATTATAGTCTCTGATAAATTTCATGGATTATAGTCTTTGAAAAATTTCATGGTCTATAATCTTTGAATAATTTCATGGATTATAGTCATTGAAAAATATCATGGACTATAGTCTTCAAAAAATTTCGTGGACTATAGTGTTTAAAAAATTACATGGACTAAAGCTTTGAAAAATTTGTGGACTATAACCTTGAAAAATTTCATTGACTATGGTTTTTGAAGAATTTCATGGACTATAGTCTTTGAAGAATTTCATGAACTATATTGTTTAAAAAATTTGATGGACTATAGTCTTTGAAAAATTTCATGTAGGAATCACCATTAACGCATGCTACATCTCCATTCAACATTCTAAGCTGTAGGAATCACCATTCACGCGCGCTACATCTCCATTCAACATTCTAAGCTGTAGGAATTTATCGTTACTTTATTGGATGTCAGGGAAGCTCCTTTCAAGAATTGAAAATTAACTGTGAACTATGTTATTCTTGTGAGGTTTGCATGTAACACGGTTCAAGTATTAGATTCAATAAATCCGTTGAAATTCAACGGGAACTTCAGCTAATTTTATAATATAATAGCCCAGGTGTTTTGGTTGGTCACGCTTTCACGATGGCCGATATAGAGCGTTTTAACAGACTTCCCGAATAGGTAGAAGATTGAAATTTGGCGAGGATGCTTGATTAACATATTTTAAGGTAACGACGAAAATAAATCTCCAAAAAAGTCCTGGGTTCGAATCCAAGGACGACATTTTCATTTTCCGTAAGGTAACATGTAAAAATCAATTTTTGATGTGCAGGCTTTTATTATTTTGGAAATTAAAATTAGAAGGAATTAACCTACTATCTTCGGATTTGAACCATTTTGAAGAAAAAATTACAAAGTTTCTTATTCTGTTCATCTTTTTCCGCATACAATTCGAAATCGCTCATGTTATACGTTTAATTCACATATTTTGTGGAAATATTGCCATTTTAACGGAATGTTGCCTTGGCTACCAATTCCATTGTTATACCTGGATATCATATTGTTATTTCAATCCTTATGGATGTAAACGTGCTTTGAATGCTTTTAATATGAGAGGGATGGGGTGGGAGAGGTTGATGGGGAACGAGTGGGAGGGGGAGAGAGGGAAGTTGAGGGGGAGAGAGGGATGTAGAGGGGGAGAGAGGGATGTAGAGGGGGAGAGAGGGATGTAGAGGGGGAGAGAGAGGGATGTAGAGGGGGAGAGAGAGGGGGAGAATGAGACAGGGTGTGAGAGGGAGGGAAGGGGAGAGGGAGGGAAAGAGAGGCAACTATATTAAGTTTAACTAAAGATAGCCCGTCAACAACAGAATATTCACTAGAAATGTTGTTGGCAAAATATTTCATATGTAAAAGTGTGATATTAATTATTTTAAATAAAAATATTAATAATCTATCTATAATTCTTCCGTTGATATTTCAACGGGCATTACATTAGTTAATTAATAAATTTTAACACTCGCTTCATTTAATAGTTTACAATGAAAGCTAAATTTAAGTACAGGAAACCCTTGCTATTCGCGGGGGATGCGTTCCTGAAAATGCTGGGAACTGAGAATCCGCAAATACCGAAACCAACTTCTTATGGGGAAAGGGGGGATAGGTTCTTCAGAAACATTTTTACGGAAGAATATGAGACAAAAATATATAAATAAGAGACATTTTCATACGTATTTAGACATTCTAGAGAATAAATTTATTACATAAAAGTTTAGTGAACATACCTTTAATGATGAAGAAGCCCACGAAAATGACTAACATGTAGATGATGATGGCTATCAGTTAGTCTTCCTCTGATACCTCATTCTGGCAACTCCCAATGGCTGAAGCAGAGCTGACTGAGGCAATAGGGGAGTTTGTTTGGCTGGAGATTCTGGTTTTTGATGAGAAGCTGTTTTGACTTTTTTTGTAATTTCTTTTGAATTTCTCTGTAAGGAATTAATACGGTCTCAATTTTCCTCTTCATCTTCAAGCTACACTCCATAGAGGGGTCATACTCAACCATTTTGTCTGTTAATAACTTCCCAAGGCTGAAGATTTCTGCGAATTTTTTCAGATTTAAATCTTGTTTCTCAACCTCCTCAATTACCTCTTTACTTTTTTGCTTGCCTTTACCAATTCTTCCAGGTCTTCCTCAATGAGTTCCATGGCGTGAGACTCAATGAGTTCTTCTACATCCAGTTCCTCCATATCCGCGAATCCTTCCCCTCCTATGTCATGGGCCATTCCGCAATTCCCTTCAATTAGTCATCCAAAGATGGGAAACTATAAACATCGTTTACAGTTTCTCTCCATAATTTCCTCCAACAGGAGTTGATGGTTGTATGTTTGATATCATCGAGCGATTCCTTCGTTTTTTATGCAGTCACTGATCTTATAGTCTTTCCAACAATGCTTAATGTCCAGTGATGGATTTAATTCCATTGCATTAAAAGGAGTGATGTCGTGTTTGGAGGTAAAAAAACCACCTCCACATTGGGAGGACACATACACACATCATTACGAAAATTGTCTAAACGTGTTCTGGGGACCTCAAAACATGTACTTCCATTGAAATCTCGAAGTCGATTTTTTTCGTGATCACAATACTTTCCCATTATTACGTATGGAGAAAGTAAAAAGGTAAGATTCCAGCATTCAAACGATGAAATTAAGATTCAATTCCTTTGATCAAATCATTAGAAACGCTTCCCATACACAGTCAACAAAATAATTATTCGTAAATATTTATGTTGCTATTAGGGTTGCCATCCTCCGGCATTCAGGCCGGAGATCCACGGAGATCCAGGAGATCTACGGGTCTGTACGGGTCATCGCCATAATCTCGGGTCTCCGGATGAGTAGTACAAATCTCTGGTTCAGTTTCGATTACAGGGGAAAGCCATTTTTATGACTTTTTTGTTTTTTATAAATGATTCAAATTAAGATAGTTTGCACTTTAATTTCCACTGTATTTTGTTTTATACAAAAAACAAATTGACGATCCTCTTACAATTTCGTTAACTAGCGATATTTTAAAAAAATAAATAATTTTTATTCATATGTCCTAAAATCATGAGTGCCTTTAAGAACATTGAATATATTTATCATTACATTTAATTCCTCTTGGGTTTCTTCTCAAGTGTCTAGGTTTCAAGCAAACTCAGGTTTATGAATATCTTAAAGTGGGCAACCCATAACAACATCTCCAGTTCAAGATGATCTAAAAGTTGGCAACCCTAGTTACTATGTATAAAGTTTGACGTTGCTACAGCAATAATTTTGATGCTTAAACAACAGTTCAAAGCAAATAACGCTTTTCTTTTGTCTATTTGAAGGTTTAGTTGGCACTAATTGTATTGTAGGCAACAATGATGGTTGCCTTGGCAATGCCTGGAAAGAGTATGAAATATCCACATATTTAGGTATTTTGATGAATGAAGAAAAAAACCTTGCACTCTGAAAAATCAAAAATCCCGTGTACATTTATGGGAAATATAATTGCCACCTGGATTCGAACCCAGGACACTTTAGCAAACAAAAATAGTTTTTCAGGGACCTCCTAGCTAGTAGAAACTAAATGCTGTTTACTGCATATCTCTGTAATGAATGGTTCTCGAGAAATATTTCGCTTCATATCCGTAATTGTAATAAAATTCCAAGTTGATTGATACCAATGTCCGTTGTTTCTTCTTAAGATTTCTTCCACTCTGACATTTTCTCTCACCCTCCTTCTACCCCCTTCCATTTCTCTTAATTGGACATATAATTTGTGGACATATTCACTATGGACACATAAACAGTGGACATATATAAATGTGGACATAATGACTGTGGACATATAGACCATAGACATAAAGACTGCGGACATATAAGAGTGGACATAAAGGATGAGGACATAAAGACTCTGGACATATATAACTGTGGATGTAAAGGCAGTGGACCTAAGGGCTGTAGACATAAAGGAGTGGACATAAAGGCTGTGGACATATCATCTGGAAGGCACTGTTCCCTCCTCTTATATGCCTCTGCCAGCCACCCTATATTTTGAAAATCCTTACTCCTTGTCAGAATCTTTCTCTCCCTTACCACACAGACTTTATCTGCTGTGTAGAAACATGGAATTTGTTGCAAAATGAATTTATAAATTGCCTCCATGGAGGAGAGGGGGGTAGGTTTGCCAACTCTTGAGCTTTCTAGGGAAGGACATTACTTGGAAAACAATGAAGTTTTTTGGGGGGGGGGGGATAGAAATAAGTGAAAATAATGCTTGAAGTTGAAAAAAGAAATCTATTTACAAATAATTAAAAGATAAGAACATTATATATACATATAAGGACAAAAATAAAAAGTTTAACTCATAACATTTGGAAGGTAACAAAGTTTCTTCAATCAAAGACCATTATAATGTTAATATCATTAATATAAAATATTTTTCATGGTAATTTAGATTTTAAAAGGGCAAAAAAAGGAAAAATTACGTCCTTCCCAGCATCGAGGAAGAGCACAGGACAAAACACTTGAAAGAAGGACTGTCCTTCCTAAAGGAACCCTAGATGGGGAAATCATCACAGCTTAAACTTACCTTGAAGTTTCCAAGTGTGTAGTGCATGCTTGGTCTTCTATTTGAGCCAGATTGTTATGATGCTTCCACCAGGATTCAAACCCAGATCAGCATCATGTAAAGCTAACACACTAAAAAAATTATCATTATTAATATTAATATGCATATCTTTCAAATTATCAAATGAATTTTTCTTAAAATTTCTCTTTACACTTTATTTATCCACATTAAACACTATTACATCATTTCAGGCAGTATAAAAACAATTTTCTCAAATTGATGCAAAGTCATGACAACACCTCATTAGGATATTTTTCCAATATATACAGAAAATTGAATTAAAGTCATGACATTGCTCAAAATAAGAGAATTTAACAATTTTCCAATATCATAGGATAATACAAAGGTTTGTTACAAATCATTTTTGAGGATAAATGAAAACCTTTCTGATGCTCAAACTGTAGAATAAATATTAACAATGATAATAGTCTAATTTTCAACATCAGATTATATCATTACTATAAGTCCCAAATTCTTATTTAAAGTGTAGTAGAGAAATTTCATTTCACTGATGAATTTACACAAAGCCCAAGGAAAAATTTTCAGCATTTAAAAAGCTTGATAGTTTAAATGTAAAATAATGCCCATTTCTCAGTCCAAGATTTGATCATTTTAAACATGATATTTACAGTAAGAATAGCTAAAAATGTTTGACTAAATTTTGTAGATATAAATATCATTATGAAAATCTTATGTCATTGGTACATTAAGCTCACAGCAAATTGCCTTTTTTAAAAATGTTATTTATGAAAGTATTTCTTTTTGATTCATCGCCAAAGTATGCATTTGAAAAAGATTCCACTGCTCACTAAAACGATAAAGGGATTATATACTAATATGCTGTAATAGCATAATTGTACAGAGAATATTTTGTGCTGACAACCTTGGGAAATGTAAATGTACCAATTAAAAAGTGGATCAGACAACTTTCAAATTGAGCCTTTACGATGCAGGCCATTGAGGATGGCTTCACAGACAGCACTAAAATGATTATGGTACTGGAAAATTACATACTGAAATTGGGATTTGGAAAAGCCATCTTTGAAAAAAGTGTCTATGACTTGGTAGTCATTACACTACCATTTGTGCTAATTGGTTACAAGTAAAAAATTCTAAATAGCATATTTTTTCCAATTCTATGCAAACTTGTTTCAGTTTTATGCAAATATGCATATAGTCTAAATATAAAAATATTTGTGGAGATAATGAAGCATCTTGAGAAAAATGATCATGTTGTTAAAAAATGTTCTTTGATTAAAAAATGTAATACTCATGTTCTTCAAAATCTACAGTTTGTACAAAAAAACTAGCTAATCTGAGAAACATGTTGCAAAATGCATTATGGCATAAATATAAAAAAACAATTAGTAACTGTCAACTATAATTAAATTTTTGATGTTTTTAAATGGGTTGCATGTCAAGTTCTGAAAATATCCTTAGAACTGGGCTAATTGCTGGTAAAATGTTTATATAAGCTATATTTCAGTTAATAAATAATATGAATAATAGTCTCATATGGAAACTTTCTGTATTAAATAAACATTTCTTTAAAAACATTAATTGATATACTAATAACATGAAAAAACTTTTTCTATGGTTGCATGCTGGATTTCGTAGCAAACTTATTGTCATTTTTAAGAATAATTCATGCCTTGTAAAAACGTTCAAACTGCTATGCTCATAAATGTGGCAAAGCCTCAAAATATGGGTTAAACGGAGTAATCTCATCAAGACACTGGCACAAATAATGGCTTTTCAATCGACCAGAGAGTATTTGACATTGACTTCTCACCTGTCAGGTGGTATACATTTTTCAAGACATTTATGAATCCTAATACTACATGATAGAAAAGGTCTTTCTTCACTTGCAGTTATGGTAGTTAGGGTCAGGATTATTTTTCTTTAAACACAAATACATTCAGTCAATGATACAGTAATGTAATTAATCACCCTTTTTCCAAAGAAGAATCAATTAATGATACCTTTGACAGCATGGGTTAATTTAAATGGTTACACATAGAAGAAAGATATATCTGTGGTCCTCTCTTTCAATTAATGTGCTGCCAAGATGTCAACTTCCAAATAAACAGGTAAATTCATACACATTCACTGTCATCACTATTGAAAGATTTATGCTTTGGCTGTTACGTATAAAACAATCGATTATTGTCCAAAATGTGACATGATCATAAATGATCCTTTTCAAGATTTTTAATCATTATACTCCTTTAAGTTTGAATATACACCATAAATAACTTGACTATGAACAAATAGTCTAATAGATGACTTCATGCAGATGAATGAATCCTGTCTTCCACACTTTACATCACCTTTTGACTTGTTAAATACTTACCGTATTTATAAAAGCCAGAATTCAGATCCTTGCAGTAGAGCATAAGCCTTCTTAAAGTCTTTCATCAATGAAGGCCAAACTTCACACCATCTAAACAATTCATAGTTTTTGTTCATACCCAACCAGCATCGATTACTTTTCTTAACTTCAAACATCTCCTTTAGGTTATCTTCAGATTACCCAAGAATTGGTTGACCACATAAAAAAGGAAGGACTATTTCTGTTAATGCCTCTACCTAGGAAAAGTTCGTGATCTACGACTGGGAAACCCTCTACACATTTACAGCAGTAAGTTAAATGCATATGAGCTACGATGAAACGCATTCATTCACATTTCAACATAATAACTTCCACTGGTTGAGTAGCATGTATTGAAGTAAACATATAATCTCTCTCTAGCCGTGCGTTATGTAGTTGTCAGAGTCGCCACTTGAAGCCATCGAGAAGTTGGCAGAATCACGGTCTTGTCCCACCCCATTGGCTTTCATAATATGCGGAATCAGTTCCACTCTTTTCACCGCTGGGAACGTGTGGTGTCCGGGTGTTTCCTCGGGCACCCTTGCTATCCCATTCACCACTCCAATACCCATAGCCCTCCCTGCTGGAACTGATGCCGTCACGGCAGTGCCATAATAAGATGGTCCCTGTGCCATAACACTCGCGAGTTGCATCCCAGGTCTATAGTGCTTGAAAGATGAAGCATTCGGGATTGAAGTTGGACCTCCGAAAATCCTTACTCCATTGTGATGGGTTGGTAAAGTGGTATGCTGGTGTTGGTGGGGGTGGATTGGGTAATTGAGATGAGGTTGTTGGGGTTGGATGCGAGGGAATGAATGGCATCCTCCTCTACCCCCTACCGAAGTGAGCTGGAAACCTGGATGAGGTGGATTATGCTGGGGAGGCAGTGAAGCTGTACCGGATGGCGGTACCCTGGCAGCATACTCTCTCGAAGAAGGAGACTGTACTGATGGAGCCGTCGTTGGTTGTAACACTCTAGATGGTCCTGCTGCGCCTCCATTTGAAGACCCTGCAATCGATGTCCTCGAACCATCTGGTTGGTCCGTGAAGGAGGTCATTCTCATGTTTGTTGACCTTCCGAACGGTTCTGCTTGGGTAAGATCTGTAGTCTTTGGTCGTGACTGCTTCCTACGTATCACCACAGTGCTCTCTTCAAGAGGTGGTGGAGGAGGAGGGGGTGGGGGAAAGTCTCCACAGCCCTCTGATGTAGGAGGCTGTACATTCCTCTGCAGAGAGAAGCTGCGCCAGGGAGCGGCTGTTGCACGAGGAGCCTGATCTGCAGTCACGAGATCGTCCACACTTGTTGATCTTCTTGATGGGGCCATCCCTACGACTGGTACTACTTGCTGTCCACCATGTCCTGTTTCTCCGCTCGAGTTTGAGTGGATTCCGCTTGATGTTTCATCACTGTGTCCGCTATGTTCTGGGGGGGAGCCACCTGAGCTCTCTGTACTGACTGATTCAGATCTGGGTGTGACATCTTCTTCATGTGGCATTCCCGAATCTGCTCGGCGTAAACAGCGTGGTGTGACTGATCCCTGGAACTGTTGATTTATTTAGTATTTTGCTGCTTTTGGCTAGGGTTTAAAAAACATGAATTTTACACTCATTGAAGTTATAATTGATCCAAGTAAAAGTTTGTTCATTTGAATTGGGCAGCAAGAATTAATTCATGACAATTTAGAAAGTTAAACTAATTTGCGATAGCGATTTTTTTATTTTAGAGATAACATTTAATTAATGAATAAGGATTATATGAAATCTAAAGTTAACTTGTTTCAAATGAAAATGTTTTCTTCAAATGAACATTGGATCAAAGTTATTGTATTTTGGGATTTTGACAAGAAACATATTTTTTATGAAAACAGCACTGCCAAAGTGAGAGTATACAAATTTAAATGGTGAGAAAATTATATGGTAATTTTTTTTTATGATTTACAAAAGATATATTCAATGACTGTGAGATCATCTAATAGGACTTTAATCGTGATAAGTTCAGTTGGAGAAATATAAATGTAAATAAGATAGTCAATTCTAGCATGTGAATAAAAAAGCCAGATGAATTATAGTAAATTTTTGAAGTATTGGATTCTAATTATTATGAATAATTATAATGTACATGCAGGGGCAGCCCAAGGAATTATGGCACCCTGGGCATGACAGCCCTCCAATATACAGGATACAGGTTAATTTATTCATCACCCTGTAAAACTTGATAGAGAATAAATAAAACTAATTTCATCATGATTCTAGCCTGTTTCACGATATTAATAGGTGTCCAATATTTATTCACTTGCAAGTAATGCATAGATGATCGGGATAGCGCCCCCAAAAATTAGGTGCCCCGGGCAGCCATGCAGTTCACCCATACCTAGGGCCGGCCCTGTATTCATGGAAAGCTAGTAAGTATTGTGTAAAAATTAATAGGTTCACATTTAATTTTACAAATAAAATTATTTTCATATAGAAAGAGTACGAGTTCTACTGAGGGACACAAACAAATTTTAATATATTTTAAGGAAGAAATGTGATGATTAAATTATTAAATCGTTGAAATAAGTATTTTGTTTTTGTGTACATAATATCAAAAAACTGAAGAGCTACACCTACACACCCAGATATTTTTAAAGATGATGTGATATGCAGACAATAACAGATGAAAACTGAATGATTCTGATTAATGAAGATCTACAAGATAACATGCACTATATGATATACATTTTATGAAGAAAGGTAATTTTTCCTCTTGTGGCACTGAAACTAACTACAGTAAAACTCGTTTATAACGATCACGCCTAAAACGAAATCTTGGCTATAACGAAGAAATGTCTCGGTCCTTTGAACTTCTCCATAAGGGCATTGGTTAAATTTCTCGGATGTAACGAACACGCATTTTACGAATTCTCGGCTGTAACGAACAAATGTTTGGTCCCGTGGAAAAAAATACCCCATATATAACGAATTTTGGCGAGCAGAGCGATAAGTAATGAATAGTTTCCGCCCGTTTACCGCTCACTTTTTCGTAGAGGTCCCCTTCCTCCATCTACTCCTTCCATACGAATTTCCACGCTCCCTTTGTTTTGAAATTGATATTAAAAATGTGAAATGTTTATGTAAATTAATGACCATAATAATAATATTAATTGACCATTAAAAAAATCGTATGTAATAGCAGGTGAACATTTTACATGCCGCGAATTTGATAAGCATCTTTTTGCATGTGTAAGTACGGCATTGAAGTCGACTCACTGCAAATACAGTAAAAGCTGTGTTATCCGGCTATCTTGGGGATTGTGGAAAGCCGATTAGGAGAAATAGCCGGTTAGGGGAGCGATTTTCGATTTTGACATCGCAAATTTAGCAATAACCAAACAAAATTGGGCTTAGGTTCACTATCATACTCCCCAAACATAACTATGCATGGGGTTTGCATTTTCCATTTTCCACATGTAGTTAGATATAGACACTATTTACCCATTCTTATGTTGCTACGCTTACATGCAAAACAAAAAGACTATTTAAAAGTTTAGGGCGTCCGGGAAGTTTGGGGATTAAGGCAGTGAACCTGTTCCCAAAATTGAATTTATTGGTTTATATCTTTCTTAATTATCTTTATTATTTACCTTTATTTACTCTATTAGAAAAGGACGAAATTATTTAATTCTTCTGAACATTTATGTGAAAACCAGTCATATAGTATTTTATTCAGTTCCTCCATTTTTGGCTTATAAAGCGTATGATGTTTATTAATTGATTTACTCGTCTCAGAAGATGACACAAATTTCATTAATTTAGCCTTATGAGCCTTTATATCGTAGAGCGTGGAAGATCTGATGTTGAATTCTTTTGCTATGGCTGCTCTATTTTCTCCTTTCTGAATTCGTTTGATCAGCTCCAGCTTGTGTGTTAGCGTTAAACCAACCTTCTCTCTCCTGTTCCTTGCTTTGAGGTATTTATTTTGATGCCATATTCAATGGATGGGTAATTTTTAAAATAATAAAAAGTGATAAAACTGGAAATTGTAGAAGTACACCAAAATATCTAGACAATGCAAATGGCTTACGTAACCAAAAACGCCATGCTTACTCGGCAGCCACAGAAGTATACGGAGTAAATACGTAATATTATTATATTTTAAGAAATTTTAAAGTGGAAGTTGTGGTATTACACATACAATTCACACAAAAATTAATAAAAAAAGAAAAAGAAATACAAAATGAATTGTATTTGTGTAATTGCCGGTATCTAAGGCTGGCCGGTTCTAAATAACCAGACAGCACAGCTTTTACTGTATGTGTATACGTGTTATATGGGATGTATAGGCCAAAAACTGTTTCTCGTATATAATGTAGTCACGCTTATAACGAAGCAATAAGTTGGTCCCCTCAAATACGTATTAAACGAGTTTTACTGTAGATATATAATGAATTCACCAAAAGAATGATCCTTCTATGAAATGGTACTAAGGGGTTAGATTTGAGAAAGCAAAGATGTTATTGAGTTCTGAAAATATCTTGGAGTTGCCAGTTGGCATGCAAAAGGACAGTTACTGGTAGAAATAGAAAAACTTTACAATTTTATGGCAGTTTTGCATCACTGTAATTGTCTCACTCTCTATTTTTCTAAACTACTCAGCTCATTCTTTTGGCGAAGGAATAGGAAATCTGTTAAATAAAATAATTTTCACTTTTAATGATATCAATATAATGGCTCAACAAAATTAGACAAAATGAAAAAATTCTTTAATTTCCATGCCTTCTTCCCCATGGCATCTGTTGGCTCAAAATCTGCAAGATATTTTCTAAATGAACACTGTATCAGAGCATTCAGTGCAGACCTGTATGCACTTTTAATGAGATTCGAGTTGCCAAAAACTCTCTCCACTTCAACACTTCTATGAGGAAGTATAATTATTGCCTTTGAGATTTTGCAAACTAATGGAAATTGTGGAATTTACAATCATCAATAATATTTGGAAATATATCAGCCAGCATTTCAACATTTTCCCAATCTTCTGATGCTTTCTTTTTTGGATCAAAAATACCTACATTCTTCAAAACTACACAATTCAAAGGTAAGAGACGGTACGGCTCTTTGTTGCCATCTCATAAAAATTTCTTACGTTGTTAAAAAAAGATTTTTTGTCAACTAAGCTGATATAATTTCTGGTACTTAGGGATTAAGTGGCTCGCACTACCTAGTTCAACATTTAGCCTCAAGATGGCACTTATGTGTGCCGGTCTGCCTCCTAAGAACTTCCAATTTTGGCCATTACATGGCACTGTGTGCATTACTCGTTCTATTTCAGATGTTTCTACATTCTCCTTCTCGGCAGAATGAGATTTTCCAGAGATCACCACAAACCAACCATTATTTTGAAACCCTGATGTGCGACAATAGCACCGTCACAATAACATTTGGCGTGAAAGTTATAACGGGTGCCTTAAATGTAACCTATCTTCAGCCATGGTTTGCAAGCTAAATAGGCTCGCAAGCTCTGTTAGAACAATTACATTTTGTGAAAAAGTTATAACAGGTGTCTTAAATGGAACCTATCTATCAGTCCCAGTTTGCAAGCTAAATAGGTTCCATTTGCAGAGCACCAGTCAGGGGGGATATACTGCACTTTAGCCACCAATTTTCCTTCGTAAATAACAAAAGAGTAGCAAAAAACCCAGTGTCACATGTACTCAGGAAAATCCCATTCCGCCAGGAATGAGAATGCAGAAACATTGCAGACTGAGCGACTAATGCACACCGTGCCATGTAATGGCTGAAATAGGAAGTTCTTGGGTAGCAGAACGGTACGCAGAAGAAGCATCATGTAGAGGCTGAATGTTGAACTAGTTACTGTGATCTACTGATTATGTAAGTACCCAATTTCTTCTAAGTGTTTGTGTTTCATGACCTACGAAAAGGGCAGAATCTTGAAGATGGTTTTCTCGTTTGAAGTTAGCAGCTGTTATGTCACATTTTTCAGTTATGTGGAAATGAACAAATTTGGTGAAGCAGAGAGCACATTTAAAGAAAATATGATGTGTCCAGCACATGACTTTCTCCATACAGAGCAATGAATATGATTGCTCTTGACATAAGCATTCTCAGAAATATTTATTAGTGATTACACTCGAGAATAATTTTAAAACATTTTCAATAATCTTCATTTAAAGAAAACAATAAGTAAAGAAAATTGTTAACTTTTTCTATGGATAACAAAATTTCGATGCACAGTTAAAATTACCCTTGGCAGCGTATGCAATGCCATCAACAATTATAAAATTTTATCATAGCAACAAAAACTATGGTATAACTTAGTGATGTATTTAACATAAATTTAGATGAATAATCAAAATATCCCTTAAACTATCAGCTTTATTAACAATATTTTGAACAAAACTTGTAGAAAATTACATTTTCTACAACTTTAATAATAACAAATATTTACTAAAATTGAGTTTTAAAGGAGATATTTGGAAAAAAAAGGAAAAACGACAAGAATAAACCTCCACTTCTAGTTATGCAGTTTCAGCCAAAACCTTTTCAGATCTTTATTTGCTAATAAAAATCTTAAGTATAAAGTTTTGTACTGATCTGATTATTAGTTTTTGAGTTAGAGTGCTCACAAAATTTTGTCACACAAACATAACTGTCAAAACGTACTCAGGTGACCGCAAAATATGTATTTCCATTGAAATCCCGAATTTGATTTTTTCACGAATGCCATATTTTCCCCTATACTATGTATACAGAAAGTAAAAATATACTGTAAGATGCAGATCCAGTTCAACAGCTAGTTTTTGCTTTCAGTCTCACAATAAGTAGCGGGTTTTCACGCTTCACCCAAAGTATAGTAAGATATATATGTCCTTATGGATAGGGTGACCATACGTCCTGCTTTAGCCGGGACAGTCCCGGATTTTAGGTTTTGCTCCAGCGTCTGTCCTGTTTTTGTTTTTGTCCCGTTTAAAAATTCATTTTGTTTTATTTCATAAATGGAATAAATAAATCACCTTCCACCAGTTATGGGACTGGCGATGCTGCGACTGTAACTCAGTTATGCCACTGGCAATGCTGTGCAACCACACGCTAAGCAATTGGGCCCATTGGCTGGCAATGGGAAGTGACAGTCGAGCACAAGGTTACTAGGTCGAGCACTAGTGTGTGTAGGTTGAATTACAAGCGCTGGTTGCAATCAGCTAATTATTGAACGGTATGTTGCTGTGAGTTTAGTTTAGCAAGTGTTTTATTTTGGTATTTTATTTTCTGGTAAGTTATTTCTTTTATATAATAAATATTAATTTTCTATAATAAATAAATTATATTTTCAGCCATGTCAGCAAAAAAAAGAAAATACAGTTTTAATGAACAGCTACGTGCAGAAATTCCATTTCTTAAGGCAATTTTTCAAGATTCTGTTTCCTTTACACAATGTTTGTCAACATTTTCAATATCTCATGAGGGCCATACTGATATCATAAATCACATAGAAATGAAGGAACACAAATCTGCACTGGAGACAAGGGCGTTTGGCTTGAAGATTAAAAGTTATTTTAAAAAGACTGTACCTGAGAATGACGAACTTTCTTGTGCAGCTGCAGAAGGTGCTTTTGTGTATCGTTACGTGCAGCATAATTTTTCATTTAGATCCAGTGACTGCTCATCTAAATTAATCTTGTTGATATTCAACTCTAAGTTTTCCTGTGCATGTACGAAGAGTGAAGCAATTGCTACCAATGTCTTGGCTCCGTTAGCAGAAGAAGAGCTTTGCATGGAATTAAATGATGTAAGTTTCACTACAATATCATCCAACTCTTCAAATAGAAAAGCAGTTAAACTGATTCCAATAATGATTCGTTATTTTCATCCAACCGATGGAGTTAATGTAAAACTGCTAGAGGTTCACTCTGTCAAAGGTGAGATGTCAAATATTATTGTGGAATCTATCGAAAATTCAATTAAAAAATTCGATATTGTAGATAAAGTTGTATGTTTTTATGGTGATAATACGAGCACTAATTTTGGTGGTGTACAGTGTCGTGGTAAGAACAATGTTGTGACCAAATTAAGAAACTTGTGGAACAGAGATGTGCTCGGAATTGCTGTGCAGCTCATATTATTCATAACTGCATCCAAACAAGTTGTGATACTGTCCCAATAGAATTGGAAGCTTTAGTTGTTAAAATTTATAAATATTTTCACATATATACTGTGAGAGTAACTGCAAAATTTCTGCGAAGAGGCTGATGTTGAGTATAAAAATTTACTTCAGAATCGCAATACACACTTTCTTTCCTTACTACCTGTAATAAATAGAATTTTAGAAATGTTTGAGCCTTTGAAAAATTACTTTTTGAATGAACCAAAGTGTCCCACGTTAATTCTTAATTTCTTTGAAAATGAAAGCACTAAATTTTGGTTATTATTTGTTCAAAGTCAGCTGGAAAACTTCAATCAGTGCATTGAGCAAATAGAGCAACAAAATACTTCAGCTTCTGAAGCTTACTGCGAATTGCAGTTATTGAAAACCAAACTTAAAAATAGAAGAATATTAAAGTTTGTGCCTACAAAGACACGAGATGAATTAAACAAAAAAAAAAAAACAATTTGAGTT
This sequence comes from Uropetala carovei, assembly GCA_036926305.1. Classification (NCBI taxonomy): domain Eukaryota; kingdom Metazoa; phylum Arthropoda; class Insecta; order Odonata; family Petaluridae; genus Uropetala; species Uropetala carovei. Next base: position 2,718,730 of record JAXCHB010000279.1, read on the forward strand.
ATGATACTTTCCAATATATGATTTGCCAGTTCTATGACTGTGCTGCAGAGTATCTTGAACTGTGAGAGAAATCATCTGATGGAGCTTCCGTTTTTGACTAGGTAAATTTGTCTGTACTGCCTGAATGGAATGATGTTGAGATTACTTACAATTATGCTGAGTCTAAATTTGGGGAACATTAAAAAAAAAATATAAATAGAGATAATTTATTGGATGATTTTTGTCTTGTAAAATTATATGTAGAGGAAAAATTATCAGAATGGAGACAACAAAATAGTGCCTGTGAAAATCATTGGTTAGAAATATTTACGTATTTCAAAGCCAAACTAATTCGAATTGACCATATTTGCCATTTGATAGAATTACCAGGAACATCGGCACCTATAGAAAGACTATTTTCTCGACTAAAAGTGTTGTGGTCTTCAGAAAAAAGTTGATTAAATGTTTCTACAATCTCAAGTTTATTGATCATAAAATGTAATTTTACTGAAGATTGCAAACAATTCTATGAGAAGCTAAAAAGAAACTATGTCTTACTGAAAAAAATTCATGTGTCAGAGAAATATCAATGGTGTGGTAATCAAAATAAGGACGAAGGTGAAGAGCTTGATTAGAATAATTAATAACATTAACATTAAATGTATAAAATTGCAATATATTTTGGAGAATTGTAAGAAATGGATTTTCTTTAATAAAAATGTTTACAGTTGGAATGTTTTTCTTAAGTCACCCTCAGTGTCCCGGTTTCATCTTGTTGGAATATAGTCACCCTACTTATGGAACAATTTCATTGAATGTGTATTATTTACAGGATTCGTATTATTCATATAGAAATATTAATAATCTCTTAATTTCTTAGTGATCTATGTATTTTTTATATGAACATCTTAGGTAACTACTGAATTTTTCCTTATAAATATCCATGAATCATGGAAATGCCTGTTTTTCGTCAAAAAAATCTGTGAAAATGGATAAAATTTGTGAAAATGGCAGCCCTGACTTAGCCCATTAAAACACAGGTACCATATTCACTTATGTAATGGTTGCACTTTTATATCAGTTTTTCAGTCTGAAAATAATAGCATAACCATTTTGATATAGAATATTTTTATTGTAAAACAGTATTATAATTCATGTGAACATGATTATCTGCTGTGTCATACATATAAAATAAACTCATAGAGACTACTTTATATCGAGAATATGAGTCATTAATAAGTATATTACTCTATCTAAATAAGAATGAGAAATGGAGCAATGGAGATTCGGAAAGATAGTCAATCAATTCAAATGGAAATTAAAAATGATCAAAAACTTCAGAGTTTTGTTTTATTCTGTACATATTCATTTCTGTTTCCTGTATTAGGTTTTGTTCTGCAAGCTATATTTTTAAAAAGAATTCTAGTTTATTCTATGGGGCACTATGGAAAAAAGAAACTATGTTAAAGAAAAGAAGAATATTGTTGTTTTGGAGGATTAAATTGTTAATCTGGTTAAGTGTTGTTTTTAATGTTTGATTCTTGTATGGGGGGCCACTGTTTGAAATGTTCTTTGAGCCAGGTGGAAATTTTATATGTTGGGGAGTTGATAGAGGAAACAATAGGACTGAGGGGGATGTCTTTCATGTGAATTTTTGGTAAACAGTACATTCAGTGGATAGTGAGGTTTGGAGTGTGAAGTTGGAATTTGAGCTGTTTGTAGTGGTGCATGATATTATCATTTTGTTGAGAGGGTTTTTGAAAATTTTTGTATAAGTACCTTCTAACATTTTGTTGAACTTTACCTAATATTGCTGTTTATGAATAATGATGACAGTGTTTCCTTTATCTGCTTTTAAATGAAAGCAGTTCTTATTATTGTTTTAATGGTTTTGTATTATTAGTGGCTATGGTGTTTTATATTTGGCTTTCTTGTAAGATTCTATTTGTGACAATGCAGATTTTCTCAAGGTATTCTTGGTGGTGTCAGATAAATTTTTAATAGATGATCTAATGTTTGTGACAAAGTCTTTTAGTGAAGGTTTAGGGTACATTTCTGAAAAGTCTGAGCTCTTCATTTGTAATCATTTTGTTTAATTACAATGTTGTGAAAGGGTTTGAGAGTATGAGGATTATTTCACAATCTCTTCTTTGTGAGAGAGTGTAATTTTCTGTGAAGTTTGTTAGTTTTGTTTTGTGTTTTTGTTGAATGACAGAATGTATTTTGTTCCCTAATAGATACCTCAAAACCAGATAAGTTTTTTGTGAGTTTGAAGTGTAGTTTGCATGCTTCTAATTCAAGATAAGCTCATTTTTGGTCATTCCATTTCTGTTTTTCTGAAAGAATGGCTTTAGATGTTGTGATGTTGGCGTTTCTGGGGAAAATGTTGTTGAATCGTTGAAAGGTTTTTTTTGTAGTCATCAAGGAATTTTATGTCTGCCCCTATGGTATGGAGTGATCTATATGAGAATTCATCACTAACAGTAAGGCTCATTTTATAAGATGCAGGATATCGTAACTAAGAGTTCTACCTGATAACTAAATCAAAACTAATCCAAGTTCAGATATGTCTGTTCTTATGAAAGAGAAATTGGAAATGTTAAGTTCATGTAATTACAACAATAAAGATTTTAAAAGTATGAATTAAAAAGAAGATTTAATATATGTCACTTTTAGTCAGTTGTAATTACAAAGAAATATACTTTTCAGCAGCTGTCGCATATATATGACAAGGTACATTGAAATCGCTACATCACTATTTCACTACACTAAAATAGTTTATGTTATTTCATCTAGGGCCCATTTGCTATTGTCTACACTTTTGTGTTAATAAACTTGCCACAGTCATTTACTCATTCCACATGACGGTTAAATTTTTATGATCTCACCATCATACACCATCACTGATACCATTTCATGTATTAGGTATGAAAGTGAATTATTAATAAGAATGTTAGTACATCCCAAAAAATCATTTAGTGGAATATCAAGCAACCACCCCAGATACCTGTTCTACATCTTGAGGCACAGGGTGCTAAGAGCCATCTATATGCACCATTACATTCTTGACTATAAATATTAATTTTTTATGCCTTACTCTGAAATATTTCCATTGAGAATCCAACAAGTTATACCCTCGAAGTTGCCATTTCCACTACACCAGGATGTTCCATCGTATTGACCTCTGCTACAGAGTAAAACAGGTTATCTTGGATGGTTTCGTCTTTTCCATAAGCCTTTTTTTACAATTAAGACAGTAACCCCCAAACATGTTCATAGAAATGGCGCTGCATATACGAGTCCAATTTGCGGGTTTAATTAAATAAATTAATTAAAAACTGCAAAAATTATATTAACATCAACACTATTTTCTTTCTTTTTAATCCAAAAATCCTTAAAAAACATCTTTTAAATGTGTTATCATATTTTCAAACAAGGTAATATCAAGTGTATCTATTAGTCAGAATCCAAATGATGATGAAGATAATTCAACTAGCCAAGAAAGGATTGTAAAAACAACCAAACATAGTCATTAGTATTATCTTAATAATCAACATAATATTTTTGCATGTCTATGAACGTGTTCTCTTACAGATCAGCAGATTTCAATTCTCATAATGTGTTTGCCTCTAACCCCTTACTGATTGTCTGTTTTTCCTTAAGTTAAAAAATGCATTAGGTACTGCTTTTGTAGTAATTATTCCATGGGTAACAGCATATCAAGTTGAAAACCACTGAAGAAAAACAATGTTAAAGCTAGACTCAGGGTTGTTTTGCCTTCTGTGTCTGTAGATCAGTAATAAACCTATGGATCATAAAGTGCAATAGAACATTTTTTCAATTTATAATAAGGAAAAGAATGCACCATAACCATTGCATAGTTAAATATATTACTATCATAATTTTAGAAAAAATACAACCCAGAGCCATCTCATTACTTTACCATGACCACGAACACAATAAAAATGCATATATGTTTGCCATTTTGTAAGAAAAAGAGAATTTAAAGGTAAGAAGACTCAGAAGTTGTAATGCTAAATGTGACCAATTAAAAAAAGAAAAGGCAAAAATGAAAGCTGAAAGAAGGAAACAATGATTAAAAGGTACTGTTATAACTAGAAGCTAATAATTATAAATAAAATAAAATATTTTGATACAATCATAATTAAAATTTAAAAAATGAAAAACAATAAAATTCCACTAAATAATTAAGATAAAATAAAATAAAATGAGAACATGAATAAAAAATCTAGAAATACTATAAGGGTAACAAATGTGATGGACAGCAATAGTCTTTAATAGAGTAACATCGTTACTAAAAATATTGGTGATTTTTGACTGTGTTAAGTTAATGAAGACTTACCTTAGAAATACAAGGAATAGAGGAAAAATTAACTTTGTGTTTTTATCATGTATGAAAAGCAAAAGCTTAAAGCGACACAAAGTAATAGCTAACTATTTAAGCTTCACCATGTCTAATGAACAAGCCTTATCTGATTATAATGACTTAGGATAAATTACTTAATAATTACATACAATTTTCCAGACTAAGGCTACAATAAATTTCAAAATTTAACCTTAATGTAAAAATTACTGCAAAAATAACTTTAAGCTGACAATGGATATTATGGATGATTAACATACAGTAAGATAACAATATTACCTAACACATATAATTATTGTCAGATTATGTACAATTTTTAATCAATTCTTATGTCCTTCACCCTTCATGTCCAATAAAATACTGATGCTTAACAATCTTGAGGAGATTATATGACCATATTTTTTCTTCACGATAAAAATATATGTAATATTTTGAAATGAAAGTTCAAAGTACGCTTAATATTACATTAATATAAAAATACTTCCTGCACCCAGTAATGACGCAAACTTTGAATTGATTTTTGATATATTACAGAAAATACGCGATGAGCATCAATTTCCCAGTCAACTGTGGACAAATCATCACAGGTGGCTAGTAGAAACAATACTGGACAAGAAGGTACTGTATAATACGGGGACACAAAAATTATACAAAATCAAAACTTGGGCGAAAAATGCTAGTATTTTTTTGCAAGGGAACTTAGTTAGTTACCTGTGGATCAGGGTTGTGGTTAGATTGGGCAGCAGAGGAATTGGCAGAAGAAGGGGGTGGAGGGGAGGAGTGATTGTTTTGCTCCTCCCCCTGAGCCTGTTCAATCTCCGTAGGAGACGGGGGTGGGAGTGGTGATGGCTCGGGGAGGGTATCCTCGTAATCAGCTGGGAGCAAGAGGTCCCTGTTAGTTGCAGCGTAGGTGACGCTTCCATCTGCCACTGAGTCCAAAAGCTAAAACATTAAGTGCGGAGCGGATAGGTAAACGTGAGGGTTACGCCTTCTAGCAAAGTTAGCGCAGTGCATCATATATTCACACAAAGCAGCAATGAGGTTATGTTTTTTTTAGTATGAAGAGATAAGCCAACTGCCAATGTTAAATTGAATTTTTTTCTGTAGAAGACATTAACTTCTGTGTTAGTTGGCAAAATAAGTATATTAATTTGGTTTTTGCACACCAACCAACCCATATAATCTATATCACTGTAATCATTAACAAGTGTCAAAAATATGAACCAGCACATCAACATTTTAAACTTAGTACTTAAACTAGTAGTGATGTGCCACCAACACAAAAACTAGTACGTGATGATCTGATTGATATCTACATTATGTAAAAAATATACACAATTCTCACCTCTACTGGAAGTTTCATGCATTAAAAATTGAGAAATCAACAGTTTAATATCTAACATTGGCACATAGCAAAGCTATACAAATCTATAATTTTTATTTTACATTAAAAGCCATCTATATTGATGTACAAGATCTACCACATAACTTGAAAAACTACAACTTTAAAAACTAAGCTATATTTTCATGAAAATCTCTTAGTTGCATTTTTCCTATAACCTTGCTCTACAATAAATAGAAGGAAATGAATGCTTAAACAACAGCTGTGTCTAGTTGTCAAAACTACTGAATTTTTCGTAATTAAGGTATTAGAAGATTTGAAACAATCAACAGAATTAATTTGCTGAGATTGATAAATCTACATAAATGTATAATAATAAAGGTTTATCATTAAAACTTGCAGAAATCTGGAAAAAAATAATTCAAATGTTAACAGCACCATTAAATATCTTCCAACTCTCAGATACCTTAGCATCTTCAGAAGGTGTGTCTTCATCATCTCCAACTGGAAGAGGGAGTTCTCGCAGAGTTGCATAATCTCCGTCATCTTCGGGGCCCACGCCTCCTTCGCAATCCTCGCCAGAGAAGTCCTCAGAATCTGACAGCAAAGGATTTCGCCTTCTTCCACCTCTCAGTCGGTTCTGTTCAGCCATGTCCTGTCCATTGCTAGACCCTTTCAACTTACCTCTACCACCAACCAAAGCAGTTTTTGGAGCCTTGGTCAAAACTTTGAGTTTTCTAGAAAAAAAAGGAATTTATATAAGTTGGTTTGAAGATTACGTACCATCCTACAAAAGTACAGGCAACTCCCGAGATTCGACCGGTTTACGCAGAGTAATTTTCGGCCCGCCTCACCACGAGACGTTTAGTTTCAGTCCAGACATCATTATTTGAATATGTTCTGGTTTGACATTCGACGGTTCAAGATTCGACCACGTTTTCAGGAACGCATCCCCATCGAATCTTGGGAGTTGCCTGTATTGTGCATTACCCAGTGAGCATTCTTATCAAAAGATCATGTCAATTATTGGTAGTGTGGTAGCAAAAAGGGCTACATTAACCCACGACTGGGAGTTTGCCTGCCTATCCTTTATCTTATGCAACCTTAGCAACACTTTTATCAATGAAGGGTTATTTTCTAAGTTCCCTATGAACATAAATTTGGATACCTTAATTGAAAACCATTAATAAATGTATAAAGTAATGCCCATTAAAGTACATAATCACCATTTTATAATAGTTTACTGTTAAAACTGCCACACACCCAATTCTATTGCGATGTTTAATTCTAACAACGTAAGCCAAAAAAACCCCTTATTGCTTCATAACAGCAGCCTAAGATATCTTACCGCTTACCACTCACATCAGTTTTTTTGCATGCTATTCAGACAGAAGCTAACAGCTGTAAAACCATGAAATTCTACATATTTTTCCATTTGCATTGGAAAGCAAGAACTTTTAAATAAAAGATTTGATACCCTAAAAATTGTTTTTCTCACTCACAACTTCGGATATCCGAGGTCATTCACCGTCTTGCAGCTATCAAGAGTTGGGCAGATATGGTAAAGAAAATGAGAGAAAAATATCGCGTTCCGAGAAACATCAAAACATCACACACGTTTAAACCATCGGCGAAAGAAAAAAACGTTAATTTCCACCCACCTGGCACCGCTTCCATTCCCGCCGGAATTGAGAGAGTCGTCAAAAGTTACTTTCAACTTCGTCCCTCCAGAACCAGAGTTATTCTTGCGGTGAAGCCAGGTCAGTCTGTCGGAATCTGGAGAAGGTTTAGGGGAAACCGGTCTCCTGACGGTCTGCTGGGGCCTCAGCCAATACACCTGCTCCCCGTCATCATCATCTTCCATAAGATCTCCATCTTCCACCACCGTCGAATCCTCTCCATCTTCTCCGGGCGATATCCCCTTCCTCTGCTGCTGCTGCCTCTGCCTCTGTTGCTGCTGCTCCAACACCGTCCTCTGGACCACTCCCATGATGGCCTTCCTCGGCGTGGTCTCCGAGACGGCGTAAGCCCTTCCGTTGCCCACCACGAGGAGAGGGACTCCGGCTGATGAATCGGAACCACTGCTTCCACAATGGTGACGCCTGTTGTGACGTCGGGAGGCAACCTCCACGTCCGTCAGGAGCTGCACCGAGCGGGGAGTGGCTCTTACGGTAGCCCGTGCCACGGTGACGCGTACCTAAGGAGATGTGACGACATGTTTTGAAATTTATGTTCCGAGTCATTCATTCAAGTTGCTTCGTGCTATGACGACACTTCAAATTACGAAAATTCAAAATATTGGAAGATGGGATGTTTTTGTTTATCTCGAAGTCATCAGAAAATGAAAACTTCCATGGTAATTTTCTGCTTAGGAATTTGGTGTCTAGCAATTATGGAAACATTTATTTTAAAATGCATGAAAAACGGAATATGATATTTTAAATAGATAATTTACCATATTTTTCGATGGAATGATTACTACATAACAATAATAATAAGTATACTGAACTCACATACTCTATTCATAAAAGTATGGCTGGTATTATTGTGATGAGCAAATGGTAAGAAGCAGGGCCGGTTTCAGGTGTAAGCGACGTAAGCAGTTGCTTACAGATGCCACTTCAGAGGGGCGGCAAAATCAATATTTCTGATTGTGACATTTTCATTTTTTTAAAGGTTTATTACACAGAACTTGTTAACATCGTGGAAAAATTATACTTTTACGCCACGATAAGTCATTTATATTCAGGGTCGGTTCAAGGTGTAAGCGACGTAACCTACCGCTTACAGGTGTCACCTAAAGGTATGTACACATATGCATATTTCCCGGCTACAGAACAGCGAACCGCGCAGCGAACCGAGCAGTAAACCAACCAGCAAACCAAACCTTGCAAAAAGAGGGTGCTCGGCACGGTGTTGCAAATCGTTGTTTGCCTGTTTTCTGCAAGTATCCTTTCGGTCTCCGAGTAGACATGACTTCTCTGCAAGTAGCTGCTGCAGCTTATATGTTTATGCATAAATATGCTCCCAAAAAGAAAACGAGACAAAGACGATGGTGGCAGACCCATCTGAACAATAGTAAAGCAGTGTACAGTGGATCTACATTGTTAACAGACTTACGAGTTGACGAAGTGAGTGGGCTATTTCACAATTTCACTAGAATGAATTCTGCTGATTTTGATTTACTTATTAATTTAATTGGACCAAAAATTGCTAAAAAAAAGACACAAGCTATAGAAAAGCTATATCCGTGCAAGAAAGATTGACCGTGACTCTTTGTTTTCTCGCTACTGGTGATTCGTACTCCAGTCTACAATACATTTTTAAAATTTCAAAGCTAGCAATTAGTAGCATCGTTCCAGAAGTTTGTGAAGCTATCATTGAGGCATTCTTAATTAATTTATTAAAATGGTTCTTGTCTTCTGCATCCCAAAGAACCTCTTTGCTCCTATAGATTTCAATAAATTTGAACACCGTTTCATTGGGCCACTCCATTTTAATAATACAGTCCACAAATGAACGATATACATAGGCGAACAACGATGTGTCTTCCTTGGTGGTAGGATGATAACTGAGTGTAAAAACGTGTACGCTCGCTTAAATGTTGCATGCCAGTCCAGACAGATTGCAACGTGCACGCGCAACATCCTTTGATGGTTCGCTGAAATATCGACTACGCATAGATCGCCAGTTTGTTGCGTGGAAATGTTGCACGTTCATGTTTGCGTTCTCCAAAATGTTGCGCTACTTTGCCCGGTTCGTTGTGGGTTGTTGCCAGGAAATGCGCATGTGTGTACATGCCTGAAGAAGGGCAGCAAGATGAATGTTTTGAAGTTACATTGTCTAAAACATGGCAACACTGTGCACTTTCCTTAACCTCTTTAGCGGAATATATACACGCTACAGCAATCATTATACTGCTAAGTTCCATGTACTTTTAGGGATTAAGCATTATAATTTCAAATAACCTTCCTGTCCCAAATACAGTGAACCTTCAATACTAGAGATTTTGATTACTCTCTTTGTGCAAAAGTGGGTTCGTAAAGTTGCAATATAAAGTATTTGTTAATATAATCATTACATAGTAATTTTGTTATAAGGTCAGTCAATGTTTTATTTCTATTTTCTGAATATATTTAGCTGAATATTTTTTTGAAAAAATAAAACAGTAAAATAACATTATTTTCCTTTTTTAGTATATCATTCATATTATTTCATGCCTTTGATATCCAGAGGGGCTGCAAATTTTTACCTCGCTTACACATTTTTTAACCAAAACCGGCCCTGGTAAGAAGCTTTGGACCAATGAAAGGGTCATAACTGAGTTTTAATCTAACTTGAGGGACTTTGCTGAAAATATCTGATGTGGCCAACACATGACTTTCTCCATACTTGTGGTACCTATTCTTATTTTTATAAAATATCTGTCTCAATACTTTATTATCATATATTCGCAGCCGTAAGAAGAGTTCTCATTGGCCGTATGCATATTCATTACGCACACGATCGTAATATAGTTAGCGTTTTTCCCGTTTCGAACTCATGGTGCTGCAATCGAACAGCCCTTTCAAAAGCTTATGGCACATGCGTAGAAGACGATTTTCGGTATGGAAGAGTCCACTTTAGAAACGTGAACTCTGTACGTATGAGCGTGTTTACAATTATGAGAGAGCAGTCATTGTGCCTTCATTGCCAACCATGCCGCTGTGCTATTAGATTCACCTTTTTATCGTCACTGTTCTGTCTGTTGTTTGGTTATCGAATTTTTCTTATTTCTCATTATTGTTCACTTTGTTTATCTTTTATTGAGTTTTTCTTGTTGCTCTTCCATTTTCTGTTATTAGTTGTTATCATTGTTATTACTGACCATCTTCAGGTTTTACTTTGTTCACGTGTATTCACTATTTTTCGTTGTTTTTTAATTAATATTTGTTGCTTATTTATATTTGTTAATCTTTTTTCCGTTTGTGTGTAATTTTTTTAACATGGATACTGCCCCATCCACTTCTAAACTTGGTAATAAAAAGGTGATTCATAGTCAGGCGCAAGAAATAATTTATAATGTGCTGTTTTTTATGAAGAAAGAAGCAGCAGAAGGAATCACTATCCCAATCAAAAGTGTGCATGAGCGAGTTATGGAGGCAACAGATGCGTCAAAACGCACTTTATTACGAATATCAAAGTAAGGAGCTGAATTGGCAAAAGGCTCCGGAACAGGTTTCAAAAGTCCATGGAAGATCAAACTCCAGAAAAGCCAGAAATCTTCTGTGGATGATTTTGATGTCCAGATTATAAGAACTGTTCATGATTTCCACATTATGGGAAAGACACACCTTACTCTAGGTGCTCTGCTTCCTAAGATAAAAGAGTGAACAGGTTTCAAAGAAGAGTTTAGGTCTCTTATTGTTAGACTTCTCCTTAAGAAAATTGGATTCAACTATGTATAATGATACAAATGATGAATTTATGTTCATTTAAAAGGTTCTACTGACATAATTTCTTCACAGGTAGAGGAAAACTTCCAATAATAAGGCTGTTCTCTGCGAACGTGAAAATATTCGTTTGAAACGAATAGAATACTTGTTTTGTCTCTAGATATTCACCTTGTACAGTTAAGGAGTTTTTCTTTTTTGAAATATCTTTCAAAGTTAAATTAGTGCAAAATCAAACCATATCCACGATAAGCTGCAGTTCAGAACATTTCCGCCTCTTTTAAAACTGGATCCGGTAGTTTGGCCAACCTGCCAAGTTGCAGATTCCAATGCTTCACTTTCACCTCAACTTCCCTCTCCACAACTGCTTTCCCCTACACTACGTCACAGTCTGCGCAGGAAGGTGCCATAAGATTTTGAAAGTACTGTACTCAACGTAAATTCAGATGAAAAATCGATTTTTCTGAAACTAACAAGTTGATGAAAAAATGTTTCAAACAAAACTTGTAGAAAATTCCATTATCTACAACCTTTGTAGCAGAACATATTTAGGTAAACTGATTTCTAAAGGAACTATTTGAAAAACAGAAAAACAACTAGAATAAACATCCAATTTGGGTGAACCAATTTCAGCCAAAACCTTTTTAAATCCTCATTTGTTAATAAAAATCTTAAATATAAAGTTTTGTGCTGATATGATTATTAGTTCTTGAGTTACAGCGCCCACAAAATTATTATCACATACACACATACAGACATAATCGAGAAAATAGTCAAAACATGTTCTAGGGATCTCAAAACGTGTATTTCCGTTGAAATCTCGAGGTCAATTTTTTTCATGAAAACAATACTTTCTCTATACTACGTATATGGAGAAAGTAAAAAGTCATGTCCAACAGGACAATTCACTTATGTCTCCAACTCAAAATCCTGAGTGCCTTTCTCAGTCCTACTAAGTATCGATCTATGGCTTATCATAATATAAGAGAAGTACATATGTCATCGTCATTCTGCTCCATCTTGGCCAAACAAAAACGAACTCACCTTGAAACCCCACCTCCTTTTGGCAGTGAGAATCAGCCATGCCAGCAGCCACAGCAGCAGGTGGGCGACAGCGGCAATCGACCCTGCCAGCACAGCACCGTCCAGACTCCCTCGGTACACCAGCGCCGCATCATGGAGAAGCGGTGCCTCGCACACCCCGAGAGAGATTAGGACGCACAGCGCGGCACAGTGGGAGAAATAACCCCACCCGCCTCCTCCTCCACCCTCTCCGCCTCCTGGAACGGTTATGAGCCTCCCTCTTTCCCTCTGCCTTCCCAGGAATGACCTCAGCCTGCACAGGCCGTAAAGGTACAAGACCAGGCTGGAGGCGAGGACCAGAGCTCCAGAAAGCAAGAAGAGCGCCAAGGTGACCACGGGATTGAGCAAGAACGGGGCGTTGCTAACCCTTCCACCTTCACCCTTTCCTCCCCCTCCTGGCTGAAGACTGGCGAAAAAGGAGAGTAGGAAACTTTCTGAATCAGCGCTGGAATCCACATAACCCCCTTCCGCGGCTCTGACCACCTGAACTTTGTAGAGCACAGAGGTAGCGGCGAAAGAGAGGAGGGCGTAGATGGCGTTGGCAGCCAGTTGGATCGACAGCAAAGATGCCAGAGGCTTGCTGGTTCTCCAGAAGACGGAAGGGTAGCGGACGGCATAAGCGGTCAGGGCTAGGGCATAGTTGAGGAACTCGGTGGATATTGGTCCGCTACCCCACCAGATGGATCCGTTGTCCCAGAGGTCATCGTCTGCAGGGGCGGTGATGGCGGAGGCAGAAGGGGAAGCGACGGAGGGGGGAGTGGTGGTGGTAAGAGGAGGGAGGGTGGAGGGAGAGGAGGAGAAGGACAGGCTGCCGTTTATCCTTTCCTCGAATGGTAAAGGGGTTGGCAGGGAGGGCGGGATGATTGGCAGGCCAGGGAAGGTCCCCGTGGAGGAGTTGAAGTTGGATGAAAGGAAGCTCAGGAGGACTAGACGGTCGCGGTGGATTCCCAAGAAGTCCAGATCCGTGCGCCATATGGCATCTGTGAAAAGACGAGAAAATGAAGGATTTTTATGAATAAGTGAATCGATTTCACGAAAAAGTTACCGGTACAACGAACGGTTTATACCAATGGAAACAATAAAATTGACAATCGTTATTAATGAGAATAAGAAACGTCGATAAACTAAAATACATGGAAAAAACGCCATCCACAGATTTATTGAGATATTAGATGCGAAATGAAAACATATATCACTTATAAATGTTAACAAACTAGATTCATTTAGGAGTTCACTGGATCATCTGTTGGATGAAAGATGACGTCGACAACCCAAATCTTAAGCCATTTAATTTAACAGAATCTAAAAAAGTTATTTAAAAAGTGCAGACACCAATAACGGCAGCCATATTTAAACCGATTAGCCTAAAACAGAAAATTTACACAGATTTAAAATAAAATACTTTAAGTGATTTCTTCCAAATTTAATAAAGATAAGATAGAAATACAAGGTTTCAGCTATTCAATGGTTCGACTCTCAAAATTAGAGCTCGCGCCAAAATCCTTTTCCAGGCATTAATTCCTCCGCTGCGATTTAGAACTTAAAAGTCGAAAAATAAACAGATTTTTCACAATCCAAAGTCAGAATCGGAAACAAATTCATCCCTGCGACGAAATAGTATTCAAGTCGGGCTAAACACACTTTTTAAAAAAATCCCTCTTTCCGGACAGCAAGCGAGGTTGAAATTTCGACATAAAAATACCCGACGAGAACCTCTAAAAAAAAAAGCGTCGCAACACGGACGACCGCTAGATACTATTCGGCTGGATAGCATTTCGAATCGATTCTCGGGACGAGGACCGTCCTTCCTCCCTTTGTCTTCCAGGGCTGGCCAAAGAGAGAATCAGTCCACTCGAAAATCCGTCCGCGGAAAGGAGTAGGAAAATCGCGCGGGATAAGGAAATCGGTTTCCGATGCACGATATCGAGTAACGGTATGTCTGACATCGATCTCATCCTGTTAATTGCAGTGGAATTATTCCAGGACATCCCGCGTAAACTTTTATTTGCCTTCCTCAGGAACCCCTTTTAAAAGTGTTTTGGGATAGATTATTCGTCTTCGGAGGAATGGAAGAGAGTATGAGTAGTTATGATACGTTTACACAAAATTAACAGCAATGTCATCCTATACTTGTCTCAACAATAAAGAGGATTATAAAAGTTAGAGAAAATTAATTCCAGTTTTTGATGCAACATTTCGGTTTCCATAGGGATTCAGTCAAATACTGTTCAACGGCGCACGAGGAAGGTCATTTTAATGAAAAAAACGACGTTTTCATCGCCCTTAAAAGGAAGAAGATTAAACGTATTTTTTTAAAGCTAACAACGATAAATAAAAGCAACTTTACGCGAGACTTTAGCCATCAAGTGGAAACCGAAGCAAACCCAGCGAAAAGGTGAGGCAAAGAAATTAACGCTTAAGTACACATTTAAAAGACCATCCCGTAACATAACCTAACTTTCTGCTTTTATCCATTTAAAAAAAAACACATAAAGATATAATTCCTACCAAATACGCGCAAAAATTCGCTGCAAGCAATTGTGCAAACGATTCCAAAACCTCCACGTTTTTATTCGGCAAAAAAAAACCACGGATCGAACGCTCGAGACAAGAGGCGAAAATTTCCCATCGAGTTCGCACGCCGTTACTCCGAGTATCACATCCCGATCGTTAAAATAAATTCCACTCGGGATAAAAAAAAACCAAAGTTTACGCCGCGCGCGTTCCTTTTTTGTTGCGCTTATCATCCTCCACAATTGGAACAAAACACCCTTTCTCTCACACTCTTTCACCACACACACACACACACTAACTTTTAACAGTCTGGGAGGGGATTTTCGCAGCTTTTGGATCGTAAACCTTCAGATGTTATTCCTTCGACGCCCTTCCTCCCCCCAAAAACGAAACCTCTCTCTCTCTCTCTCGTTTCCACTTATACCTTTATACGCGCTTTCAGTTTTCCTGCGCATCCCCTTTTCCTCTCCCTCTCTTCATCGCCCCCTTTTTCTTCCTCACGTTTTCTTCCTCCTACCTCTTCCTTCTCCAAGAGCTTTCCGCATCGCTGCACTCTCCACTTCTTTTTCCTAACGCCACTTATAAGCTCCCTCTCTCTCTGGTTTCCACCCTCTTCCTCTCTCTCCTCCCCCCCCCCCCCTACTTCCTCCCCCCTTAATCATCCTTACGTGGCCGCACCCACACCCTCCCACACGAAATGGAGGGAGGAGGTCTAACAAAACCTTAAAGGTAGACCACTCCATTACTCAAGCCTCTATCTCCTCCCTCTTTTCCTTCCCAGTGTGTGGAATGGGAGAAACAACCAAACACACCTCTTCTTCCGCAATTTCCTCACACCCTCTCCCACTCCTACCCACTCACACCAACCCACTCCTAACCCACCCTCGTAAGGGTCCGCCACAACCGAGCTGAAAACCATTCACAAAGGGACGCCTTTTTTCGCTCAAAACTACGCCCGTTTGATCGAATATTAATCCGAGTAATGGCGAGTCCGTAGCGATGTGGCCGTGACGAATGTTTCGAAGGCGAAGAAATCTTGATTATGTGCTCCGAGGGAGCGCGGAGAAATTTCGGAAACATTTTTTTTTTTGACGATCGTAATTCGCCATCATCACCAAAAGTGCGATTGACCGTTAATTCTTTGAGTTCGACGAAAGCTGGGAGAATTTACGTTTTTTTTTGACGCGTCGGTCTCTTCCGCGGGGAGAAATAAAAAAAACCGAAAGGGGTTGCTTTGGAGAAGTGATATATATTCTCATCTCTTAGTAATAAGTATGGTGCTCATTTATCCTCTCTCTCCCTCTCAATATATATATATATATATAATTTTTTTAAGGGCAACTAGGTGTTGAAGGAAACCCAGTGAGCACTTACTGGAAGGAGAGCTGCTGGGGTGTTGGAGAGTTGCCCTAAATATCCTCATTTACCTTTCCTCTACCGCAAGTGTGTGTGTGTCTATATAAATAAATAAATAAATAAATAAATAAATAAATATATATATATATATATATATATATATATATATAGCCTTCCTCTATCGCCATGGACGTCCACAACACCAAGTAAGTGTGCACACTGGCTTCCTCCTATCCCTCTCAACTACTAGTTGCAATCTTTTATATATATATAATTTTGGTAAGTGTCCACTGGGCTCCCTCCAACACCTTGTTGCCACCTTTATTATTACCTTTCCTTTTTCTTATGCATATATGCGAATAATGAAGATGCCAAGAAAAAATGGCCTCATTATTACTTGATATGTCGGACGATTTTCTTTCATTTCTGTATTCATTTCAATAGACACGCTTTAAAAAACATATTGGGTAAAAAATCGTTCCGTTGCTAAGTCCTGTTTAAGAAATGACTGATACTTAAACAAATCCCGAAAAAAAATTAGTTAAACCACCTTCTGCTTCAAAATCCATCGTAAATCAATTTTCCTTCGGCGAAGAACGCCCGAAATCTTACCATGGCATGGTTTCAGGAACGAAGAAATCCCAAGTAATGAAGCAAACATTCCGGGAATTACGTTTCGATTTCTTTATTTTCCGACCCAGTTCCCTCGATCCTCCAATTTTTTTCACTCCAGAAATAATCTCCTTCGCCTCCGAGCACTCGTCCTTCATTATAACGCGAGAGAATTGTTCGCTCCGGAAAATGCCCTCCAGGCAACCCAACCAAACCCTCGCAACTACCATCATTAAGTTTTCCCTTCATCTCGCGTCACTTGAACCCTTTCAAGAAGGGGAGCAGTCGTATTACGCAAGGAGACGGAGTCGTATCAACTACTACTTACGTTTTCGATCGCCCGAATAAAGATATTCCTTCGCGTCCTGTAATTTGGAATGAGGCGCTCAGTGTCGAATTTTTTTATTACGGAAGTAATTATAGTCACCCCTTCATAAAGGTACGACAAATGAAATTTTAATATTATTAACATTAAATATATATTTCAATATATTCTGCAGTAAAAAAAGTTTGGAAAATCACGATCGCAGTTTTCGAATACACAGAAACCGTCATCTGTGGTGATTCGCCGATTGTATATAATTAAATTTCTTAGAATTACCACCGATGAAGGCTACTTTGTAGTCGAAACAAGCGTCTCGGTTTCATTATTAACGGAGAAAAATAATTTTCAATATGATTTCAGCCGCGAGATGAACACGAAAATTGTTCCTCGAATTAAAATACGTATGATTCACTGGACCAATGTAAAAGTCTCCCTTAAAATTTGTCCCAAAAAGTAAGGCCGAAAATTATTACTCAAAGTAAATTCAATTTTCTGACGCAAACGATGCCGAACCCCAGTAAATCGGAAGTCAACAAGTGGAATTTGAGGCAACCCGAAGATGAAACTTCTTCCCGTAAATATTCCAACGCATATCGTACGCTCCCAGTTCCTTGACTGGAGTTACGGTAGTTAGACCGCACGCGCATACAAGGTATATCCTGCGTGTGTACGCAAACACGCACAAATGCACACGCGCCTGTGAACACGCAAAAATATCGTCTATATACTCACGCTCGTGTGAAATATAAACCCTCATTTCCTTATTGGCGGTATATCACAATCCTTCGAAATATCGACGCCGAGAGAAGGCATTTCGCCTCCCCTACCACTCCCTACCCTCCCAAAACCATCCGTTTGGTCCGACTGGAATCGTTAGTCTCCCTCTCTATACCAATTTCGAATGGAGGGAGGGGAGATGGAGAGGAGAAGTTCCCTCCCCTCTCTCTCGCCTGCAGCCAAACCAGACTTGGAGAGTAATTTTATTTGCTATCGGTTCTCTCGGGAAGAAGGGAGAGACAGAGAGAGAGAGAGAAGTCAAGCAGACCTTATATATCTCAGATCCCCTTTTGCTCTCCACGTGCCTCTCTCCATTTCCCGGCTTCATCGGATACCCTGAGAGAGAGAGAGAGAGAGAGGGAGAGTGTGTGATGTATTGTTCAACCCTATTCCGGACCATATCCGTACCCTATCCAATTTCCCTCCCACCTCTTTAAGGCGTCCAAGGGGTCATCACGCGATGGCAAAGAAAAGGTTTTTAATGTCCTCCTAAACTCGGAGGCGAGGAAATTGGGCGTTTAAAAAGGGGGTAATTAATACGGGGGTATCGAGCTGGGTCCGCGTCACGTGACTGTTTCGGAGTGGAAGAATTAAGCCGTGCTCGCAAAGCGGAAGGAATGGCGGGCCTTTGCGGGACATTGGATTTTCGAAGGAAATTAATGGGAGATTTCACTCTCACGATTCCGTTTCGTTAATTGTAAGCATTTTCATTGACCGACATACGCAGATTTTTTTTAGAGGGGTAGCAGAAGTACGTTCGATGGTGCCTCGAGTAAATCACGGAGGGATTTAAATTTACAAAGTGGCCATCTTCAGCGGTGATTCATCCGTTACTCTTTCCATAACTTCTTAGAATCAAAGATCGGTGAAATGCCACTGAGGACGCTTACTTACAAATTGAAGCGTGTATTTTACCGTTTACTATATCTACTGCATTTAGACGAAAAGTTTTAGAGTTACCTTTGAAAGTATCGCTCGATTAAAAGTTGTGAATCTGAAACGTTGACTAGATTAAGGACTTCTATGGACATGAAGTAAACAACAATGCATTTTTAATGCCAAGTTTTTTTTAGGGAAACGCATTACATATATTACCAACTAATAAATGCTTTTGTAACTTTCAGAGACTGAAAATCCTAATATGCCAACACCAAGCGTTCATAACAGACATTAATGCGCATCTCTCTCTCTCTCTTTCATTCAGCGCATTCCTAAACTCCTTAAGTCACACACGCAACGTTTACCGCGGATTCCTACTCAAAATCCCTCTTCCCCCACCTCCCATTCGCATCCCCTATGAATAATGGCTCCAGATAGTCTTGACTGCGAAAAATGAGAAACGTCTTCCCAGCAGCAGCGGAACCCTGTTGCCAAGTCGAGGAGCGTGAGAACACACGATACGCCCAACGGGAAACTTGTAGTGTTTATGCGGGCCAAGTGGATGTACGTGAGTTGAGAGAAAAAGAGGGAGATATATGAAGAGAGAGAGAGGGAGAGATGAAGAACAAAGGAGAGAGCGAGATAGAGTGGAGATAGTGAAAGGAAGAGAAAGAGATGGAGATAGCGGAGAGAGTGGGAGCAAGAGAAGAGAGGAAGGAGGGGAGAAGGAAGAGGGTTAGGAAAAGAAATGGGGATAGAAGGAGAGTGGAAAGGGAGGGAGACGGGAAAAAGAGAAAGGGAGAGGGAAAGATAAGGGGACGAGTGGAGGGACAGACAGACAGACAAACGACTTTATTTCGGGCGAAATTGAGACTGCATAGTCCATTCTTACATTTAACCCTACGTTATGAATTACAAATGACAATAAAAATAATAACATAAACATACAAACAGAAGACAAACACCTGAAACTAAACAAATGAAAAAAGAATAATACAAAAAAAAACAATTAAGAGATTGAATTACAAATTCGGAAACTTCTAAAAAGAAAACACAGTATTTGTGGTAAAAAAACTAGGAAGGACCTGACATGGCCAACCTAGTAAGGGAGGGAGGGAGAGAGAGAGAGGAAGGAGAGAGAGAGAGGGATAGAAAGAGAGATGAAGAGAGAGAGAGAGGGAAGGAGAGAGAGGGGGAGTAGGAAAAGGAGGTTATTGCATAGAGTGGTTGAGAGAGAGAGAGGGTGGATTGGAGAGAGAGAGGACGGATAACCGGATAGAGAAAGATAAGAAGAGGTGACGTGGGGAGGGATTTATAAAGAGGTTCCCCACGATGAGTGTGGATGCAAGACAAAAGAGGGTGCACTATGGAGCGATCCTCGGGGACATGTAGATGCAACAGTGTGCACGGGGAGAAAAAACGTGAACTCTTCAAGCACGCGTGAGACGAGTGGAACAAAGAGCAAGGGGGCGAGTGAAGTGTGAAAGGCGTGGGGGGGGGGGGAAGAGGGGAGAGTGTGGGGGGAGGTTGGTTAGGGAGACGTGAAGAAGGAGGGGTTTTGGGGGATGTGCAACAATCGGTTTGAGTTACGTGAAAGGGTCGTGAGAGGTGGAGTCACAAAGGAAGCCGGTTAAAAGGAAAACGAGTTTGTGGAATTTAAAAAAAAAACACCTCATGTGCAACAGGGGTGAAGGAATAATTTTATCTTGCATAGCCAATAATTTATGATGAGAGGTGGTCACCAAGCGTCAAAGACCGCCTACGTTGACTCGCAGACATTTTGTTTTTCCGATTTATACATTTCGTCACGATTGGAAAACGACGAAGACGGAGCATTCATACAAAACACCCTGAATGTCTGCAAGATTGTGCCGCCAATGGGCAGCTCACCGTGTGAATTGAAGTAAAAGACAAGAGCCCACGACAAAATCAACACGGTATTAAAAACGTATGCAGTTTATCCGACCTTTCCGCATGTATAATTAACGTTTATTCATCCGATTAACTTTTAAAAGGGCATAAAGTCATAAACTGATCCTACATTCAAGGATAAACTCGGGAATCCGTAAAAACAGGATCTTGGCGATTCAGCGGGAAAACCGGGGGGGATTACCTGTCGACTTTAAAACCAATCCCTTAACAATTGGAGGGATTGTTTACGCACAAATGTTAAATCTAAAAATATATCAGATAGGGGGCGCATTCATTAGCAAGTGATTTATTTCGGGAACGGGGGAATTGGGACATTTATGACGAATTTTCAAGCAATATTTCACGATTTTATGAAGGCATTTTACAAAGCATTATTCATATGAATTTAACGGGAGAACTTTTAAAAAATAACGAATAAACCAAAAATTCTAATTTACCCGCATTAATTCATTTCATGAAAAAAATATCACGAATTCATTCTTGGGCGATTCTTAAACAACCTCATTATAAATTAAACCATGGCCTTAGTAATACTGGTAAACACGCACATCTCGAATGAAGCAACAACGCGCCACAGACACCCCGACAAATTTACCATTCGGTGGAACAGAAAATTCCAAAATCAATATTTCAAAGAATCCGACTTAACGCTAAGATACATCCCGAGTGCGATTCAGAAAAAAAGAAAGAAAACGTCACAGAGGAAAATGATACAAACGCCCACGCCCACGAAAGCGAGATCGCGTCACCAAAAAAAAAAGAAAAAAGAAAACGCTTGCTGAAAACGGAACCTGTTGAAAAACAAGGAAACATCTCTCCGTCGCCCACGCTTCAGAACACGATTAGATGGCGAGAGTTTAATTACATAGGAAGAGGAAAAACCATGATAAACATTCCTTTAACGAGGTGTTAACCGACCACCGCCGGCAAAACTAAACACGCCGAAAGAGGAAAGGAGTGAAGAGGTTTTGGGAAGCATAGGAGAGAGGGAGAGAGAGAGAAATAACATGTAAATTGGTGCTGAGAAGGAAGAGGAGAGGACGGAGGAGAGAGTGAGAAAGAGGGAGGAGACGGAGGGAGAGAGAGAGGGATACACAAAGTGTGAGGTCCCCTTCTCCCATCAATGTCTAATTGGTTTGCTCAATTAAACTCCCCTTTAGGAGTGAAATAAGGGTGGGAGACGGAGAGTGCAGCCGAGATGGGAAGGGAGAGAGACAGAGATGGAACATGAAAAGAGAGAAAGGGGAGGGGGAGAGAGAAACTATGGGTAAGACTGAAGAGACGGAGATGTAAAGGTAGACGTGCCAATGTAATTTTAAAATAAAATCTGATGCGGCCAACACGTGACTTTCTCCATTTTTGGGGTATAGATATTTAATTATAAATAATAAATTATTTCGTATCGTAAAAGAATACAGTCGTCCTTATTGCCGTAAATTACGTATAATTTTGAATATGTTTACAGAATCCACCGCTACATGGTGGTGGCGCTATATACTGTAAATTAAGAAAAAGCAAAATGTCTCCGAAATTTGTTTCAAACACAACTTGGAAGAAATAATATTCTCTACAACTTTGGTCCTCACGAAGATTACCAATAACGACGTTTTTAAGGATATATTTGACGGAACCCGAAAAAACCGATTATTTATAATTCCTAAACAATAACTGCTATGGAAAATTATTTCAAATTAAAGTTGTAGAAAATTACATCCTCTATAACCTTTGTAACGAATTGTATATAAAATAATGATGTTTTAACGGAGATATTTCGCCAAAACCGAATCGGGTTTCGAATAAACCTCAACTTTCGCTTAACCGGTATTGTCCAAAAACTAATCAGTTCTTTGTGCTCATGCTAAAGTGTTATATAAGAAGTTTGGTAACGACATAGCAAGTACTTTTTGAGTTAGAGCGCCCACAATCTCACATATCCATCCACAGACACACACACACATCATTCCAAAAATAGTCTAAACGTATCGTAGGGACCTCAAAACGTGTATTTCCGTTGAAATCTTGAAGTCGATTTCTTTCGTGATCACAATACTTTCCCTATACTACGTATGGAGCAAGTAAAAATGGAAAACTACAGGAAATGTATTTGACACGATCAAGATTCCGTTGCAGAACAAATAAATTTAATGTGGAATTTACAAATTCTTTTTACTTTCTCCATACGAAGTAATGGGAAAGTATTGTGATCACGAAAAGAATCGCCTTCGAGATTTCAACGAAAATACACGTTTTGAGGTCCCTAGAACACGTTTTGACTAATTTCTCGATATTGTCTGTGTGTATGTGATAGCAATGTTTCGAAAAACCGATAGTTTATTAGATATTTTGATCCCTAGAACACGTTTAGACTGTTTTCGGAGTGATGTCTGTGTGGACGTATATGATTGTGGGCGCTCTAAGTCAAAAAGTACTTGCCATATCGTTACCAAACTTCATATACACTTTAGCGTGAGCACAAATAACTGATTAGTTCTTGGAGAATGTAATTTGAAGAATGTAATTTCCTACAACTTTCATTTGAAACAATTTTTCATAGCAGTTATTGTTTAGGAATTATTTATAAATAACCGATTTTTCGGTTTCCGTCAAATATAAGGGAGTGACAGGGACGGATGATGAGATATTGAAATTAATCTTAAGAGTCTAAACCATAGTCGCGAAATTTTGTTTGTGTTTATTTGGTAGAATTTTTGTACTAAACCACTTAAAATTTTTGAGGGTTAAACTTTATAAAATGCAACCTCAAGAAGTTACGGCTCCATCTGATCGACTTTATTAGACAGAATGGAGCCTCGTAGAGAAGCAGAAGGAAGGGCAATAAAGGGGGATGGGTACGATATTCTTCTTCCTTAGGTGGAGATTGAGACTAAAAGGTCTCTTTTTTTCATTTAACTATTCGTCATGTACGAAACATAATATTAGAAAAAGGATTGTCGAGATGGCCTTATGATTGGATTCCAAGTGAGAAATTCGGCGGTACAATCACCCAGAAAAATTTATGAGAACCAGATGCGAATTTCAATTACTAAGTAGCCATATATACATATATACATACATACATACATATAGATACATATATATATATATATATATATATATATATATATATATATATATATATATATATATACACACACATATACAAACACTAATGAAGATACGACAAAAGGAACAGCAGATAAACGAGAGTAAACGGACAACGAATGGCCAAGAGAGAGAGAGAGAGACAAATAAGAGAGAATAAAGCGAAACGGAGTGGGTGAGGCAGAGGTATTGGTTGAGAAGATTGAGGTCTGAAGAGAAGGATCCAACATTAGGAGGGTCAACGAGAAAGTAGAGTGAAATTGCCTGCGAGAATTAAGAGAGGACATTGCGATTTTTTTTCCTCCGAATCGATCTTTGTATACGAATTAATTGGAATGAGGTACAGGGTGGATTATCCGGGATAAAATGAATTAAGACACATAAGAAAACAACTGGTTCATTCAACGATGGAAACTATATTTACAATCCCATTTTTGACGGTTAATTGGAGAGCAAATGCAAGGCTATGGGAATACAATCTGCGAGTGAAGAAAAGCAATGATGGCAATGGCGGGATATAGTTAGATTAATGTTAGACATGCGTCTTGATCTCACACAAAGAAAAATAAATATATATGTGTATACCATTACCAAAATGGAAAATTTTTAGAGTAAATTATACGTTCAGCTGCATGGACATTGAACCAGGAATCGTGATTCAGATTTGAGATTCCAATGTCCATTGCGTATAAAATAAATCTAACCTAATGTAAGATATGTATTCGATAACGGTAATGTATGTAGGAAGATAACATTCACGCTAACTGGATAGGCGGGTTAAATCTTGAACTGAAAATCGACTTTTAGGTAATTATGCGGTTGTCGCATGAAGATGTCAATAAAAAAAGTAAGAAATCGACGCATCCAAGAAGTATTTCAAATGATATTTGTACTTATGCATGTAAGAATTTTAAATAACGCTGCAACTGCAATAAAAAATGTGGAAGACTTACCATTTTTCTTGAAAAAATGACCGTTCATTTATTACTCCGCTTTCTATATTAAACACGTTTTTTCCAAGTAAACGATGAAATCTTCTGAGACCGATTTAGTAACCGCAGGGAAGAGAAGATGATGATATGATCTAAGTAAGCGAGCAAAATGCATAATCGAATGAAAAGAATTTAAAAAAGTAAGTTTGCTCCGATTAATGAGCTACACCGATAATTTATCAGCGAAACATACGGCAATCAATAATCGTGTAACTAATTGGTTTTAAGGATGGTAATCAGGAAGCGGATTAAAATAAAAATCAAAGAAAACAATCTTACAATGACAAGACGGAATGTCAGGAAAAGTAGCTTCTATGCGTGACTGCATAAGACTATTCGCAAATTTGAACATGGAGAAAGAGTAAAATTTTGAAATTGACCGGGAATCGAACCCAGGTCTATCACTTGCCGGTTAGGTGCTTTAAACAACTAAGCTAGCAATATTACAATGGAGCAATCACGCCTGTACCCTAAAGTTTCATATTCAGTTTTGATCTTCAATCTCAAACAATTGTAAAAAAATAACGGCAATTTTTCTTTCAGAAAATTAACTATATATTTTTAATATACGCAATAATCGATTACCTTAACGTAGCTTTTTAGGCTTCAAACTTAAGGTCGTATCATTTCCAGTAAAACCCAAAGAAAACTCCTCCCGTTCGATTTCCACGAATGATTCACTAGGGAAAAAGCATTAACTCGAATAACCATATCATTAGGAAAGAAAAAGACAGGGAAGGAAAAGAGTAATAGCAGGGGCGAGAAGGAAGCGGAGAGAGAGAGATAAGGGGAGAGATACGAAACGGACAGA
Organism: Uropetala carovei; assembly: GCA_036926305.1. Lineage (NCBI taxonomy): Eukaryota > Metazoa > Arthropoda > Insecta > Odonata > Petaluridae > Uropetala > Uropetala carovei. The sequence continues at coordinate 2,744,250 of JAXCHB010000279.1, forward strand.
GAAAGAGAGAAGGAAGGAAGAGATAATGAGAGAGAAAACATCATCAAGAGGGAGTGAGAGAGAAGGGAGGGGGAGTAACCTTAGATAAAATAAGATGGAGTACATCCGAGGTAGTGGGAGAGAGAGAGAGTGGTAAGAGAGGAGAAATAAAGACAAGAGGAGGAAGAAGTGAGAGGGAAGGAAGGGAGGTTTGCTTTTAAGTGTTGAACAACAGCTGCAGATGGGAGTGGGGGAAATAGGGAGAGAAATGGAGTGAAGGAGAGACGAAGGGAGCATAGTGGATGGGAGACGGATGGCTTTTTCCCAAGGCGGAAAAAAGACCGGGAATGGGCGGGACAGAACGGGAAATAGAAGAAGAGGGATGGAACCTGTTCCATTTTTAATGGGACCGTGCTACGCTTCTTCGGGGATAAGCGGTACATGAGTATCCCCGATAAACCGATTACTTCGCTTTTAGACGGAGGGTGGCGTGGGAGTCGGGAGGAGAGAGAGATAGAGAGAGAAAAAAAGAAGGAAGGGGAGAGCGTGTTCGCGTTTCAATCCGCTTCCTCCTCGAATAGTTTTATTTTCCAACGGAGGGTTGCGAGTGGCGGAGAAGGCGAGAAAATAAAGGGCAGGAGCGCGGTTTTGACGCTGCTGGGAAATCCGCAAGGAAGAGACAGTAATAAGAGGTTTACAAGACAGAAGATATGGTTAAGTTGGGAGGGTGGGCGGATCGCTTGATTTGGCACAAGGGAATTCTTTACAGGATAGAGAAACGCTCTTTGTGGCTCCAGTAACAGGTTGATACGAAATGGATGACGGGAAACATGTTTGCTATGTAATATCTCTCCTCTTCGCAGCATTAAACTTCCGGGTTCAAAGAATACGTGCCCAAGAATTGTTTAGCAGGAAAATATATATATCGTAATATATTAATTAGGTCATTTTGAAATTTCCAGATAAAAACGCATGCCTTTTCCCGGCGTTTTTAGCAGACAAACGACAAAATATATAATGGCTATTTACAAACCTCACTTGCCCTGTTTCGTTGGTTGATTTAGTATTCCTAATACAATCTTTCTAACTCACTCGTCTATTCTATTTTCTAATTAAAGAGAGCACATTCCGACCGCAGAACACTGCAGGAGTTTTAAATAATTCTATTTTACCAGGATTACTGGAGAATTAAAAAGGACGACCTGACAGTCGTACACACGCGGTAAAAAAAACTTAAGACACGAATTTGTACGTTTTTAATTTAAAAATAGCATCCGCTATGCGATATTTTTTCCTTGTTTTTTCACACGCGCGCTTCCGAAACGACCTCTGCAGCGAGACAAAAAGTGACAATCTGAAGTAACGCTTGCATTCATGTTCCTGATGCGGTATATTTTAATAAATTTTGTAGACCTAGCGCGGTCACAGAGGGACTTTAAGCTAGTACAGCAGCGCCGACTGGAGGAGGGAAAACATGGGAGAAATGGAGACTAAAGGAAGAAGAGAGTGGCGATATACAGTGGTTTAGGATAATACTCCAGACTCGGAATGCGTGCCTTCCGATTCGAGGGGTGCGCCATTTAGTATTTCGTAGCACGCTCAGGCACCTGTATTCCCCTTTGCTTCCATCGATCCGCCATAACATGCAATGTTAATTCACGCTCACCGTTACGATGTAAATTTCATGGGGGACTAAGGCCTCCCAAAACTCCAACTTTTCTCTCTCTCGCTCGTTCCGTGCAATCCGCATTCGGCGTACAAGGAAGTCTGGGGATGATTCAAGAGCGGCATTTAACAGGAAGAATGGGAGAAAACGTACTTCCGCAGGGACAAAAAAGCGGTTCGCTTTATTTTATTTATTTTTCTTGCTAAAGCTTCTTGATTTTCCCAGGCACTTCTCCGTTGGAATATTCCGACCTCTTTGACAATACACCGTGGTGCAATAGCTTACAAAAAAAAATCAAATTATGTTTCTGGATGTCGATGAACTTTTGCAGCCAGATAAAAATTCTTTTGAAATAGGCCGTCTTATTTTGTGTGATATTTATTTAGGCAAGTTTTAAAGAGGAGAAAAACTGAGTCATTTTATAACTACGATATCGAGAAAAAATGTATAAGTTACAAAAGTCCCGTGTATTCCGATATCCAACTGGTATGTAGCAGATCTTATGACACAAACGAGTTCCAGTTAAATTTCGTTGCACTTCGATATTTTCGGTGATATTCGACAGTTGTTTACGGTCATGTCCAAGTTTTTTTAACCAAAAGTTTATCACTTTGAACTCAGTTATAGCTATATTTATTTTGAGAGAATATGCTTTTTAAGACTGAGAAGTGTAAGTGTAGCATACACCAGATGGCATGCACCGAGGCGCACAGCATTAAACCTTTCAGGGATTGCGTGGATCGCTTAATCCTTGCAGATTCTCCCGCTTAATCCCACCATCTTCCGCTCCGTAGCAGGAAATGGCACTCAAACTTGCTGCCGACGGAATAACATCCGCATCATTCAGCCGAGACAGTTAAAACACATTCCTATAGTTCCATGGAAGATATTTTTTCGCTCTTAAATTTAAAAAATAATGATATCCAACAAAAATGTAATATTAACTACGAGACTGTGATAAAACTAGGATTAAAAATGTACTGTATTTTTCTTGTCTGAACTCGGAAATAAGTGAGACACTATTATTATATTTGACTGCTGAGCTTACTGTTAGATACGTGCAAAAGTTTTACCCAACAAGAATATCATTAGTGCCTCGTAAACAAAAAAGAACGTTGAAACACTGATGACTAAATTGTAATTTGTGGACAATAAATATAGTACACACATTCCTCGCTCTGCATTGTTTTGATTTACACATTTTCGGTTTATAACAGATATTATTTTAGAGAACTCGAATTGCATGACAATCAATTTAAATTTAGCACGATTTCAAAACGGTCTTCAAGTATTAAACACCCATAAATGTTTCATGAGAAATAATAAAGGGAGCCATTCTGAGCACGAGATTACAAAATTGTTGGACAATCAGCTCAGGACGACAATAAAATATAACCTCGCGTATCCCTATGGGGAATACCTGCTCACATTGCGCGGTTTCTATTTACACTTAATTTTCCAGGAATGTATGTACTTACCATACAAAGCGATGGATGGGGGCGTGTTGTAAATGCGGTACAACAGGTTAGAAAAACATTCACAACTCGTAGAAAACGTAATTACCCAGCATTTCTGCGAACTCGAACATTCCGGAGATTCTAAAACCCCTTCTCATCTCTTGACTCCCTCTCTCTCTCTCTCTCCCCCCTCCACTCCCTCCCTCTAAACCCCTCCTCCTTCCCCGTCCGCTACCCTTACTGTCCATCCACGCCAATCCAATTACATAGGCCGATCTCTTGCGAGGCGTCGTGGGACATTAGATCCCCCAACGGCAACGCTAGCATCCTCGGTAGGGCGCCTTGTCTCTTCCTGTTCTTAAGAGTGTACACCGCTCGCCCGACTACACCGAAAGCTTACTCTCCCCACGCACCCAACCCATTTCCGCGACGCGAGAATATCTACTTACTCCATCAAAACGGCATAATCTCCTTTGAATGCGCTTCGTTCTCTCCCGCTCTCTCCCCCCCCCCCCCCCCCCCCCTTCATATTTCTATTCTTCGCATCCAACCACGCGTCAAAATCTTTTGTCTTTGCTGCCAGGCTACGTGATACGAAACACATCCAAAGTTTGTGGGGAGCGCGGGAAACGAGGGTCGTTTTTAATACGCAATAAAGGACAATGAACTTTTTTTCTTCCTCCACGTGGCGAACGAGAAAATGTTCGCAAGCGTTATTTATAATTTTCGAAGTTTTTGAGATATGAGGGTGCGCGACGTCCACGGTGATCCTGAGGTATTTCATTAAAGCATCAATCTTGGTTTTTTATGACATACCAAATAGTGCTTCGTTAAAGCCTTAAGTCTTAAGTGGTGACCCGGACTTATTAAAGGGATGAGAACGAATAAATTCGAAATCATTTTCTGAGTCTTTCTTTGAATTTCATTACCAAAGCCGTCTTTGTTTATAAATTATAAGGCTATACTATGCGAATCCATATCGATATTCACAGTTCGACAAGATATGGTAGAAAATATTACGAAATCGAGCCCTCATTTGATAATGATTTATTTTTAAATTTCATCTTTTACTAAGAATGGTCTAAGGGTCTAAATTTTGCTTGAACTTTCCCACGTCCTTTCAAAGAACCACCGTTAACACTATTATTTTAACCGTACCTCGAGTTCTTCATGGACTTTACTTCGTGGAATTTTACTGTAGCGGCTAGCAATAAAAAAAGTTTGTGTTACTGAAACGATCACAACTCTCTCATTATAAACGAACGAGTGCACTGAAAGCGAATAATCGATTCGATATCACCGCGATATCGATACGAAATTCCACATCGATTAGTATTCCTATCGATCGAATTTCACAGCACCGATCGATTTTCATCTAACCATCCGACAAGGAAAACTATTCTCGGAGAATCTCAGAACATTAAATTTTTAATTCGATCATCGACCGCGAAGTTTTTCTGGCGCAAAAATAAGTCGATAAAAATAAATCCCCGAAGAGAGTGATTGCGGCAAACATTTGTATCTCCCATTTAAATTTAAAAGAAAAATGCTTTTGAAAAATACGACTAATCTCCCAAATTCGAAAGGAAAACACTCAGTGCTAATAGCTCTACACTCTCCATCGTTTTAACAGTTACCCATCCACTTTATTTGTTCCATCCTACGCGCTTTCCTAAAAAATACAATTTCACCTCCCCCAGCCACAAAAGCTTTAACCTGAATCTCTCTATTTCTCTCTCTCTCTCTCTTCCTATCTCCATCGAACACTCTCTCCTTTTCTCTCTCTCTCTCTCTATTCCGCCCTCCCATTCACTCCCACCCGTGGATTATTTGTTCGCTGCTACGTAACTCTTCCTCCCAACGAGAGCAAATTTGTAAAGCGAAAGACTCACCTTGAAAGAGAGAGAGAGAGAAAGAAAGAAGGGGAGAAAGAGAGGGGGAGAAAGAGAGGGGGAGAAAGAGAGGGGGAGAAAGAGAGGGAGAGAAAGAGAGAGGGCGTTTTAGTTGCGACGGCAAATTCCCGACGAGCGCAAACAAACGGAGTCAATTAGTACTTGGACAGTAGAGTGAGAATCGCTGAATCGCGTCATTAAAAAAAAAAGTCTATTCCTCTGGCGCAGGCGTCGATTCCTATGATTTAATGCCCGTTTCGTCGGAAACGAGGCGTGAAATTTAAAGTGAATGGCAATTCCGAAAAGCGTAGCACTAGAAGAATGGCGTACGTACAGTTCAAAACTTGCTTTCATCGAAATACGATTTTAACGTTGATGAAAACACGATAAACTTTTATTGATTATGTATAACACGATCGAAATAAAACAAATGATCTCTTCACATGACAAGAAAAAAATAACGAAGCCTCTTTTAGCGAAAAAAAAGCGCTACCTATATACAGTTGCTAGTTTTAATTCTTTCTATTGTTCATGTCTCTCTGCAGAAAATAAAGGAAAAGAAAAATTGCATTATTTATTTAATAATTTTTATAAAGTACTTCTATTTGGTAATTTTATTCAAATCTCAAAGAACGTCGAATAACTCGAAAACGACTCAACGTATTTTAACCATTCATTCGGTTTTAAATAGACCGAAACCTAAAGATGTTTATGAGCAGTCACCGTATAATACAACGACCCGAGTTTGATTTCAGGACCGTTTAATTCTTCCATTTGAGTAACACGGGAATTGGTGCAGCGTATTTTTTAATTCACACATTAAAATTGCTGAAAGTAATCATACAATCTTGAGACTTGGACCGAAGAACGCTTAAAAGAACGAAAATTCACATGCTGAGAACGGTCCAAAAAAAAAGAACTCAAGAGCCGAGCAAACTTTCAACCCACGACTGTGCAAAAATTAAGGGAGTTCGCAATAGAATGCTCAACGACGGGCAAATGTTCCTGGTATGTTCTTCGTTGGAGGGCAAACCCCTTGTAATGGATGGGAGTTCCAGAAGTGAGAGCGCATCCTATACTATTATCCCGGATCATCGCTCCCGATGGATTCGGTGGTGCGGTAGGGTAACGGTGTGCAGGAGAGAGAAACATTGAAAGCTTTGGTTATTTGATGGTCTTGCGGGAGAAAGATTCCCTTTCTGTGCGGCGGCGAGGGAATAGGAAAGGGAAGCCGAAGAACTTCCGCGGATTAGGATGTGAGGCAGAATGGGATGCTAGAAGAAGAGACGAAGAAATTGACGATCCCATATTAGCATTCTCGCATTCTCTTCCTTGGTTACAATAAAATGACGTTTTATAAAAAAAATGATACGACATCACCTGAAAATAACTTCAATATAGGTATATATATTAAAAGTTAACGGGTGGCGTTTTGGTGATTTAAAAAATCACGAGGAACTCATTTTTCCCGCTTTTTTCCCATCCGTACAGAAAATTAACAAAAATTAATAAAACGATTCCTATATCGAATAGAAATCATGGGGAATTACGTTCATTATGTAACTCCGAAAGTTCTAACCGATAAAGATAATTCCAATAGCCATATAACGATTATTTTAGTATTTTTAGGATGAAATACCTTCACCGGTAATGAAATTAGTTTAAAAGTTCTAAAAAGAACAATTAAACTAGATTACGTTTGTAAGCACTTGTTGGTTTTGATTACCATAATTAACTTTGTACACTAACTTCGAAAATTTAACGTTATAATACGCATGTCGGTCGTCTTATAAACTTTGATGTTAACGCAAAATCTTCTACGACATCATTAAGTGCTCACGTCAAATTGAGAAATCCCCGTAAAACGAGTTACGAATTCGGGCGGAGTAAACGGATTATTTCAGAGTATTATAGGGGGATGAACGAATTCCGAAATCACAAAGCAAGGCTGCGCCAATTTGTAGTGCTCGAAAAATAGATTGAATTACAGGGATAATTATATTTCCGGCTCGGGGAAGTTCATTGCTCGTGTCATCTTTGACTTTCGCCCTTCATGGGGATAATGGTCTTGAGGACTTCACAAAACACGATGAAAGTATTTGTATACACATAAAATCGCGCCATTATATACCAAAGGAAACGATGTACGGCGTAACCGTGTTAGGGATCGTAACGTAACAAGCTCCTCGCATTTACATATTGAAACCAATGATACGAGGCACGCAAATCTTTTCGGTAAATTTAAACGAAGGTTCATGGTAAACTCGGTCGCATGGCTATACTTTTCAAGTTTATGCTTCACCTATTGCTCTTGAGAATATCCGAATACATCGCGAAACCATACCATTTTATTTAAACTTCGCGCTTTTACCACGGCGGAAACGAATATGTACTAAATTTCGGCCCGCTAAGAGCCAGGTTCCCTTTTTCCCTTCACGTCTGGCGTGTGATAGGGAGGGGTTTGAAAAGACTCACAGTTTCCAACCGCCACGAAACTTGCGGCCTCCTATGAAAACATAATTTCCGACCTCCGCTTTCCCTCCCACACTTCAATTTAGAGGATGCCCGTCTTCAACTTTCCATTCCCCTCTAAAACAACCCTTTGTCCTTCGATATTTCCCGCCACTCTCACTCTTGGCAAAAACCATAGAGGCGAACGCTCTCCTATTCCACTTTTCCGTCGGCTCTTACACCCCTTTCCCTTATTTTCCGACCGTCCCGTCCTATCGGTGGACCTCTCCCCTTTCCCGCCGAAAACCCTCGCGGCGCTTTTCACCAATTCTCCCTGCACCATCCTACTCTCTCTCTCTCCCTCTCTCATTCTACTCTTCCTTCCTCTTGGAGCGTTTTTGCTTCTCCCCGACGCACGCTGCCTATCTCCCGGGCGACTCCCTTCTCTTTCTTCCGTCAAGTTTTGAATTCGTCCATCTTCCTTCTGTCTTTCCATTATTTATCGGTCCGAAGGGAAATGAGGGTCGCTGGCAGTTTTGATTTGAAAAGGTTTGACGGGGATGATACATTCTTGGAATTGTTCGGAGGGCAAAGGTGACAAATATTTATTTATACGTAAACGAGTTGACGCAGCTGAAACAAGCCATCTCTATAATAAATCGTGCTCACCAATCGGCTGCAACTGGTCTCGTACAGTATGTCGATTGTTTATGAATAGACAAACAATTACGAAAGTATAATATGAACAATTTGAAAAAAAATTTCAGTAAAACAGAAAAACCTAATAAACAACCCAGTCTGATAATATTACGGGCAAAAATGTTTACAAACAATCAAATAAGTAGGTACATCCATCCACCTCAGCGTCGTGGATAAGTTCCTGAAAAACAGGACGCAAACTGACATAGCTAAAATACATGAGATACGTTCTGGCAGTTCTATATTCTGCATCTTAACAATGACGCAAAGGGTGTAGAGGGTAAATGACATTTTTCACAAATCAGAATCGTAATAATTTCTTGTAATTATCGAATTTGATATATTTATTTTGAATTACTTCGGCAAAATACTTTAACGCACGTAAAATAATCACAAACGAAGCCTTAAAATTCCCCTCGGTAAATCACGAGAAAACTGATAATCCCTTAAGCGGTAAAGGCACACGCTATGCACTTCTCCAGTTTAACGCGACAACTGCCACGGGACGCCAAATCTGAGGCGAAGCTGTTTAGTTTGGACGAACTAATCCCGATTCGATTCGGAATTGCTTCTACTTTGAGGGAGATCTTAAGGGTCACGTAGAGAGACCCGGACACAACACGCATTCGCGCGAACTCTCCGTACTCCACGAAAGACGAGAGCATGCGAGAAGACGAACAGAACCGTGTTGCGTGCAGCATAATCTCAGGGGGGTTATAATGCTTCGCGTGACGCCTAATCTCCAAGGAGGCCGTGCAATAAATTAACGCGGGTCGTATAAATCTACGGGGCACGAGTCGAATGGGAGAACGCGACGAAAGGAGAAAAACAGGATCAAATAGACACGAAAACTTTATAGAAACCGGAGGAAGCGGGTGAGGAAATTACAAAAAGGAAGGATGTAGCTCGCGAGTCCTCTTTTTAACGCCCGTTTAATCAGAGGAGACTTCTTTCGAGAGAGAAAAAAAAGACTACCTTTTACGGGCGCAAACAATGAGCGGAAAATTCAATTTCCTTTAACGTCCAAAGAACATTCCTCCCACGGCTTGTATATCCCGATCGGGACACCGTTCTCTTCCTCCACTGAAAAACTTCCATCTTGCCCTTCTCCCTTCCGCTTAATTTCCTTCTGGTTTCCTCTTCGAGAAAACCTTCTGCGTCTCCTTTCTTCTCTCCACTTCTTCTCTCCACTCCTTTCCTACCATCTTCTCATCTCCATCTCTTTCGTACTAGATCCTTTTCTAATCCGTTTGTCACCCACATTTTCCCCCGCTCCTTAATCCTCCTCCCACCCACCACCTACGCCATAGCATCTTCTTCAGTTTAATCGCCTCCCCTCCTTTTTACCCCTCCCTATCCTCTCACTCCCCTCTATCTCTCTTTTCCCTTGTCATCAAGGCTGAAAATCCCCTCTGACGACATCCTCTTCCCTTCTCTCTCTCTCTTGCCTTCCTACTCTCTCTCTCTCCCAATCTCCTCCATTCATCCTTGCCAACCTTGAAAACTCTTCTTAACATGACACACAAGGGGCGGTTTATCATGTAGCTGGGGAATTAAACGAGCGGCTGGACTCTCTCATCTGGTGGGTTGAGCGCTATGGGACATAATATACGCTTGAGGCGTGAACGAAATAATAAAATATTTGAACTCATCTCACTAGATGCTTAAAAAAAAAACGACGGGTTAGAAATATTAAAAAGCTTCATATGCATTTCAATCATTTTAGGGAATAATTTGAACCATTAAAATATTTTTTTTACATCGATATACAAACAGAATAAAAAACTTCGACAATGGAGTAGTTTTGCCCTCGGGGTTACGTGGGGTCCCACCGATCAAGAGAAGACACTTAAGGACACTACAGGTATCAATTATTGTGCCAGTGCGTGTTTATATGCACAATTTCATATTTATTCGTTATATCAAATCAATTATTACGTAAATTACGCATTTTCTCGCGATAACTCAATGTTATTTTCGCACTGATTCTTTTTTGTCGTTTCGGAGGAGGACCATCATTAATTCTTGCACCCGGAAAAACACTGACTACCGACAGTTTTCATAAACGAGGATATAAAAACACAAATACGACAAATTTAAGCAGTCCCAAATGGGGAAAACATTTCCAAAACAAAAGTTTCCATTACAGTTTCAATAAGACCATTCTCTTACGCTAGCATAAGTGCCACTAAAATTTACGGATATGCATGAATAAAGTATCAAATTAAAATGGAAACACTTCCTATTCTACCCCCCCTCACTCATTCTATCCCACTCTCCTCCCACTCAGTTTCGCCTAAAAAATGTAGCTAACTCGCGGAACACTATATATATATATATATGTGGACATGGAGAAGAATGCTGAAGATAAAATGGACAGATAGGGTGAAAAATGAGGAAGTACTACGAAGAATAGGAGAGAAACGAACGATTATACAGACTATCAGAAAGAGGAAGGCGAACTGGATTGGGCATTACCTGAGGAGAGAGTGCATGATTAAAGAAGCGCTAGAAGGAAAACTGGATGGAAAAAGAAAAAGAGGTAGGAAAAGGTTTCAGCTGGTAGACGACTTGAAAGGGAAAGAGAGCTATCAAGACATGAAGAAAACTGCGGAAAATAGGAGTATATGGAGAACCAAGTTTAACCTAGAATAATCACGGACCTGTCAATGGACAGACTACCTATGATGATGATGATATATATATATATGCCCCTGGATATTATTCCACCATCAGCGCAGGTAGCTGATTCCGGACAAACTCACACTTGCTTCATTACAGCATGTGGGTGATGATGTGACGATAAGAAGGTTTAAAACCTGCGAGTTGGGAGCCCTGTTGCTCTCTCCTTCTTCCCGCAAAACTTCCTCTTTCTCTTTATCCCTCCAGATCTCTTTCTATCTCTCTCTCCTCCTATCCGCACCCTTAAACTTTAAAGGTCTGCGCTGTTGTCCCCTCTTCATCAACCGCGTCCACTCCACGCGTTCCGTACCCTTGTAATCCGAAATCTCCCTCTTCTTTTTCCTCTCCCTCCCTCCCTTTTTCCTCGACTCTTCCATTCCTCGTCCGAGGAGAGTTATTCTCCTTCGTCACGACTTCGTCCGAAGCGACGACTCCATCCTTTCTCTCTCTCATCCCAAACTATCTATTACTTCTCACTCTCAGGAGGGATTTTTCTTTCCTCCCCTCTCCTCCCACCTCTTCCCTCCCTCTAACAATCTCCCAAAAGGACTAATTAGAGGAAAAGAAGGCAGTTAAGACGAATGCGTGAAATGCGTCCGAAGCGGCGAGCGATCGGAGGATTTTGTCTTCTTTTCTTTTCGCTTCCGATGCCGGAGGGAAAAGTTCGAGTTGATTAATTGGAGGAACACTTGGCGACTAATTTATCTCGTCCTGGTGGTGGAAGTGGGTGGAATAGTTTGTTTTAATTTCGTTTTTGGTGCGATCGAGACCGGAAAAACTTGAAGACGTCGCTCCCGCGAGGGATATATTTTTTTTTTTTACAAGTGGCATCATTAACTTATTCGAAGACCCTCCGAAATATAAAACAAGTCAAATTTAAATCCATTATTGTGATAGAAGCTGGTGTAATCTCCTGTCAAAAATGACGGGTATGCATGAATTAAGTATTAAATTAAAACACTTCCCATTATCCCTAGATACCATTCATTATCTTCCATCTCTCTAAAAAAAATGTGGCTATCCCTCTCAGCGACAGCGATGAAAGATCTCTGGATCATTTACCGCCGGTGCTGCATATAGTTCAGCGTGACATAGTTCAATATTTATATAAATAATAAATAAATAAGAAGATAATTGTACCTTAATGGCTTCTCCAATGGAATATCAAACCGACTGAGGAACAAATTCAAATACCAATGCATGATTAAGGATGAGAAATTTCTTTTGGATTGTGACTGAAATTGGATATAAAAAAACGATGGAATGTGAAATTTCACGCGTGAAATCTTTTTTCACCTCAAATTTTGAAATTTAGCATAATATTCTCAGAAAAGTTACAAGTACACTTAGTATGACTTTTCGAACGCGCATCACCTAAACATCTGCATTACATTTCGAAAACAGGAATAAATTTAGATCTTTAAAACTCAGAAGAAGGTACACCATAAAAAAAAAGTTATACATTTTCACCTCGAGAGAGCGATGATAAGTTCATAATACTTTCCGCGCCGATATCAGACAACGTCCTGGAAACCGATTTTCCTGGCTGTCAGTTCCCAAAAATTCCCAATTATTAGGACGGAAGATTTGGGCGACGCACACGCACGCGGACTCGAACGTACTCCCGCACGCCCGCATCCCACGTCAGGTCCTCAAGAACTTCCCATCTGCCTTCGAATTCCAAACCACCCACATCAGTTTCCGTCCCCACTCGAAAACCCAATAATCTCTAATCTCGCCATCTCCCTCCGAGACACCTCGCACCGTTCCTTCTGACGCCCCCCTCCCCCCCTCCCGAACTCAGCCTCCAAAAACCCCACCCCACTTTCCCTTTTACTACACGTTCCAATCCACCGAGAATCCTCCCTTCCCTCAAATCCTCCTTCCACGTCACCGCCCCTATATCTTCCTCGTCTCCTTCCTTGCCCGCTCTCCTTCTCAATTTCCTCCCTCAACGCCTTCGGATGCCTTACTCCCCTCCCTCCACCTAACCATCCGATCAATTACCCCCACCATTCCTTCTTCCGCTACCTCTCTCTCTCTCTTACGAGACCAAAAGTGATCCGAGCCAATTCCCCACCGAAGGTTCGGCTGAGATGTATTTCGGCCGGAGATCGCCGTGGAAGAAAGTGCTCCCCCGTTGAAGAAGAAGAAGACGCGCGAGGTTATTGATTTCCGCGTTATTATTTTTATTCGAAAAGTAGGTGAAGAATATTGTGTGAAAATCACGACACCGAGACACATTTTACTGTACGATTCCTTAGGCGCATTAAGTAGAATCCAACCGCTCAATTTATAATGGGCTATATACGGTTACCATTAGTGTTCAGTGATTTATTTGCAGGTTATTGATCGAATCGTGCAGCCCTCCTAAAACTTCACTTTTTTATAACTCTGATTAATGTATGGTTGATGACTGTCACGGGATGATTCTGGGATTCTTTGAAATAACATCGGAAATGATCAAAATAAATTAAGCATCTTGGGCATAGAAAATACGCGCCTGATAAATTTCAGCGTCACTTTGCTAGGAACAATTAAATTTAGAATTTTAAATTTTTAATAAATACTCGTTTATTTAACGTTGACATTAAGGAGTGCCCAAATAAATTAATATTAATAACGTGTTGAACATGAATAAAATACTGAAGGTAAAACTAAAAGAAAAAGAAAACAATAAATAGTATATTAAATAAATTCGAAACGTATAAATGGAATATTAATCAACAAAAATGAAAAGAAATTTAAAGCGGTAACCTAAGATTTATCTAATTACATTACTTTGTTTAATTATTAAACCCAACTAAGTTTCTATCTTCTGGAATTACTTACATTATTCGGCGCCATTTTTATGTCAGTCAAAATCCAGACGGAACATAACTCTGGTCTAAGACATTATATCAGTTTACTTTTCCGGATAAAAGCGTTATCGGTTCTCTACTAAAAAAAACGGCTTTGAATAAATAAACGGGGATTTTCATTATTTGTCATCTATACACTGCATCCCATACGGTTTACCCCTGAACTGAAAAAATAACAATGGCCGAAATTACTTTTAGAGCTAAGAATTCAGATCGGAAACAAATCTACCCGCATTGTGTACGTGAAGTGAGAGAGATGGAGAAGGAGAAGGAGAGGAGACACACGGTGCTCTTTTTTTATCTCGACGATGTTTACAAAACGAACGAAGAAAACCTTATATAAAAAACTTTTATTTCATTTTTTATTATTTGTTTAGAGAACGACTGTCTCTGGGGAGAGACCTCGGTTGCAAGATCCCGTGGACACGACGGATCATTTCAGGGAAACTCCATGGCGACGCTGTCTGTCCTACGGGACGGATGATATTATGTCCTCCGCCTCCTTGCCCCTCCATCCCCTCAGGGAGAGAGTGCAGTAAAGGAGAAAGATAGAGGGGAATACAGAGATAAAGACACAGAGAAAGTGGTATAGATAGGAAAGCGCATGGTTTACATGAAGGGAAAACGAAATACGTAAAAAGAAACGAATACACGGATACTTGGCAATGACAAGGCGTGTGCCGGACGTAGAGAGAAATAAAAATGTCCGGAGAGATGGAAGAATTGCTTCCGTCCTCCTCTGGGCAAGTGTGTACTTTACTGCCCAAAACAAAAAAGTTAACGATAATTGTGAGAGGGACTTCTTTTGTCTCGCCCTGCTTTAATTCTAGGATAATAAAAAAACGCATTAGTGCTGTTTGTGCTCAGCTAAGCGAATGTTTGTTGTTAATGAACAAAGGGGATGGAACGTGCGCCCAGAACGTAAAGATGAACAAGTTTTTATAAAATGTATTTGGCCTCAGCGAGGTATTATATCTATATAATAATTTTCGAGAGAATTTGATAACTACTTGTTGTCATAGGACGATTTTAAAAAATCACGTTATCATGGATCATAATAATGAATGTTTACAATGATGGCATTTTAATTTATTCGCGCATGGCCCAACAAAAGAGCGTAATGTGATTAATGCGTTCAATTTCAAATGTTGGTAAATGAAATGGCTCACATTGCAGGTATATCGCCCTATGAATTTCATTAAAAAGATGAAGGAACAGATATAGAAGAAAGACAAAGAAATACAAATAATCGCAGCTTATTATATTAACATCCATAATATCTCATACATTAATTTCGCTGTAATTTCAGAGCACAAAAAATCATTTGTAGATACTGCAGTGAATATACATTTCTGGGCATAGATCAACAACAATAAAACTCAGATTGTACCAGTGAAATAAGAACCGATTCGCACATTGCTCATTAGACTACGACACACTAAAAAAAATCAGTTTTTCATAGAGAATTTTTTAAAAAATGAGTTCGTTAATTGGTTTGGCGGTGTCTCAATAAAACTATGTAAGAAAAAACAATTTGCAACACGGCAAACGGCGACGACGTTACGAACTGTAATCATTCCCGAATTCAGTGCTCAATGACAAAAAAGAAAACCTGCATCATGCAGAAAGTCTCCCTGTGTTAGCTTCCATGCTATGTAAGGTGTAAAGAGGGAAAGCGGGAGGACAAACACTGCAGCCATGTAACTCCGGCGAACGATCGGAGAGGAAGAAGAGTGGGGAAAACGGAGGAATATAAGCGATACAAGGAGAAAAGGCAAGCAAGGCATAGGAAGGAGGAAGAAGAGAGAGGGAGAGAGGAGAGGGAAAGAGAGAGGAGGATGAGGAAAGGCGGTGAGTAATAGCGGAAAAGTTAATTTGAGGCGGCTTTTGGAACTCGGCGTTAATTACCGGGACTAACTAACCGGCAGGGAGAAGGATTTCGCCGCCTGGATCTAAGAGACGGTCGCCATTGGAGGGCAATAACAATGGAGGGGGATATACTAGAAGGCGAGACGGGAGACGCGGGGGGCGAGGAGGAAGAACGAAGTCGGAGGGAGAAGGAGATATAGTCCCAGAACGCAGCCAAAGGAAGGAGTCGCGCACGTTATACTGAAAACCACGAAACGTTCCTTTTTCGTCATTTAGCTAAAGACTTCGTCGCGGCACGAATTTTTTTTTTCGCCTGCGAATCAACGAGCGCGAAATTACGCACGTTTTTATCTCTCAAGGGGTTTTTGTTAAGTCATTTTTGCAATGTGTTCTTAAAAAAAGAGAGAAGCTTGTGCGTGTGGGAAAGAGTTCACTCGAAGTACGCTTCGTCTACATGTTTAGAAACAAATGAGGCGCTAAAGATTAGAGGAAAAAAATCACTTCCCTCGGGTTGGCATCGGTTACCACGAAATTAAATTCAGATCGACCGAAAAAAGCCTGATACAATGATAAATATAACGGGTCAGAAATTAATTAAAAAGGAAATAAGTAGATGGTTCAAACGAACTATTTACGTACTTAAAACCATTGAACGAATAATAATTGCATGAGACGTTTGTGCAAAACTGAGCAGGATTCGTCTGATTCTGATTCATCTCAAATCAGGCAGAGACAGCCATAGAATGCAACCTAAGTCAGGGCTTATTGGCAAACGCCAAAGCTGACGCAGATGGAGAAAGAATCACGTATTACGTCGGGAGGTTTTTTCGAAATAATTCACGACGACCAACACGTTGCACATTTCTTTTGAATGGATGATTATGCAATTGAAAATTTTATGCTTATTGGCATATTTGCTTGGAAGGTGTTCATGCAGTTGGACTGATGAACCGAATATGCGAGTTATTTTTCAAAAGAAGGATAGAATTAAAACACTAAAGAGAAGAAACATTACTCCTCACGCAAGAAAAATCTTAATACATATACAGACGAGTTTTTTTTACAAAATAAAATTTATTTTTGATTATATAGTTTCATGACATATCATCCTTCAACTAATCTGTTGGGTTCTGACTAGAGTACGAAAGAAAAATTCTTATGATATTGGCATAGCAACATCAGCATAGAGTTGCCATAAAAAACATTTCTCCGAGAAATGTAACGATTATGTATATATTAAGCCGAATGACGGTGGTCGAAACTAATCCTGTGAGTGGATTTGAAAGGATGAGAAGGGAATCTGAAGAGGTCTTTTAGTGGGACACTTTCGAACGTTGACGAGGGGGAAAACGGCGAGCTTACGCGTACGAGCACTTGGGCTCAATAGGGTCCGAGACATTGCTCCTTTTTATGGGCCACCAAGGAATTGGGTGGAATTCCTCTTGCTTTGGGTCTCCCCACAGTGCATTCCTGACGGATGACGGGATCGGCAATAAAATGGAAGTTTGCGATGGCTGGTTTTCACGTATAAGGCTGAAAGACTGCTTCTATAGAATAAGTTTCTGGTCTGGTCGAGCGGAGGAATAGATGACCGTGGCAGCAGGGAAAAAAATGCTGAACCGTACCATTTCGACCATTCACTTCATCCTACGAGAAACTGTACGTACGTGCTATGGTCCCTAAAAACGTAGCAAAAAAAAATAAGCTGTTTGTATCTTCATTCTTAGCGCTTAAGAGATTTTTTTATAAAGAAAAATTCTATTGTTTATACGGGAAACAGACAAATTCGTAGAAAGCAAATTCACGTAGAACCGTTTACGCGTGTGAATATAAATTGAAGTTACGTTATTTTAACGGTCAGGATGCGAAAGAATTTATCGAATCGTGACCGTAAATACCTTGACGATAAGAACAGCACGTCGATGTTCGTAGAGCTGAACCTTTCAAAAATCTTTAAGCTAGATTAAATAAACGTTTGTGTAACGTAATAATATAAAGACACAAAATTGTAACCAAGACACAGGCAACCCTCCTTATCGCGTTTTTTTTTCGGGAACAAGTGATTCATGATCTGGGCACGCATGCAAAAATTTCACCCCGACAAAGTAAATCATAAATAACGTCCGTCCCTCCCCCCTCCCCCCCCCCCTTCCGGAACTTTTTAGAAAGAAAGAAAAACGACGGAAGGCCGTTGAAAACGATTCATCACGAAACGCCGGGAGAAAAAAGTTTTTTAAATATTATTTATCTCTGGAAAATGATTTAAAGACGGCATAGGAATTTGTAAACGGGGCTATGGGAACGACGAAAAATAAATAAAACGTCGAGCCTCGACTGTCCTTCGAGTATAGCATTTCCCACTCCCCTTTTTCGATGTTCTTTATTTAAAAAGTAATAATAATGCCATCGGGGCAATCTCCCTTTTGTCTGATGGGATCGTAGGAAACGTTATCGAGGGAAAGAGAGATAGGAAGGCTGGGGCTACGGTGTACGAGCGAAATGGATAAAGGAGAGGGATCGAGGAAAGAGTTGTTCCTGGGATGTGGAATTGTTCGGTAGGGCGCAAAAAGAGAGAGAGGGAGAGAGAGAGAAAAAGAGGGGAGGATGCGGGTTAGAGGTGTGGAACGGTCGTTTCGAGGAAGGGAAACGAAAACCTTTGAAAGAAATCGACGATTGCAATATTTCAAAAATAGCTATTATTCTCATCAAGTGAACAATTTTAAAAAAACTAATCGGATCGGTCGCAAAATAAGTACTCAGCAATCGAATAGAAAAAAATAGTACTTATTTGGCGTAAACAATAGCCATTGAAAGATTATGAGAAAACCGTGTGCATTTTCTATGAAATCTTTTATATGCGTTCGTCCGATATTTATTTATTTATATATATATTTTGGGGTAGACCATTTTTGTTCCCTCATATCTCTTGAACGAATGGTCGGATCGTAAAGAATGTTACATTGTTTGAAAGCTCGTGGCTTTCAGATGGATTTTAGCCCATAAAAAATTTCGTATCTCATCTAGAAGTTAAACTGTGAATGTTCAAACTTTCTAAAAGTCTACATGGTTGCGGTGGCTCTGCTGGTGAGTCTGGGGGCGTTTTAGTAGCAAGAAATTGAACTACCACATAATCACAGAATTCTGTGCCACAACCTTATAAATGACAGCGGGAAATAAGGATTTCAACGTGTTGTCATTTTGACCAATATATGTCGAGAGAAGTTATAATGCTTAATTGAAACGAAAATTTTAGCTTATTTCTATTGTAGTTTTATACCTCAATAATGTTCACCATTGGTTTTAAAATTTTGAACTTTTTCCTAAAAAAATTAACAATTCGTAATCAGTAGATGGTTCCTTTGGGAATGTATTTTTATTCCTCGAGCTGCGGTAGATGGCTTCTGGGTAGAAAAGTATATTCGAAATTTCAAAACTTGCGAAATGGGGTGCCGTGGCGTAGTGGCGAGGGCGCTGGCCTGCCACGCTGAGCATACCCGTCGAAAACCTGCGAAAGTTGAATTTTTTCGATAGATCTTGCGGTCCCCTATTTGCGTGTTTAGAGGAGAGCACGCGAATCAACGCTTCATCATTCGGGAAGGGACATAAAGCCGTTGGTCCTCCTTTGCGCTTTTCGAAAAGAGTAGGCTAATGCCGGTATCGGGTTTCTCTTCTTATTAGCTTTGTGATTTAAACTAACGAGCCTACTAGCGCTAGAGTCGTATGAAGTCACTAAGTTCCACAAATCACGAAATTTGACATCAATCATTGTAAGAAAGCGACTGAGGTAAATTATTTATGTTCGTCTTTTTTCATTGAATGTTAATCATTTCAGCACTTAAAAGATGAAAACAAGTAAGAATAAGGAAAAATTCAAAAATAAAATCTTTTTGATTTATAAAATAGGCGGCCTTAAAAGAATAAAACGAAAAATTTCAGATTATTTGTTCGCTATAAAAGACTTTGATGTCATGTACCTATTTGTCCTTACTATAACTATGCATAATATTTACGTAATAATCTCATTCCATAAGCTGGAGTAAATGGATTTTGAATATAAAGTTAATAGCAAAACATTTTTAAAAATGAAGCTCAACCTTGAAAACCTCCTATCAAAGCGAAATTACGTAAAGCAACAGTAGTGAAAAGAATATGACAGCAAAATCTTTTATAAGCAACAAACAATCTGAAAATTTTCTTTTTTTATTCTTTTAAAAGCAAAAAAATTTATTTTATTTTTGAATTTTTGAAAATTCTTTCTTGTTATATATTTATATACATATATGATTTTATGTATGTCCTGATAAAGGAAATGTATCCCGGACAGCCTTCGAATGTCTTTTAGCCTTCTGCAATGGAATTCACCTATAGCAGACTCTATCATTCATTGAGAATACCCGAACAAGTACATAGGTACTTATAATTTAAATTTGAGTTTTATGTGCTAATTTTGTGATATTGTTTTCAGCCGCCAGAGGATCTCGATAATGATAGATTGAACTAATTGGACCATGCTTGTTATTACCTAAATTAAAAAAAAATAAAATAAGCCGAGCAGATTCTCTACTGGAATACCAGCATAGTACGTACTTCCAAAGAGCGTTGTAAAGTTTTTTTAAAGTCACGGACAAGACGAAATTCAACACAACGTTAATTAATTAAACAGAAAGCTCGCATCAGTATCTCTCTCTCTCTCTCTACACGTCAAACAGGAATGAGGCGAAATTCTCATCCGAAGAGCGGATTCCGATGCTCACTCATTCGCAGGAAGACAAATCACCCGTCGAACAAATACGCCGATTGAAATGAAGCGTTAACGCGGAGGAAAAGGACACGAAAAACAAAACAAAACACCGTCGCGAAAAAGCCGTTAGCGCGAGGAACAGCAACGTTCCTTTTTTGTATTTTTTTTAACGGCACGAAAAAAAAGGACTCGATAACGATATAAAACAAAAAGAGAAATAAGGTTTCTAAGTGTAAGCGGAGAAATCCGTTGAAAAAAGAGAGAGCGGAGAGATAGAAACGAAGAAATGGAAGAGAGAAAGAGAGAGAGAAAACAAAACAACGTCGCTCACACATAGTCGGCGTCCGAAGCTCATCCTTTTACAGACAGAACCCTCGTTCACACAGGGATCGAAAGCGCGGGAGAGAAAGGGGGAGGAGTGAGGGGAGGGGAGGAAGGGGAGGGGGGGTGGAAAAGGAGGGGGGAAAAAGCATTAAAATCGGAGGACGTACAGAGGGGCAGCGGGGGGAGAGAGGGAGGGGGGGAATTTGATTGCAGTGGGGATGAAGAGGGGACAAAAGGGGGTAAATAAATAAAGTGCGGCCTGCAAATGGGAATTGGGGAGATGTAGGGAAAAAAGGGATAAGAGGGGAGAGGAGGGAAGTAAACAAAGGACGGAGGATTTGAAAAAAAAATGGAGAAATGGTCAAGGTTTATTCCGGACGTAATTCTGCACCTCTGATGCTAAAAAAATTGAAAGCGCAGAGACAGAGAGAGAGGGATGGCGCAGTAATTCTTCACACAAAAGACCACAACGATCGCGATACTCCGGGATATCGATTCGTCGCTCTTCTTTTTTTCTGGGGGACGAATATTCGTATCGAATGACGTCGGCTTTCATTCGGTGGGTGGCATTTAATCATACCGCGATCCAAATTCAAAGCGCTGCGGTTCGATGGAGATCGACTGAATATAGCAATTCGCGAAATGATGGAATTCCGCGAGGGAATAGGCATACAATATTTATGGAAAATTAGCTCGCGAGTTTCACGAATACGGTAGTTTCTTCGAGTTCATCGACAGAAACAATGATGAGCACTATACTACATGCGTGTTAGAACGGCCGTATTAAGAGGTGAAAATCAAAAATGTAACTTTTTTATCTCGAAGATATACAGTGGGTTCCGCTTATTAGAATCAAGTCGGGAAACAGTTATTTGATTCAATTAAACGACTGATTCAATAACCCGAAGGTTGCGTATTTTAGTTATGGCAAATAAGAAAATGTTAAAATAATGTTCACATGCATTTCATATAACTTCATGGTTACGTTATGTTTTTAGATATGATATAAGAAAGTTTATAACAAATAAAAATTTAAACACGAATTTCACTTTTCGTGTTATTTTAAAAACAGTTATCCAAAGTCCTTTGAATCGTGCTCTCCTTAAGACGAGGAATCTAGTCATCTTCCATCGGTGTACATATACTAAGCGGCCGGACCTTTCCGCCCGTCGTTCTCTCAATTCTAGTTTTTTTTTCCTAAGGACAGCTAAAACACCTCTGACTTCTTAAGCAGTAAACAGTATACTTCATGGTAATCTTCCTCCACTTCTTCATCAACACTTGAACTGTAATTTCCAATGTCAACTACAATGCCATCTTCTGTCAGTAGTAGCATCAGCAATGTCGTCATCTGTCGAATTCAGTCTACTGAACTCTTCTTCAACTTCTCCCTCTTCGGTTTTCATTTCTGCTCGATGTGATGAAAATCCGCTTTTCTGTAGCATTTAGAAACCTTAGGTGTAAAACCCTACAGCATTTAGCAACCTTAGGTGTAAAACCCTACATCCGTTCATCGCCGCGTGATTCAATAAACCGAAATAAGTGATTCCAATAAGGGGAGGTTTTTGAAAACGTTAGATACAAAATGGTTTTGGTTTTCCTGTTTTGATTCAATAAAGCGGCTGATTCAATTAACCACCGATTCTAACAAGAGGAACCCACTGTAATACGTATATAACAGACTTAGAATCCTAGATAAAAAGTCAAATATAAAAAAAATATAAATAAATATGCACTATATTAGTTTATTAGCATTGAAATATAAGATCGAACGATCAATATTTTTTATTTTACGAGGATTGAAAAAGCTTTACTAATTTTTCCGCGTTGATATGAAGACTCGATAAAAAAATGGAAACCATCGTCAATTTTACATAAGATAGATAGATGACTTTATTTTCAGGACGAAATTGAGACCATAAAGTCCCCTCTTCCATTTAACCCTACGTTATTGATTACAAAATAATAACATGAATTAATGTATATACAAACAGAATTAGAGCAATAAAAGGTGCGTCAAATAAATACAACAAGAACAGAACAACAAATATCACATTACACATTAGAGAAGCTTCTAAGAAAGATATAATATTTGTGGTAAAAACCCAGGTAGAGCCAGGCATGGCATAAGATGGGTGAGAGAGAAAGAAAATTCATAGGAATTCTTACTTTTTCTTTCTTTCAAAATGACATCTACTTTCATAATAAAAAAACCTTGCAGCTCGTTACATATGGCGATAGATACTGATGTGTACTCACACCACATTGGTACGTATTTTTAAAATCTCTATTCGCCCCTCTAAGAGGCCATTTTAATGTATTTAGCCACAACAGGCATTTTTGTTTATTTTAGTGTTGAGGAGAATGCAAATAGGTGGCTATAAAATTTAGGTTTGAGCAAAGAAAAATCAGGGTCCGTACACGTGTAAGAACCAATACAGAGGAAGGTTTTAAAGCTCCGTACACCTGTACGTCGAACTGCCTCGAAGAGACGATGGCGAGGTATATATTATGATTCAATTTCGTTCAGCGGAAATTCCGAAGGAATGAAATATGGCGAAAAACATAACAGGTCGGAAATAGAAAAAAAGGGGCGGGACGAGGCCAAATGCAAGGTGGGGGGCACTGGAGGCAATGAAGGGGGCGTGAGAGAAAGGACGAAGGGGAGAGATGAAGCCAATATGCACACACCCCCTCTCTCTCTATACCTTACAGCAGGGGTGCCCAACGCGTAGCTCGCAAGCCACATGTGGCTCGCGCAACAATTTCCAGTGGCTCGCGATGACTATTTATTTTAATTTGCCGCGTCATTTGTATTAGTGAGTGAAACAAGTTTGTTGGCAAACTTTAGGAGGTTACATACAGTTATGATCTGTTTTGAGTAGTCGAGATTGTTGCAAAATGTACATTTATGCATCTAAACAAACCAAGCCCGTCGTATTTCTACTCGCCGCCATAAATAATATCGCGATTACTCACATTCGAGGTGTTGTATTATATATCGCGACGACGCGATGCGCGTCGATGATCGATCTTCGCGATCGAATCAGAAAATGTTCATCACTACAAACCTGTCTAAAATCCATAACTTTCATCTAAATGTTGTTATTATCAGTTGCCATTGTTGCAGATGAGCTAGTAATTACTGTTGTTTCTTTAATCTTACTTTCCTCGGATAAATAAGTAATTGATTTTGATTAATTATTATTTGTAGATACCCTCAATTATGTCTGCGAGTGAACCACAAAATAAGAAAGCATACAAGTTCAATTTTCATGAAGAATGGAAAGAACAGTGTTTTTTCATTGACTTTAAAGACAAATGTCTTCGCTTAATTTGCGGCGCAAATGTTGCTGTTGGGAAAAAATGTAATGTAGAACGACATTTTACTGATCTTCATAAAAAATATGTCATCGAGTATCTTTCTAACAGCAGTTTAAGAAAAGCTAAAGTTAAGGAATTAAAAACTTCATTGGCTGCGCAGTAATCTGTGTTTGTCAAGTAAATCGAAGGCTGCTACTATTGCATCATTTAAAGCGGCACACATACTTTGGTTAAAGAAAAAACCTTTTGATGATGGCGAATTGGTTAAGGAAGCAATGATTGGAGCACCATAATCATTGTTTGACGAATTTAAAAATATGAGTGAAATTTTGTCAACCGTAGAAGAAGTTCAAATGCCTAGAAATACGGTGACTCGGAGAATTGAATCGATGTGTGAGAATGTTAGGGAGCAACTAAAGAGGAATTTTGAAATGTGCAAATTTTTTAGTTTACAATGCGATGAATCAACAGATATTAGTAATATAGCACAATTGAATGTATTTATAAGGATGATATTTAAAGACGGCACTGTAAAAGAAGATACACTGTCAGTTATACCATTTAAAGGAAGAACACGTGGGAGAGACATCTATCAAGCACTTAAAAATTATGTAAAGGAAATCAATTTGCCACTTCAAAAACTCGTCTCTATAACAACTGATGGTGCACCAGCCATGACTGAGCGGGGTGTTGGTTTAATTGCATTGTGTAGGGAAGATGCTGAGTTTCCAGATTTTCTAAACTACCATTGCATCATTCATCAGTACTATTACATCATTCAATAGTACTTCATTTTGATCATGTTATGACTGTTATTCTGAAAATTGCGAATTCTATTCGTGCTAGGCCACTGCAACATAGACTCTTTAAAGCACTTAAAGAAGAACTCGATTCACAGTATGGTACTCTAATTTTACATTCAGAGGTTAGATAGCTCAGTAAAGGTAAAGTGTTGCAACGATTTCAAGATCTTCTTCCAGAAATAAAGCTGTTTTTGGAATCAAGGAATGAACATTGTGAAGAACTCACTAACCCCAGGTGGTTTTCTGACATGCTTAGAGAAAAGAGCTCAAGAATTTATGGAAATAGACAAGAGTACATATTTTAAAAACTTTGAAGAGATTAAAAATCATTTTGAAGCTCGATTTTCTGATTTTTATGTGATGCAACCAATTGCCACATTCATATTAAATCCATTTGATGATTTTGAAGTTAGTGAAATGTCAGCATAAATAGCAAAAGTAATGCATAGAAGCATTGCTGATACAGAAATGGAAATAATTACTCTCCAAACAGATTTGCAGTTAAAGGCAAGAGCTTCACAAAAGCATTTTTGGACACTGGTAGAAGAGGAAAAATATCCTTCGTTAAAAGAAACTTTCCAACGAATGAATGCATGTTTTGGGTCAACGTATTTGTGTGAAAAAGGTTTCTCAACAATTACATTTAAAAATCTAAGTACAGATCGCAATTAACTAACGCTCATCTCAACGAGTGCATGACACTGGCTGTAATACCGTATATACCGGAGTATAACAAATTGGCGGGCAGCATGCAATGCCAAATTTCACATTGAGTAGGTAATTAAAAATAACTTATTTTTTAATAGCGTTAAATGATACTGAGGTATTAAAATAAACAATAGTACCTTCAAATTATTTTAAATAACACATTTCGGTATTGTTTTGTCTATAATTAGTAGTTTCACACTTTATACTAGGTATACTTTTATACGTATTAAACCCAGATGTGGCTCGCGAGACATACCGAATCGTTAAAGTGGCTCGTGGTAGCCCAAAGGTTGGGCACCCCCTGCCTTACAGTGTTCCCCCGAGACATGCAGATGTGACGCCACCTCCGTTGCCATGGAGGAAGAGGACCGCAGGACATGAAGGGGGCGGACGTAGTAGCGGCAGGGGCTTGGACGGGAACGACATTTATAAAAAAAAGAAACACAAGTAGGACAAGGCGAGAGAGAGAGGAGGGGTAAGAAAAAAAGCGATAGAATATAATGCATATTCGCTATGGATTTGAAAACGATATAGAACGCCCCCCTCTGTGTTTGCGTGGTGTCAACAGGAGGGAAGAAAAACTATTTCCTCAGAGCTTTAATCTTTTGTGCGTGTAACATTTCGCTGGGAGGTATGGAGTGATGCGGGGCATTTCTTTTGCCTTCGGAGCATGATGGTATTATTTTTTAGGTTTGGAACAAGAAAGAAGGGAAGGATCCATGAAAATTTTATCGAAGTGACAAATTCAGAAACGATGCGGTCCCTTGAATGAGCGATATTTGCAGTTTTCCCAAATTATTATGTATAGCGGAGATTCTGAGAGAACGGCCCTTACCGATTACGGAAGTGGCACGAGGCAATTAATAATTCCATTCTAATAAATATAAATTCATCTCATATTAGACGATAAATTCCAACGAAATATGTAAACGGTGCACACGACAAAAATTTAGGGTATGACATGGCACCATAGCCTACCCGAAGGTTGTATTCAAATTGAGATGCTATAAAACATTTCCGGAAGTGTAACGTTTCGATGTTGAGTTCAATTTAATTAATTAGCCGATAAAACGGCGGCCATGCGGAGGTGAAAGATCAAACAGAACGATTATTAAAAAAAACCGTCGATTTTCGCAAAAGGAGTATTAAAAAAAAATTTCCACCTCGGGGTCAAGGGGAAGAATGCGCTCCATCTCCCGGTTTTTCCCCTCATCCGGATACAGTATCCGCTTGACGATGGTAACACATATATATATTATCCCACAACAGGGTATACACCATTCTAGCTTGGAAACGTTCCAAAGGTTGGCAGCGCCGGCTCACTTCCTTCCGGAAGAGTGACTCAGTCCCCCCTCCCCTCCCCATCTCAGCCCCCTGTAAGAGAGATCTGGGGAATCCCCCATCTGGGGGGGCGTGGGAGACCTTCCCCCCTCCTTTTCTCTCCCCATCCTCCCATACTCTTAAAACGTCGGATCTCACCATTCTCTCAACCCCCTTCCCCTCCCAAAACAAAAAATAGAAGGGAGGGGGAGGTGAAGGGTGCCTTCCTTTTACCCCACCCTCGCACACGCACCCACGCGATACCAACCCCTTCCAGAAACTTACAACTCTAACGCCCTCACCCTTCCCCGGAGATTTTGGTGGAGAGATAGCGATAGGGGAGGAAGAAGAGAGGTCGCTAGTGATGCAATGCGAGTTGTGGGGGGAGGGGAAGAGAGGAGGGAGGGAGAAGGGGGGGGGGGAAGGAGATTTTAAATGGCGTTGGTGGTGCGATGGCGGGTGAAAGGAGGAGGATGGGCGTGGCCGAATGGGAGAAGTTGTAGGCAAGAGAGAGAGAGAGATAGGGAGAAAAAAGATAGGAGGCGTCGGAGAGAGGGTTCTGAAGAGGAATCGGAATTAGGCATTCAGATCCGATGGCTGGAGCTTAAAAAGCCACCGAACCCTCGGAAAACCCTTTTGCCCCCTCTCTCTCTCACGAGTTACGAAGAAATTACCTCGTGACGCGGAATTGCCGAAGGGGATAAGTGATCGTTGAAGGGATTTGTGTTCCAAAAGAGAGAGAGAGAGGGAGGATCTTTGGTGTAGGTCCAGAAAATAAACAGGTGTTCGAGATCAGGGACCTCTTTTCTTTGGTGGGATTAAGTACTTGAGGTTGTTTTTACATAGGCGGGGAATGCGTCGGAATCGGATTGTTTCGACATTTGAAATCCGATCATCGAATAAACGGAGAATTATTTTTATAGTCTCTGCCACCTCAAAAGTCAGCAAGGGCCTTAATGTCCGAGGTACCGCTTTAAATAAATATTTGCGTGCTGTCTGTAAAGCTGCGAATATACGTTATGTAAGGAACCAGGTTTCAAGATGTGGTGGAAAGTGGGAGAAAAATTAAGCAAGAAATCGAACCTGGGTCTTCCATTTTTCGGACGCATATTCTAACACAGAACCATCGAAGAAGACTACTTATCCTTTCCTCATATGGAATTGATTCTGGTCGAGATATGGCTTGCGATACTACCTAGTTTCCTCCCGCAATAGACGTCGCCCTTGAGGCACGGCCAAAGAGAACTCCAATAACATCAGAAAGCCGAGACTGCCGTGTACGGGAATATATTGTTTCTAAATCTGTCACTCGGATAAAACTTTTATGCAAAGGGACTTCGAATCTTTTAGAGTGCCATAAGATCGACCTCGACAATGCTAGTCTTCTAACAGTTCAAATTCGATAAGCGAAAATTCAAGTAACAAAAAATTCGGACTCGCGTTTAAAAAAAAACGTTCCATCATTCGAAGTGACGGCGAAAAAAAAAAGATAAGGAATCGATTCCATTATCCAAATGGAATCGTAAGTGAACTGGATTGTCGTGTTGTTTAGACTCCGTTGGGGAAAAAAGAACAAAATCCATGGGCAATGAACAGATTTCCTAATGATTTCCGTTGTGTGGCTATGGAAACAAAGATTAAGTCGATAAGCGAAGCGAAAGGAAAAAACGAGGAGCGCAACGGAGCGCAAAGAACGGCCGCCACAATCCAAACGCCGCGTTCAATCGACATTTCAATTGCAAACGTGAAACCGCAAATACGAAAATCACTCGGATAAAAAATGTCCGATTTCGGAATTCCATTATGCGAAAAAAATAATACTCCCGATAATGTAGGAGGCTTTTCTGTAATAACGACGAAAAAATGATGCGCGGCTCATTCGAGATTAAAAAATAACGCCGAGATGCAGTTGAAAAAAAAAATGTTTCGATTTGCTTTTCAAACACGTAAATCCGTTTATGCTCCGATGATTAAATTTTGAAGCAATTTCGCGCATGCTGACCGTCCGACCGTGGGTCATAAAAGATTCAAGTATTTTTAAACGCGTTATACGAAATTAATGTCGAGTAAGTTTAATAATGTGCATTTGTTGGTTTATTGTTTTGATTTTGAAACTCCCGGGAGTTACACTTTTAAATTTATCAGAAATGAGGCAAGAACTCGGAAATCGGACGAAGGCACGAAAATAAAGAATTAAATTTACTCCTTTCGCTGTGATGCTATGAACTCTTTCCGAATAAGCCCTACCTTTTATAGATAATCCAAAATAAAGGAAAAGCATTACTACCAAGCTTCAAAAAAATGTTAAATCTAATAAAAAAGAATTATCACGTTCCTATTGTGTCTGGAATCTAACTAATAGATTAAGTGGTTTTAATAGCTTTTCCAAACCTTTTTTATGGGTATTATAGGTAACTAATTTAACACAAATTTAGTTAAAATTTAACAAATAAGATAAACGTATCGTTTGACAGTAACCGCCACAACACATTTTAAAATATCAATACTATGAACTAATTTGGTTCTTATGTAGAAAAGCTCCGCCAGAGTCGTGGCGCCGACCTATCGGCTAGAATGAGAACTACTGCCTGTGGAGAAATTTACCCACCCAATCACCCCAATTACATCATTTACACATTAATGCTGCCTGCGTATAATATCAATGTCGGCGAATAGTACAATATATAAGAGGCCATGACCTTGTAGTAGGTTTGCGGCAAACCACTGTCGTGAAATTTTTACACATTTACGAAGTACATAATATAAACGCATAGATTTACCATAATCACCGTAACACATTAACAAGTATCCCAACGCTTATTACTAACGCATTCCTTGAAAGCTTCCTCTATCTTAAGACGGCGGAACGCACCCAACCGATATTCTTCAGAGGATAAGACAGACAAAAGAAAGAACGCATTTATATAAAGAGGAAAAAAAATAAGAGTGCGAGGAAGACACGAATGAAAGATCCAACGGTTTTAGAGGATGGGGAGATAAAGATTGAGCATCAGTGTTGGACAGGAGGGGAAAAGAAAGAGGGGGAGGGGGTGAAATAATGGGTTTAGAAGAAGGGGAGGGAATTAGTGGGAGAGAGAGAGAGAGGGAAAGAAAAGAGAGATGGGGAATTTGCAGGGAAGAAAAAAGGGGGGAAAAGAGGCGGTATGGGAATAGATAGACTAATAATGGGCAGAGGAGATGGAAGGAGGGGGAATGTGATAGTAAGGGGACAGGGAGGAGTGGACGAAAAATTCCAGAACCACTAGGGAATTATGGGAAGGAGGCAGGAGAGCTAGCGGAAGGAGGAGGGGCAGGCGAAGGGTATTCTTAAGAGAGATAACGCTATAAAGGTGAACAAGAAATAAAGAGTGGAGAAAAAGAGGAGCAAAATTTACCCGGAGAGACGTTTATATATCTTTTTGTATAGCTTGTTTTTACATTGTCCATATTAAGTACGCAGAGGAAATTTGTTTATTGTAATCCATATACAGCCCCAAGACCTTTACATTAGATATACCTATATAACGTAATGACATAACAAATAACAATAAAAATCATTGAATATGATACGAATTGGATCAAAAAAAAAAAACAAACTTTGATTTGGACAGCGACGTCCTAAAATTGGACGCAGGTGTGAAAACACTTATGACGGGGTTCTTAGCTGTGATGTAGTGGTCGAAATACGATAAATAATAGTAGTACGTAGTGACCGGTGAAGTCCATTCGAGTCGAATGAATATCGATGTTTTTTTGTTATTCTCCTTCTTGGGGTGTTTTAGTATACAGGGGAATAAAAATGATTTAACGACAGGAAGAGAAGAGATTTTATCCTAGTTTTCGCTGAGTAGTAGATTCAATGCTTTTACGATTGTTTAGTGATCCCTTAAATCAATGAACATTTCAACCCTAAAAATTTCGTTTAATGCATATGGCGAAGTGTTACTAACTTTCTCTGACGTAATTTTCGAAAAATCATATTTAAAAAAATTATTTATTTTCTGATACGTTAATACCAAAGCATTATTTTTTCTGTTAGTTAATCTCTGCAAACTTTAACTTTGGCAGAAATCGTTCGAAAAGTAGAAACCTCGAGTAACAGAACTTCGTTTTGACAAGGAAAAGACTTTTTTTTTTAAATTCATAGACAATTCGATTTGCAGCACATAGTTACGAGCTACAAGCTGAATCATCACACAACTTGAAATCCACCCAGAAAAATAGCTACACCTCTAAAATTAGAAATTTACTCTCAACTTCGCATTGAGTCAAACGTTAGTTGTCTGGGTAAACAATTTTCAGGGATATTTTGGCGGCCATCTCACCAAGAATGAGCACTTGAGAATTACGTACTTATCTTAGGTATCTCCAATAGTCACAACAAGGTTATTATAGCTATTGGAGATACGTAAGTACTCAATACTTAAGTACCTACTTATTCTTGTATGTTTTCAGCCATACGAAAAACTCGATAAATTCCAATGTAATACAATGTTATTATTTCCTTTACATCGCCATAAGACCAGATTTCCTTTAATTTTGATCTCCTCTAAAAAAAAAAAACAAATTCGATTTTATGAGTTGAATCAAAATGATTCAATAATTTTGTAGTTAAGACGAACAAACTCAAAAATACCAGAGGAAGAGAGACAGACTTTGCGGGAATCGAAAACTTCTTTGATTCTCCGTCCTGAAAAATAAAGGACAAAGGAGATGGGAACTGGCGTTCGCAAAAAAACATCTCCTTTCTCGTTATAGAATCGCATCTGCATTCTCTAGTTTCTGTTCTTTCCTTTTTCCCCCCCCCCCCCGGGACAAAATAGGAGTTTCTAAGTCCCTTTCGATCCTTTTGGCGCCATCTCTTTATCCTGCGGGGGATTACTCCCTCCCCTCCCCGGGGCACCAAATGAGACAGAGGAAGAACGGCAATTCGATAATACCTCGCGCTCTCGGGACAAAAAAAGAGGGCACAAAAAGAAAAGACGGAACGCGATACAACCGGGAAATGATGAGTTCGAAAGAAATAATGGAAATAAAGGGGGCTTTGCCTAGGGTCTAGAGGACGTCGCATTTTGAGATAGAAGATTTGATGGCTGTGTTTATGGAGGAGTACATAGTGAAATGGAAGATAAATTGGTGTATTTGATCTCTTTGGTTTAAAATTAACGTATAAGAGAGGGAATGATGAAAAATTATCTATAAGCCTAGAGAAATATTATTTTTAGACACTGAGAATTTTCTTCGACCTAATTATTCGCCAGGAAAGAATCTACGAAGAAATGGAAATGGTACAGTTGGGTCTCACTATCCTTGAATAAAATATCAAAATCGTATAAAATGATAATTGGTCTTCCCTCGCATTGTAAAATTTTTTGGACTTCTATATATCGAATAAAACCCATAATCAAACTATAACGCCAAATACAAAAATATTCACATAAAAAGTGCCTCCGTATGAAAGAACGAAGGAACCTAACTTAAAAAATTTTAATCCACGTAAAATAATACTTCATCAAGCCCTCTATATCATAAAAAAATAATTCTTGGAAGACATTTCGCACAAAACAGCCGAATGACAAGAGACATCGAGATAGTAAACGACGGACAGCGTTAACAAAAAGAAGAATAACGCCTGAAAACAGCGACGTTGCGAGTCAAAATTTTTTTTAAAAATTCCAATGGGAAAGAATAGGAAATGGAGGAGAAATAATTTTGCGCGAGAGGATGGGAAAATTTAATGTCGTCCTTTTTTTTCGGGGTTGGGAATAGATTGCGCAACGCTTAAATTGGGAGGGGGGGAGGAGGGGAGGGGGAAGGCGAGGATCAGTTGTCCGTGCGAAAGACGAGAAACAGGGGGAGAGAGAGAAAAGGCAAGAGAGAGAAAGCAAGTTGTGACGGGGACGGCATGGCCGTTAAGTTTCTTTGCTTTTAATTGAATTAATCAACGGAGCGTGGGAGACGGAGGGAAGAAGATTGAGGGAAAGAGAGGGGAAAAGAGAGTTAAGAGGAGGAAGGAGGAGACAGAAGGGAAAAAGACAGGGTGCGGCTGAAATGAAGCGAACGCAGCGACATATTTTTTTTTTACACTCGAAAAAGTTGACGAGAAAATGCAAAATGGGGGAGGGGGAGGGGGGGGGGGGGGAAGGAATGCTTGAGTTATTCCGGCCAGAAAGGTGAGTGATAATTCGAGGGGAGAAGCTTGGGAAATTTTATGAAACTCGAAAAAAAGTGACGGATGTTTTTGGTGAAAATTCTTCCTGGAATTAGTGCGAGAAAGTTGAAAATAATGTGTGTACATCATGGATATGTCGGTTGAAACTTTTTTTAATTAATAAAAGATGTCTCTGTTTATATTATTTTTAAATCAACCCCATTAATTATATATATATATACACTATTATAAATTATAAATATAGTGCCTATTACAATGAGCGCAGCAATGATGACAAAGACAAATATGCGACCGTGTGTATTTTGCGAATTACGCTATGAATATGTTTATGTATGTGTAATTGTGTACGCATTATACATACGTACGCACAAACACCCACATATATGCACATTCGAGTATTCGCGGCATCTTCCTGTCAAAATATATTTTTTTTTAAATTTATTTATTGCGTCGACAATGTCTCTCGACCGTAATGACAAATTTCACACGTGATATTCACTGAAAAATAAACGTTGATCACAACTTTCCCCTACTCTGCCCCTCATTAACAGCTTAAAATAAAGCACATCGAGAATTTAGGGAAGAATCCGGACAATTTCGGTTGCGTGCCTAAAGAAAAACATTTTTGAACTGTCGTTCCTCAAGAGAGGAAGAGGAAATTTGCCGGGAATCTCCGGAATGCACATCTCCTCCCCCTCCACACCCACTTTTCCCCTCCCTCCCACCTCTTTCCTCCTCGGCCGCACGAATCTTCACCCACGGGACTTTTGCCCCTAAGATTTCGACGTTCACGCCTTTAGCGTCACTAGACCTTTAATAAAGAGCACTCCTTTAAAAAAATGACACGCGTCACCGGAACTTTTAAAGTCACGCGAAACTTTTATAAACAATTTCAGAGCAAACTTTACGATGCAATAATCGTTAGATTGTATCAAACAAAAACAATATGCCTCATTAAGCAAAGTTTTAAATAGTGACAGAGCGATTTTGTATATAGGTGTGAATGTATTTATTAGCTAATAAAGCGCTTTATAAATGTCAATGTTTCTATATTTATAATACGTGAAAAATCAGACTGGTGGTAAGAGTAAGTGCCAACGGATACTAAGGTCGCGGGTTCGAATCCCGCCTAGGACATGGATGTTTGTGTTCGTATGAGTTATATATAAGATTGGACATCATTATCTAAATATCGCTCATAATAAAGACGGATTATTATTATGGAAGGGATAATTGGATATGTAATGGCACTGAGACACCGAATCGTCTCGACTTTGAAAGTACATACATAGTGAATAAGAAAATACATCCCTGCCAAAGTATATTTTAAATGCTAGAAATTAATATTGTATTGACAACTCTGAACATATTTAATTAGAATAGCGTTCAACACAAAATATACGTTATCTGCGCTTTCGTATACCGATCTTGAGATTTTAGATAAGTTTTTTACACACAAAAGTTTAGTATTACACAAGGTTGTGAAGTTCTACAAAATGGGATACTTCACAATCATCCATTTCCTTCGTTACCAAGGCAAGTTCTTGCAACAATCAGCGAATGAAAAATTTATCCCACAACGACAAGCGATCCTATCCGGAGGAGCTAGGGAGTACCAGGAGAACGAGGAGCGAGGAACGAACAGCTCAAGGATTCTAGACTAGACAGAAAGAAAGACAGCGACTCTCTCGGAGGAACGAAACGGCGAACGCATAATTTAGGATCGGAACTTCGGAGGAGAGAAAAAAAGCGATGAATACTAAGGGAGTGCGTTGGAAATAAAAGAGTGCAGAAAAAAGAGGGAGGCGAGAGGAAAAAAGAGAGAAGAGAGGATTTAAATCACGGGTTTCTCGGCATGGATGAGAAAAAAATGACGATGGAAGTATCGCCGAGTTAGCATATATACTGCCATCAAAGAGTTCGGGGGACTGAATGGATTGCGTGCGAGAGGCATCGAGATAAAGAGAATCGCGTGGATTGAGGGGGAGGAAATGGATAGGAGGCGAGAGGAGAGGGAAAGAGAGTGGAGAGGAAAAGGACGGGGACGAGATATGAGTAAACGAGTAAGATGGGATGCGAAAGAGTGAAAATAGAGAAAGAAAGGACGGAAAGGAGAAGATAGAAAACGGCATCTATAAGAATTAAACAAGTTCGGAAAGTGTACACCGTATCACAAATGGGCGCGTTTCGTGCAATGGAGTATTAGAAAGAAATGATATATCTGTACGTAAGGGAAATAGAGTGTTAAAGTTCTTTTCTTCATCATAAACAATCCATTTTCTTCCTATTTAACAATATTAAATGCACACGTAAGTAAATTAAACGTTTGTTTGTGAGATTGTTTATGTTAGCAACAATGAAGAAATAACCATGCAAGAAATTTTCAATTCGAATTAAGACATTCTTGTTTGATTTTTTTTATAACAGCTACTCCGACGATACAAATGTATAGGAAAAGAAATACTCCTCTTTGCCAGTTATACAACTTTTAATTGAAAACTATTTTTATATGAGTAATACTTTACGAGATATGACGGAAAGCTCATTTTTTGTCACCAGTAAAGTGGTACCCCTGAATGGTGTACGTGATTCATTTGTGCAATTTTCTTATTATACGGACAGACAGACCGACGACAATAGGCGCTCACGCTGGAGGCGAAACGCGCCTAAAAACGGAGAAAGAGCAAAATTGAAAAGGAGTGAAGAAACGAAAAAGGGAAAGAAATGTTGCCGTGTGGAATAAACCTTATATACATATTTTGTATTGTAAAATTTTCTTCATTTCAGCATCATCTTACGCGAGGAAACAACGAACAAGTCACATGGTTAAGTTTCGCTGACCTTATCTACCGCATGAGGCACGAAGCGCGACAAAATTCAAATTTACAATCGGTAAATCTCTCTTGCCCTCGAAGTGAACTACGACTCGAGTTATGCTCAAATTGTAATAGCATGTCGTGAGGTGACACGCACTTAAATTTAACAAAGCACATTAACAATATCATGGCTCGTAATAAAGACATTTTTAATTCAAGATCTTGAATTTAAAAGAAAAAGTAAATATGGAGAGACTTTTCGATGAATACAGTATTTTGAAAACAATATTAAACGCGTAACCGATATGGGTGGGAAATCATTAAATGAGAAATTTTTTTCAAGTTCATAATGAAAATGCTATGACAAAACTTATAAGAATATTTCATTTGTGTTAAGCATACGAGGATCAAATGGTAACTGGAGATACTTTTCAATTTTTGACACATTCTTGAAGGACTATGTTGTATCACTAAGCTGTAACTTTATTTATCGAAAAAA
Source organism: Uropetala carovei (assembly GCA_036926305.1). Classification (NCBI taxonomy): domain Eukaryota; kingdom Metazoa; phylum Arthropoda; class Insecta; order Odonata; family Petaluridae; genus Uropetala; species Uropetala carovei. The sequence goes on from JAXCHB010000279.1 coordinate 2,780,513, forward strand.
AACTGCTAAAATTGTCAAGATTTCTCTTGGACTATTACGACACACGAAAGTAATGACACAAATCCTATAGAGACATTCTGTTGCCACTTGGCCTAACGGCCAACTTGTAACCTCTGTGTAATAATAATAATGTTCCTCAACACGCGCAAGAAGTAATTACCACTGCTCCTTAATCAACCGAAACTATTCGTAATACTGTATGCGGACGGCGTAGCGCGCTACAGAGAAAGAATATCTAACTACGCCCACCAAAAAAATACTCGAGTATAAATCCTAGTTTGAGATAACCCATTAAAACCTAATCGAGATCCTGGCGTAGTTTATTATTAGATCGACGACAAAGAAAAATCGTCTGAAAAGAGGCCCTTAAAAAAAAGGAAGGAAAGGGTGGGAAAGAGTTTGGAAAGAGGGAGAGAGAGAGAGAGGCGAAGGGGTGGAAGGAAGGGAAGAAGAATAAGGGCCAGAAAAAGGTCAGGAGAAGAAGTTTGGAAGGGTGGAAATCGAGGAAAGGAGGGTACGAAAGGGTGTTTAAGGAAGAGCGATGGCTAGAAGATGAGTGGGAGAGGATAGAGGGAGGGAGGGAGAGAAAGAAAAAGAGACGGGGTGGAGGCTATCGATGTAAGCAGGATTTTAAGGAAGGCGATGGCGGTTAGGGGAAGAATTTGTTGATAGATAGCCAATGAGGAGAAAGAGAGAAAGATGGAGAGGGGGCAGAGGAGGGTCAGAGGGCGAAAAAGGAGGGGGCGGCCGTATCTTTTTCTGGAGTGGATGAGAATTTGAGAGCGATAATACGATTTCGAAAAAGAGATTTCTGGAGGAAAATTTTTCGAGCGTCGTCCTAAGAGGATCTCATATTTTTTACGTTGGTTTGTATTTTTTTTTTGTTTTGAATTTCTTGATGATTTCTCCGCACGTGGTACGAAAACACTAATCCGCTTTAAAATATTTTTCTAAAACTCAAAATTCATGTCATTGAAATGTTTTTAAACGATGATCAATACATATAATAAAGTGAAGGAGGGTTTACATCACTTGTACTTTTCGAGTGAGAAATTATTTATAATAGTACGACTGTAGTGTATGATTGTGTTGATATTTCAAATATTATGATGAGGATTTGATTTATAGCTGGAACATGCATTCGCAAGCGTCACTGAATCATCGTAATGCTAGGCTTAAAAACGAAATATAAATGTAAATCAACTAATTCCAACCATTTTCTTACGAAAAACATTTCAAATTATTCATTCTACACTTTTATTTCGAATAATGAATTTAGATTTTTCACGACATATTTTTGATAAATACTATGCACAGGCAAGGTAGGTACTTATTAGGTTTGTTACAGCTGTAAAGTTAAAAGTAACTTATAAAAAAAAACTACCTCTATCAATAATGCACGAGTTATCGTTAAAGAATAAAGAGAATTTTTAGGATTATCACCTAAATTAACATTTATTTTTCATATCAAAAGTCCACGTTTTAACATATCAAAATGACTTACGATGAGGAATTTAAACATGAGAACCTAACTTGACTATGCCGCCAAAATGTCAAGGTTAATATATTTTGCTCTCTGTTGACCGGATTACCACTTAGCCCGCTTCGGAAAAGGAGTCAAACGGAACATAAAAGAATGACCGAATTTATACGGTTTCCACAGAAACAAACTCATAAAGAGACGTTTTTCTCTCGAAAGCGCACCGCGGAAAAAAACAAGATTACCAACTGCAATCACTTGATAAAACAGGAAGGAAAACTCAACGAGGCTAAAAAGAGCACAACGTGAAGCCATAGAGTGAGAGTAAACTAAAAAAGGATTTAAAAAAGCTCTAAACGAAGTAGATCAGGTTAAGTTTAAGAAGAATCCAACGACCTACATATCTCTCGTCGTGGCAACGGAGTTTAAGGAGTTTACGGCCATTTTAAGAACGTTTTTAAAGGACTAAAGAGACAGGGAAGGAGAAAAAGAGAGATATAACACACGCTCCTCCGTAGGTTTTTGTGAGGGGAGGGAGGGAGAAAAGGTTGGAGAAGCGACGTATTAGGTTGAAGGATTTCGAGAGGAACAAGGAAATAACAGGGGAGAGAGAGAGAGACCTGCACTCGACAAATTCTCTCCCGCGAGGAATGAGATCCCCCTCTAGCAAGCCGCCAGAAGGGAGGGAATATAGCTCACCTCAAGGCCCTTTGCTAATATGGCTCATTTTTCCAAGTGGGACGTCCGCCGTCTGCGGAAGACAGCACCTTTCGACCCGGGAGGAGAACGTGATGGGGTTAGCGGAGGGGGAGGGGCAGGGAGAGGGAGGAATGGATGACAGGGAGGAATGGGAGGCGGCAGGTAAGGGAACTAACTGGTACTGGAAGAACTGAACGGTGGGAAGGGAAAGGAACGAGGGAGAAACGGAGGAAACGGAACGGGAGGAGTAGAGTTGAGGGACAGAAAAGGAAATAGGAACGTAAGAAGAAGCAATAGAAACAAAGTACCAGGGCGAAGTAAGTAGGAGATCGAGAAAAGCGAACGGAAAAGAAGAGTGAGTGAAACAAGGAAGAAAAAGAACAGAAAAAAGAAACTGAACGTCAAAAAGGTACGGAGCATAAAAAGATAACGGAACGTAGATAGAACACGTAACGTAGAAAAAAGGAACTTATGTTAGATAAGGAACGGAGGAAGGAACGGAACGGAGAAAAGGAAAAAAGGAACACAAAGGTAATCGGAACAAAATAGAGAAGGGACGAACGCGATGACAAGAGTGGGAAAATGATACACGTAAGTGGGATAAAATTCTCTGGGAATGAAAATAAAAGATCAACAAAGTCACGTTAATAAAATTACGTGCGACACTGATTGATGAAATGCGTTTGTAACGGGAATGGAAGAAAGTAATATGGAGCCATTACTCGGGGGAATGAAAGCAGGGATTGCTCAGACACTAAAGATAGATTTTTTTTATCTGTCCTAAAATTTGTGAATCGAGATAATTCCACGCTAGCTGTTTAACAAAAGAATTCACAGAATCTCGCAATAAATGCTATCATTTCCCAAATAAAAGCACACCCGCCTAAAAATGCATTTAACGTAAAAGCGAAGTAAAAACGAAATAATCCTGGAGAGAAACTGCCTATCCCGCCAAGTCTGACTTGCAGCGTAGTTCAAATTCAAACTTATGCAAACTTGCGAGGAAGTACGAAAGGAAGGAAGGATTAGACATTACTCTACCTGTATTCCCTTTTGGGGGGCGGGGGGATAACGTGCTCAGACAAAATAAAGAAGAAAACCTAGGCAGAGGTGCGCGAGAGAGAAATCGTCGCCTCACTTCGAATGAATTGCGGAAGTTCCACTACAACTTGCACACGAAGACACACGGACGTGGGCGTGAAAAATTAAGAGGATGGCTGGCACCGATTCCACCTCCGGGTGGTTAATTAAAAGAAAAGACGTCGCCGTGGGGGACAACGCGTTCTCGTTGGGAGAAAGGTATTTATTTTAATGACGTGGCGAGGGACGAAAGCGGCCGTAGCGGCGGTCTCATTTTTTAGGCGCGTTTCGCTTCCAGCGTGAGCGCCTATTATCGTCGGTCTGTCCGTCCGTCCGTCTGTCCGTCCGTCCGCATGTTCGTTCTCGGCTTCTACCTAACGGATTCTTATTAAATATGATATTAAGGACTTACAACCAAATATAATAAGGAAATTGCACAAATGAATCACGTACGCCAGTCAGGGGTACCGCTTTACTGGTGAGAAAAAATGAGCTTTCCGTCATATCTCGTAAAGTATTACTCATATCAAAATAGTTTTCAAATAAAACTTGTAGAACCAGTAAAGTAGTGTATTTCTTTTCCTATACATTTTTATCGCCGGAGTAGCCGTTGTAAAGAAAATCAAACAAGAATGTCTTACCTAATTCAAATTGAAAATTTCTTTCATTGTTACTTCTTCATTGTTGCTAACATAAACAATCTCACAAACAAACGTTTAATTTTCTTACGTGTGCATGTAATATTATTAAATAGGAAGAAATGGATTAGTTATGATGAAGAAAAGAACTTGAAAAAGCAATTTCCCTTACGTACAGGTAGATATATAATTCTTTCCAATACTCCATTGCAGAAACGCGCCCATCTGTGATACGTTGTACACTTTCCTACCTTGTTTTATTTCTTCCCTTAACCGGAAGGAAGAAACGCTTGGCTTCATTTTTATTTTTTGAGGCGTTTCATTTTCGGGGATGTTTAAATGAGAGGTGCAGGCTTCGGCAATTTATATTATCGTGCGCAATTCGTTTAACACGATTTTTAATTCTATATCCGAAGACAAATCGGTTTTTTTCTGAAATATATTCTCAAAATAAGGAACATTTATTAATCTTTACCGAGAGTTTTCAGCATTTAAATGTCTACTTAAACTTTGTTGCAATGGCTCTCATGATCTTTAAAAAAATCGCTTATTTTCAATCTCCTTCCTCGGTTTAAAGCCTATCATGTACAATAATAATTTTGTTATTTCTTCTTTCGCGCGAACTAGTTACTCCCTTGTTGATGTTGCGTTTTACAAAAAAAACAACCAACAGAATATGGAAAAATAACAGGAATACGTAAAAAAAAAAAAGATACGAACTCCATCGAATTTTAAGAGAGAATCTGGAACGCGTCACTCCCCAATAAAGTCTTGAAGATATAAGAAAAAAATAAACAAAGCTCGCTACTCTCCGGAGAGAGAGAGAAAACGCACGTCATTCCCACGGGGGAAAATATGAGATGATGTTGAGTGCTTCGCGGAGCAGCAGGACGGATGAGGAAGAGATGAAGAGTGTCGGGTTTGGAAGAAGGGAATGGCGACTATAGACCAACAGCAGAGAAAGAGAGAGAGAGAAATAAAACGAGAGAGAAAGGAGAAAATGAAGCTTCAACTTCCCTCCCACTTGGTCTGGAGACGAAGCGAAAAAATACAAGGGGAAGTAAGTAAGCGGAAGGTTAGAAGGAAGCCTAGGGAGTTGGAAAAAATGGTGGAGAAACCGACTACTCACGGGCAATAAATGCAGAGGGGTTTTGGAAGGGGACAAGAGGGCGAGGGAAATAAAGATATGTCTGGACCTTAGGGAAAGGTTATGGTAGGAAAAAAGAGAGAGGGAGATATATATATATACACACATCATACTTTATCGTTGTTTTTTATATCAACGCACGAACGATTTTTATTTATTATTTTTTTACGATTTGAAGTATAAAACGACACGCGAATTAAGACATTCGATCGAGTTTATCTCTATCGCCGCACGTTTCGGAAGCGTGGAAAAAATGTATTTGACTGTAAATCTCCGATTATCCGTGATCGTTGGAAATTGGAAGGGGAAAAACGAAAAAATAAGGGTTGAATTTAAATTTCATAAATTTACCTTAAATGCTGCAGAATATATTCTCGTAAAAAGGTCATCCGATGCCTACGTAGAAACTTTTATTATCGGCATTCATGTAATCGGGCGTAAAACCGGTAAACATAATAATTGACACCGTATAGTCGAGCATAAATTTTACGTATACGGAGCATTTAAGTCAATTTTATGAGTTTATGGTATATAGTAAACAAGCTTATAAAAGCGCTGAAAAACGTTGACAGCAAAATGTAGCTGTGAATAAAACGGGAGAAATTTTAAACAGTTCAGAACTCTCCGTAGCTCGGTTAATCCTCAGACGCATAATCGGGATTTCGCCGTACTACCCGATCACGCGTTCCCGGATACATTAAGGACTGAAAAGAAGTTTTTTTTATTGTTGAAAATACGATCCAGTGGGACTTCCCATTTTCCTTAGAAAATATGCCTTCAACATATTCACCGAGTACATTTCCTGAATCTCTATGACAAAAAAAGAGAGAGAGAGAGAGACATTAGCGACGTCTTTCCGTCTTGTAACATTTGTTTCTTTTTTCTATGAGATATTCTCCAGCGGCACATCCCGTCCAGACGCGTTCCGTCCTACTTTGGAACTCTTTTAGGAGGATGTAGTCGTATTTAGGGAGTGAGAGATGGATGGAGAGAGAGAGAGAAAGAGGGAGGGAGAGAGGGGGGGGAGAAAGTAGAGAGAGTTGGAGAGAGAGGAGATAGAGGAAGAGAGAGGTAGGGAGAGGTAGGGAGAGGGAGGGAGGGAGAGGGAGGGAGGGAGAGGGTAGAGATATGGAGAGAGTGGGAGAGAGCGAGAAGTTGGGGGGACACGGGATGGAACACAGGGGAACCCCTTTGGATAAGCGGAAGATGTGGAACAATGGGTCTGGCGCGAGGCCTCCGTCCGACTCTGGAGACGGATTTCCGGAGCTCTTTAGACGAGGAGGAAAGAAAGAAAAGGACTGAAAAGAAGGAAAAAGTATATAAAGGGATGACCCCCTACAAATGGTCCTCCTTTCGAAGAGATGTAAGAGGCGCAACTTCCCTCGTCTCGAGAGACGAATCGTTATCGTACGGGGATAGAGATAGCGCCCGCGGGAGTCCCTCTCTCCTACGAGGCACGATCAACTCCAGTGCTTCGTCCCTATCAATATCGAGATGAGCTCCGTAGAGAGAGGATTATAGATAAAAGTGCACGTCTCAGACGTAAACGTTTTCCTAGTTTATCTTCGACGACCGATTGGAACAGACTAATACCTTAAAAGTACAACAGTATAACCTAGATATAGCTAGAATTTATAAATTGTATGAAACTAACTGTTAAACTAATCTTGAAGTGGGGTTCCTAACCTCTATGTACCTATATTATTCTGCTTCACTAAGTTAAAAGAAAATTAAAGACCGTAGGTGCGCGTAGGAATATAAGTTTTGAACCAACCGTAACATTTCATTTCAATTTTATAACCAAATCAAATGAAATGATTTAATTTAGCGCACTCGTAATAAAAATAAGCCTCATCATTATATACGATAACAAGATGGGAGCCTTGACTCTTGTATTTACAGCTTTCCCAAGAATACGGCATTCCACTGGTTTCGTCTTGTAACATTCTAGTCTCAAATGTCAGAAATGAATGTACTTTTTTCCACACAAACAAAACAACACATCCGCTTGCTCGGGCTTATTTTTTAAAAGTTACAGCATTACAAAACAAGGAAAGCAATGAGTATTTTTACTGCATTAATAACTATTAAAATTAAGATAAACACCGCACTTTCGCATAAAAATTCAGGAAAAACGTTGGGCAGGTTAGGATACGCTAGTTTTAGTCAAGTTTCCGCAAAAAACATCCCTCTTTTTATGCATCATTAAAAAAAATGATTTTCTCTTTCGTTGTTGTCAAACGTTCTAAGACGGAAAAGGAATGAATTCATTTTTGACGCCCCTCGAAATATCATCTCTCTAGACATTTCGGTTATCCGAAAACTTCAATTTTCGAGAGATCGACTATGCTCGGGTGGAGAAAAGGTGAAACTAGTATAAGTATCTTTTTTTAGAACAAAATAAATGTGCTAGAAATCAGACGATCGTGTGTAGCGTAAATATTTGGACGAAAAACGGATCATTCCGGTAAATTAAAATGACCCGATCTATTCATAACGTTCTTTAACATTTAAAAAAATACGCTTTCGCTAGCGTGTCCGGCACAACGCGCGGTTTAGAGAGATAACGTTTGATCGATGCAAATTAAGTTTGCGCATCCTTGCTAATAGCGAGAGCTTTAATTTGCCAGAAGGCAATTTCCCCAACGTAAAGAATTGCGGGGGAGTTAATTACTCCGGCGAAAGATTTTTTTCTCGTAGTTTTTTTGTGTAACGGGGAAACGCAAACAGATAAATCACGAAGATTAAACAAACGCGTGTTTAATGTCCAGGGTTGAAACCAAAATTAATCGAATTACATCTTTTAAAAAAAATGTGAAAGAAATTTTTTTAAATTTCAGCAAAGAGACGGGGGAAGATACGAAGAGAGGAAAGTGGAGGAAGAGGGAGGCAGTTAATTTCATGATATGATTAACAGACAATATTGGCGGCCATGTGATCATTGGTTTAGGAATATAAATAAAAGGTTTGGTTAGGTAGATGTTTCCTAAACAAGTCCAACTCTGTTACTCAGCGGAATCATCTCTTTAAACTTTCCGCTGCAAACAATGAAATTGCTGGTCGAACCTTGAAAATTTTATCGACTGATTTAGAAAGCATGGGACCGAGTAGCGACAATCAGCCTGCTACCGCACAGGAAATTAAATTCTAATTAAACGGGAAAGGATTTCACTTTTGTTTTACTTCAGCTGTTTCAGTTGAGTTGAGATTCTTTTATAAGTTAAAGATCCTTAAGCGAGGAGGTGAAATGTAAGTCTTAATGAGTTGATTATATAATTACAACAATAGAACACGATAAGACGTTTACAACCAAAACCGAATCTTAATGATGTGCACCGGATTGTGGCCAATATTTTCCATCTAATTTACAAAAATATTTTAAGCATGTCGACGTTCATTTGAACAAAAGCGCGAGAAAACCATACCTACTACATAGTGTTAGCATAGTTATTTCCGGAAAATGAATTACTTAACTACATTGGGAGAAAATATTTACATAATTCAGTCAAAATATAATGTGATGATGCATGAATGCTCAAAAAATACATTCTATTGATCGTGGTGACGAGAGAAGCGAAACTGCACGGCATGTATGAGCGAAAAATGAAACAAAAATTCAGGAAATTAATTTAAAAATGAGATTTTGTCAAGCTCGCTCATAACATCGTGCCTTTGTTCAAATCAACAGACAAATATACATATCACTCACAACGCAGGTTTAACAAAGTAGGTACGCACAGCTTAATCAGCGCTAAATTTAAAGGAAACAACTGGAAAGAAAAGATATATTTTCCTAAAATTACTCTCCAAGAATGACTTTAAAAAATATAAGTCGGTAGAAAAATCAGGACTTCAACGACCGAGGGAGAAATTTTATTTTTTAAAAGAGGGAAGTGAAAAAAGCGCGAAAACAGACGTTTATTCAATCGCGTGTCAAATTCGCTGAAGCCGGAGAGGAGTATATTATGACGAATCGGAGGCGAAGTGTTCAATGGTGCGTGTATGAGGCCGCGAAGGGCATTCTGGTCCGGAGTTTTCTTTAATTCATTTTTTCATTCGACGCACCGTGCGCGTTAAACGGAGGGTTGCTGCTGCACGCGCGTGAATTGCGCGGATGATGACGCGGACTCGGAGTGCGTGGAGTTCAATGGGAGGGTAGTTAGGAAATTGGGGTTTGGGGTTAAGGGGAATGAAACGGGGACGATGGAGGAGGTTAAAGGGGTTTATAAAAAGGGTAGCAAGAGCGTAGAGGGGGGAGGACGAGGGTTCGCGTTGCGACGGAAATTAAACCCTGGGCGTTCCTCTTATTTTTTTATCGCGTATTTTAAGACCGGCGGGCGACGCTACTCCTCCTCCTCCTCCAAGAAACTCCCGCCATGCATCGCGTTCCACCATCCTGTATGGAATTCTTTTTTTCCCCCTGAAAATTAACTCCCGTGTTTTCGGTCGATTTTTTTCCCGTTAAGTACGGTGACGACTTTGGTCGTCGAGGTGGCGGATGAAAAAGAGGATGTGAAGAAATTTTAATAAACAAACTTTGCAAACGTTTTCACTCTATCCTACCCTGCAGATACCCTCTCGGGATACGGCGAAAATGTTTGCGGAACCTAAAGCGTACTTTATACGATGTAACGGCTAAGCTTTAGTTGTTGTTTTTTTGTTTCTGTTGTTGACTTAGTAGATAGATACGTTCCGTCGGATATATAGTCCACAGAAACATCTCTATTAAGCACATGAAACGACGAATGCGACTTAATGAAGAGGATTTTTTCTTCTCAATTTAAAAATTTTGCTATAGATGAAATTTACATATCAGTGAAATGTCAACAAGCATCCATTTAACTGAAAGACTGGAAACAGATCAAGAAAATAAATAAAAACAAAACATAAATAAATGCAAGTTAAGGAATTTAAAGACCGCAAGCAAATAATGATAAATATATTAGTGTCGTCATTTTAGATCCTAGAGTCATTATCGTAACTGAACCTTTTCCAGTACAGTGTTGCCACATATTGCCAACTTTAAACACGTTTTCTGAGGAAACTATGCGTCCTCCGAAATTTTTACAAAGAACATTCTCGACTTAAAATTTCGCAAAGATTCGCATGGTTACGTCCGTAGACGCGAACTTTGGGACACCCTGTATAATAGATACTACGTACATATGTAGATTACAAGAAATACTACCAAGCGATTCTAACAAACAAGGTTCTCATTGCTAACATATTTGATAAAACAATCCACTTTAAAAGAAGCGGACAGTAATTCGTTATAGTTCTGTTTTTAGAATAAGTCATAAAACATAACAGATTGAACTGCGACAACTCCCGTCTCATCAAATGTAATTTTTACGCGGCAACATCATTCCCTCCTCAACTAGGACCACTCTCTAAAAAAATCTGATGTGGTCAACACATGACTTTCTCCACTTTTGGGATATACATACTTAAATTATTATGAATCGGGTTTCGAATAAACCTCGACTTCCGTTTAACCGTTATTGTCCAAAAACTAATAAGTTCTTTGTGCTCATGTTAAAGTGTTATATATGAAGTTTGGTAACGATATGGCAAGTACTTTTTGAGTTAGAGCGCCCACAATCACACACGCACGCACACACACACAGACATCATTCCGAAAATAGTCTAAACGTGTTCTAGGGACCTCAAAACGTGTATTTCCGTTGAAATCTCGAAGTCGATTTTTTTCGTGATCACAATACTTTCCCTATACTACGTATGGAGAAAGTAAAACGAAACACGACGCCGCGTTTTCTGCAAAACCCCAACAATTTCGACATCGAAACGTAATCCGATACGGGACGCCATCACGAGGCGGACTCCGAACTAACAGTTTAAGGGCGTCGCATTTTGCCCTCACGATGAATCGTCGCTTGGATGGACGAGGTGGAATTTAGTTCCGAGGGGAGGTGGAGGGTGTGGGTTGGGTTGGAAAAGGGTTTAGGTGAGCATTAGATGGGAGGAGAAGGATGTGTTTTCTGGGGGGAATGAATACCTATGTATTCATCGGGGTGAGTTGCAGGGCTGGTAAGTTGTATCCCAGGGATCGCTCCTATGGTGTTTTATGGCGCGAGACCGATTTACCCTAGCCCCTCGTAGGACGCCGAATGAGTTCTACTTCTCGTTTCGGGAGACGAAGAGAGACCAAGGGGCATTTGAGGGGATGGAATCATAGAGGGGGGTGGTTATGATTCGGAAACGGTATAGAGCGGGCGCTTAGGTTTAAGGATTTAAGACGGAGAGGTTGGCCAAACATTTGAATTGGAGGTGCGCTGATGTAGGAGGGGAGGGATTTAGGATGTAGGAGGGAAGGGAAGGGAAGGCTTCAAAGGAATACAGTAAAACTCGTTTAATACGTATTTGAGGGGACCGACTCATTGCTTCGTTATAAGCGTAACTACGTTATATACGAGAAACATGGTTTTTGGCCTATACATCCCATATAACACGTAGACACATACAGTAAAAGCTGTGCTATCCGGCTACTTAGAACCGGCCACCCTTAGATACCGGCAATTACACAAATACAATTCATTTTGTATTTCTTTTTCGTTTTTTATGAACTTTTGTGTGAATAGCATATGTGTAATACCACAACTTCCACTTTAAAATCTCTTAAAATATAAGATGTATATATTACGTATTTACTCCGTATACTTCTGTGGCTGCCGAGTAAGCATGGCGTTATTGGTTACGTAAGCCATTTGAATTGTCTAGATGTTTTGGTGTACTTCTACAATTTCCAGTTTTATCGCTTTTTATTATTTAAAAAATTACCCATCCATTTAATATGGCATCAAAATAAATACTTAAAATCAAGGGACAGGAGAGAAAAGGTTGTTTTAACGCTAACACAAAAGCTGGAGCCGATCAAACGAATTGAAAAAGGAGAAAATAGAGCAGCCATAGCAAAAGAATTCAACATCGGATCTTCCACGCTCTACGATATCAAGGCTCATAAGGCTAAATTAATGAAATTTGTTTCATCTTCTGAGACGAGTAAATCAATTAATAAACATCATACGCTTCATAAGCCAAAAATTGGGGAACTGGATAAAATATTATATGACTGGTTTTCACAGAAATGTTCAGAAGAATTAAATAATTTCGTCCTTTTCTAATAGAGTAAATAAAGATAAATAAGAAAGATATAATCCAATAAATTCAATTTTGAGAACAGGTTCACTGCCGTAATCCCCAAACTTCCCGGACGCCCTAAACTTTTCAATAGTATTTTTGTTTTGCATGTAAGCGTAAATAAGAATGGGTAAATAGTGTCTATATCTAACTACATGTGGAAGAATTAAAATGGAAAATTCAAACCCCATGCATAGTTATGTTTGGGGAGTACGATAGAGAACCTAAGGCCAATTTTGTATGGTTATTGCTAAATTTGCGACGACAAAATCGAAAAACGCTCCCCTAACCGGATATTTCTCCTAATCGGCTTTCCACAATCCCCAAGATAGCTGGATAACACAGCTTTTACTGTATTTGCAGTGAGTCGACTTCAATGCTGTACTTACATATGCAAAGAGATGCTTATCAACTTCGTGGCATGTAAAATGTTGGACTGCTATTACATACGATTTTTTAAATGGTCAATTAATATTATTATTATGGTCATTAATTTACATAAATATTTCACATTTTTAATATCAATTTCAAAACAAAGGGAGCGTGGAAACTCGTACGGAAGGGGTAGATGGAGGAAGGGGACCTCTACGAACAAGTGCGCGGTAAACGGGCGGAAACTATTCATTACTTATCGCTCAGCTCGCCAAAATTCGTTATATATGGGGCATTTTTTGCCACGGGACCAAACATTTGTTCGTTACAGCCGAGAATTCGTAAAATGCGTGTTCGTTACATCCGAGAAATTTAACCAATGTCCTTATGGAGAAATCGTGATCGTTATAAACGAGTTTCACTGTACTTGGAAATGGCTCGGAGTTGGAGGATAGGCTGAGACGTTTTGCACAGGGATCCGTACAAACTTCGCTCAATCAATGTTTTTATGAGGATATATATGTACGTATATAAACATATGCACTCATACGGTTTTCGAAAATGCTAAACATATTTATATGTTACCATACATTCTGACAGAACACCGACTTTTAGCACTCGCTACTAAAGTTGTCTCATTAAATGAGCCAATTTTATAAATACTACGTGTTGGAAAACTTCATGTGGGCTTCTGAAAATGTGGCTGTAATCTAAAAATTCCGTAATTTACACAGTCGTTCTATTAACATATTGACAAATACACTTTTCTCCATGTTTCGTACATATCCTAGAAAGAATTTAAGATACATAACAAACAAGATTGAAAAACAAGAGAGTTTATTGTCTTCAATATATACTTCTCATTTTATAAAAATATCCAAAATAAAACGAAGTTTACTCGAGCAGACTTGAAACATTCCCAGACTAATGGGGGTCAAAGTAAAATAATATGTCCGATATAAAATTGAAATACAGCTTGTTTTTAAAAAAAATTCAAGATTAAATTCACAGAATTAATACGAAGCGTTTGGAGGAGAAGGAAGTGGGACAAAGTGAGTTCCCATAGATGAAGCTAGCGATAAACTGAAAGTGCAGGGGATGCTGGGAATCGACCGTATTAAACTGAATGGTAGGGACAGCAATGCTGCCTCCTTTTCCATACTGATGGGAATTCCTTTATTATGTTATACATGGTTGAGACACGTCCCTTTATAAGGCAAAAAATCCATTCCATCGTCATATATGAAATTTACCGCGGAAAATTTAATAAACGGAAGGGCAAAATCCCTGAATATATAAAAACAGATCAATTAAAAGTTTCGGCGTTCACTGAATATAGACTTGACAGGGAAAAACAATCACGGAACCATTGATATTTATGTGACTTAATGCCATTATCGCTATTTAAGTCGCTTATACCATAAGCGTAAAAGCAACTGGAGAATCCGAATTATTTTTAGCTTTCATTTCATAAAGTGATAAAAATGTGACTACAGGCGTCAATAATATCATAGAATACACTATATAAATATACATGAAACTTCCACAATTTAAATAAAATTTAAACATACAGTCCACACATGAAAATATCCCATTACTTTGACGCAATAAGATATGTAATTTGAACGGATACTAAAGTAACTAATTTTAAAGCTCAATTCTTAAGCGTAAAACATAAATTTGTGAGAGCACCTTTCCAATGCGACACACCTTCGTCTCCCGACTTCGTAGTTCTTCCTCTTTACCTTGACACAACGAGTAACACGTGTACCGAAAAGTACGTCAACAGAAATCATCAAAAGGAAAATCCGCGAAAGGAATCCACTGTAAAAAACAATACAAACAGAAAGGGTTTCCGCGTGAAGAAAAGAGAAAACGTCAAAAAAGGGACGAAACTAGCCAACCAAGCAACCAACTCGGAGCAGAAGGACGTATTTGTTTCTTTTTTTTACAAAAAATAAAAACTTCCACCTTTTCTTTTTTCCTGCGAGGCGAAGCACTTCAAGCACCTCCCCCATTTTGCGTCTTACTCCGAGCGAGGATAAACCGACCCCTCTTTTTTTTTTTTAGAAAAACCTTTTGATCGCCTCCCATTCCACTCCTATACGCCACGCGAAATGCCCTATTCGTAAGAACCCATACGTTTAAGGGCTACCAACTACCAAAATGCCTCTCCCTCTCTCCATTGTACCCTCTTCTTCTTCCTGTGCGGGGCGTATAACTATACGCCACGCGAAATGCCCTAAGAAACCATACGTTTAAAGGGCTACCAACTACCAAAATGCCTCTCTCTCTCCATTCTACCCTCTTCATCTTCCCTACCATCCGAAGCCCCCTTTTCTCTCCCCCATACCATCGTCCCTCGCCCGCACCGAAAAAAAAACCCTCGCAATGCCACGACACCATTCCTGCGCTCCGTGTTCCCAACCCATATGCGCTTCCTTTACCTCATATGCGTGGAACCGTTCCTAAAGGGGAAGCGGGAGCGTGAAGTTATGCGAAGGAAGGAAGATGCCATAGAAATAGACAGAAATGCGAGAAGGTTCCAAGGGATAGAGGCATAAAAGATAAAGGGAGATAATAAAGAAGGAAGGATAAAGAGAGAGAGAGAGAGAGGAAAAGGAAATAAGAGGGAAGGATAAAGGTGGACGCAGGGGGAGAAAGATCGTGAACAGGGGAGAAACGGATGAAGAGGAAGGGAGAAAATGGAGGAGGGGAGTAAACGGACATGGAGATAAAGGGACGAAGATAAATAATAATCAAGGGAAAAAAAACTCAATTCGGAGAAATGCACTCCACATTTTGTAGTTAAAACGTAAAGATTATTTAAAGAAATTACCATACACCTTTCAGATTATTACTCGAAATTTTGTAACCCAAATATTTTTCTCTTAAAACCCGATTGAAAGAGGATTTTGTTAAATGTGCAAAGCTACCGCAAAAAAATCTTGACAACGTCATACAGATAACCTACAACCAAAACTGTACGCGCGAAATTGATAATTTAGATAGTTCCAATATCAATGGTACGGTCATTGGAGCTGTGAATAAATTATCATTCGGGTTCTATCAATTCTAACAGGAGAACTCGACAATTCTTTCCTTTTTCGAGTCACACTACGCGAAAAAGAAATAAAAAGAACCTGGAAAAAGGAAAGACACGAAAAAACATTTCCTATTATCGGGAAACTATGGAGAAAAACAAAGGAGTATCGGGTAGAGACGGGAGGCGAAAATAAAAGCGATAGGAAGAAAAATTCGTGCAATTATCGGAGACAAATGCGATTGCCGATTGGTGCGAAACATTACTTCGCTAACAACTGAAAAACTGAATCAACGCCCACGTCACTCAACAAAGGAACGAAGGAAACACCTTTGATTCGAAAAAAATAAATAGGTTTCACGTGCGTGCCTGACAGAAAGTTTGAGGAGAATGGATGGAGCGATAGAAGAGAGAAAAAAAAGGGGATGGGGGAAGGAGGAAATAAAAATGGCCGCGACGCAGAAACAAGTGAGGAGCGGGGAAGAAAGGAGGAGGATGAGACCGCAGAGAAGAGAGGCACGAGAAGAATTCCCAATGAAGAAGAGGAACGTGATAAAGCGAAAATGGAAGAGATAAAGGAAGAGAGATTTTCGGGGGAACGAAGAGAGGACGAAGCATGGGTTTGTAAATACGGAAGCGGAGAGAGAGAGATGGATTGAAAGTGATATGGCGCAGATGGAAAACAAAAAAACCGCGATATAGGTTACAGAGAGAGAGACGATGGAAACTGCGTAAAGGAAAAAGCCGAACTGAAAGATAAACGACGATCTGCGGAGAGAAATAAAAAGGAAATCCGTAAAATAACATCGTGCAAACAAATATCGAGAGGATTTATCATACCGGGATATAGCGACGTCCTCATAAACAATGGAGACCTCGAAACTTTGATGTTTGAAGTTTCACGGTTAAACTGGATTCTTTAGGTTTTCAGAGAAAAATAAACGATGTGTTTTATATGCACATATATTAATATAACGCCTGTACATTGCGACTACAAAGTAGCCGTCATCAGAGGAGATTCAGGGATATACATATATATACTAAAAAGTTTAAGAATGCACAGTGAAACTTCTACTACTCAAGAGAAACAATAACATATTCGACTTTTAGAAAATTCGAGTTACAAAAAAACCACGAAAAAAATCGTCCCGTAAAATTAATTCACTTCGAGTTATGGAACATTCGAGGTATAGACATTCGACTTATAGAAGTTCGACTGTACTGTCAATGAAGCGCAGATGGTGACGCCTGCTTTTTAGCCGAAATGCGCACCTGGTTTGGCTAAACTTTCTATGGTTAAATTTGAAAAAAATATGTATCTCCGATAGTCATAAAAAGTTTGGGAAAACCAGATGCGCATTTCGGCCACAAAGCGACGTCATCGTTTGCTATTCACCGATACTAGGTCCTAACCTTTTACTTTCTCAAATACGAGGTATATTGAGAAAGTATTGAATCGCGAAAAAATTCGATCTCCAGATTTTTATGGAAATATACGTTTTAGGTGTACCTGAGTCCAAAAAAGTGGTTTCCGCAATGCCGCCTGTCTGTGGGTCTGTCTGTTCGTGGCTCTAGAGGCTAAATGGTAGGTCGAAAATTATTGAAATCTCGTAATTAGGCATTTTATCATACAGAATAGAAGCTATGAAGAAATGGTTGAAATTACACAATAATTAGGGGCAGTTTATTCTGGGCAAATTTAACAACAATTAGATTTTCTCAAAAACGGCTATAACGATTTTGATCAAATTTCGTACAGTTACTTGAGAATACATCTACAATAATACTACGTATATCAATTTTCTCAATGAATGAATATAAGACTAGTTTATTCATGGACAACTTGAACAAAAATGGGATTTTCTAAAAAACGGCTAATACGATTTTCATCAAATTTCGTATAGTCATTTAAGTTGATGTTTACAACTATTCTACATAGTTCATATTCTTCAAAGATAACTAAACGACGCATTAGTATATGAGAAAGTTACTACAATGTATACTGTACCAATTTTTGTATAGCTATCAGAGATAAATATTGTGTAAATTTGATTTTAGGCATATGACGAGCTGGAAACATCTCCATCGAGAAGGCCACTGGATACAAACCCTTTATCAACTTGATTTTAATCATAAAGTGTGCTGAATAATTATTTTATGAGATGGATGTACAAACAATGAGTGCCAACATATGAAAAAATCATTGAATCATCATGGAAAAACATGACATATGCTCGACCTGGACTATGAATTATACGTGCCAAACAGTAAGGAAACTCGACGCGAATTTTGTAAAACTCGTCGAGTTTCTCAAGCGACAGCTAACAATATAACACCACCCTAGAACGCCTGGATAGCTTTTCAAGGAAACAGGACGCGAAAATGCGAGAGGAATATATCGAAAGTCAGTCTAAGCTAAGAGAAAAGATAGGATAGGAAAAAAGAGAAAGATATACATGGAGAAAAATAGAGTGGGAGAAAGAGAACTTTGAATTTAAAAGTGCGAAGGATAGGGTGGAAAAGAGGTGATAGAAGGAGAGAGAGAGGGAAAAGGAGGAGAGAGAAAAGAACATGCGAAAATGGCGAGATGTGAAAAATTGGGATTTCATAAAAAAGATGGAGTGGGGAAGAGAATTAAGGTGAACGGAGTAGTAATAACAAAACACACACACACACACATATACTTCCGGTAAGTGCTCACTGGGTTTCCTTCAACTTCTAGTTGCCCTTAGTATTATTATTTACCGTTCCTCTGAGAAGAAGGTGAAAGAAAATGGAAGGGGGAAGAAAGGATAATGGGACCCCTCCAATGATGAATAATTCAAAGCAATAAAGAGAACGGGCAATTTCCGAGGTGGAAGAAGATATAATTCAGGTGAGAGATGGAAGAAAAATCCATAATGTTTTCTAAACGCTTTCGTTTGTTTTTCCTCGGAAACGAGTTATGAACGGAGTTTCGCTTCCATAATATAAACCCATCGTAATGTTTGCGGTCCTTCTTGGACCCGTGGAAATGGAGTATTTTTGCCGGTTAACAAAAGGTAAAGTTCCATAAAAGAAAATAAATTGCGAAGGGGGAAAAACGAAAGAGAGGAGGAAATTTGCCTTTTATTGAATTTTAGCTCTGAGAAATGGCGCTTAAAAACTTTCGAGTCTTAATGAGAAAACTCACACCGATAAAAGCCTTTAAAATTTGACCTGAAACCACTTTACGTTATTACTAGGTAAACAAAGCGCCATTTAAGTGTCAAATAGGTTCTCAATTTTTTGTTAAAAGCGAAATAAATAAATAGAAATCATAAAACAAACAAAATTCTACCTATACGTGTTCAATACCATTCAAAGTAATAAATTTTCCTGGATTCGGGATAAACATCTGATTAGCGAAAATGTTACCAGCGGAAGCATGTAAACAAATCCTGAATGATAGAGGATGGATTAGAAAAATGTCTTATGAAATTAATGTGGAACAGAAAAGTAGTATTATCGTTACAATACACGAAACACCGAAGATTTACAGAAACAGTAGAATCTAATTCATAAAAAAAGCGCTGAAGATTGCCAAGAGCAGTGTTTATTTTGTAACAATTCGCATTTTCAGGATGAAAGTCTAGCAGTAAGAACACCAGAGATGAGGATATCTAGATAAACGCTACTACTTTCAGGAACACGAACACCATCAATAATCTACAAAATATTACAGCCACGTTATGATCATAACTTTCGACAGAAACCACGAAGATAGCCAATAAATGCATTTCAATCCAGCGACCCAAAAACGTCGTTTATAAGGCCCTATAAAATTACGAAGCCATTTCTTAACGACCCCAAAAAATAACTGAGATTTAGCTACACGATTTTCAGAACGCGGACACACCGCATTATTTCCTCGCTTAAACTAAATAAGCCGCTTTACCACAAAAAACCACCCGGTAATAAAGAAACATATGCTACAATAGACTTCTTCGGATGTCCATCCACCACAATTGATTTTTTACCCGCGGACACAAAAAGGTACCCTATGGTACTCCTCCCTCTCGTCTTTTAAAAGGGACCGCAACGCTCGAGCTTCCCGTATGGCGAAGACACGAGGGCGACCAGGAGGCATAGCGACGGTCGTCATTAAACATGAGTTACCAGGCTACGTCCCGCAAAAAGATTATTGCCCCGCCGCCTCTTGCGGTGCGGCCGATGGGTTGGGTGGAGCGGAGGGAAGAAAAGTGGGAGGAGTCGAAGCAGATGGGGAAACATAAAAGGGGCGAAAGCGTTATGGAGAGGACTATAAAGGGAGAGAAGTATAGTTATGCAAGGGAAGGGGAAGAAGGAGAGAGATTGTTCGATAGGAGAAGAAAGGAAGAGGGAGAGAGAGAGAGTGGAGAAGGAGAAAGGATGGAGTAAGCGGAAGGACCGAGAGGAAAAAGAGAGGCGATGAAAAAAGGCGGAAAAGGGGTTGAATGTCTAGGGAAGGTTGAGGGGAAAGAAAGATTTTTTTCCAGGAGATGAATAGGCAGAATAAACAAGCCGTTCTCGCATAAATTATGCACGCGATTGAGGCATAAAAGAAGAGCTCCAGATATGGCGTTTCTCCACCCCTCTCTCTCTAAGAGGGTCGCGCGGGGTTTCCAAAGTTTTATTTTTTTATTTTACCTTTTCAGAAAGCGGCATCCGCTTCAGGTATATACGCAGCTCCGGAGGGCGCGAGGGCGCTAACGACCTGTTTCGCCTTCTTCAGTCTTACTGGGAGACGAACTCTCTTTTGACCGCTTTCAGGCGCGCGGGTGGAATTAATTATTCCTCGTCCGTCATTGAAACGGGGAAGCGCAAGAAAAAAAAGGTTTGTGGAGATCTCTTTAGATCGGCTGAGTCGTTAATTTACTGTTTCGCTTGCCTCGGAACAAATGAGTTCCTGCTCTCCGGGTGGCAGATTGTGTTATTTCGATTCCATAGTTCTTGGCTGAGCCAATTACGACAGGGAAATTTTCGCCAACTATTACTTCGGGATGAAGTACGTAAACCTCGTCCGTTGAATGGGCAATGGAATGAATAACGGAAACAATTTCTATGGAGACGGCCAAAGTGTTTAATGATCATAATAATTCGATACATCCCTTTTGACAGGCTTCGAATACGAATGAAAATAATTAAAATTAAAGCTATCTCGTTCGGAAAATTATGGGATTTACAAATAAACTTGTGTTAATAAGAACGAACTTCGCCAAATTCCCGAATCCGATCAAACGCTCTGCAAAAGTGAAGACTATCTCATCTTGGAATACACTGTTGACTTTCAATCCGCAGATAATTAACATTATTCCGTAAGGTTACGAGAGAATCAGAGGAACACAAAAGGAAGCCTTCAAATCACCAGAGGAAGAGGAAAAATCTTGCAAAGTCGAAGAATTCCATTAATACATTTAACTCGGTCAATATAACGAGTCAAAAAGAAAATGTACCGGCAGCATCGAAAAAGGATTCTTTTTAATTTTAAATCCTAGATCTCTCTTGCCCATTAGTTCGCCTCTCTTGAACGGGGAAAGCGAGAATAATTTATGGAACACGAAGCGACGGAACGAAAGTTATCGAGAAGGAGGAACAGGGAAGGAGAGGAGAAAGCAGTTTGTTTGCTAAAGAAGCTGAGGAACACGAAGCGGAATAACAATGAGCGTGACTACGGAAAGGGGATAAAAGGGGGAGGTGAGAAGAGAAGGGGGTGAAGCAGAGAGGGAAGAGAGAAGACCAGAAAGGCACGGCTCCGGAATAGAGAGAGGAGAGAAAAAGTTTTGAGGGCGACAAAAGAGTGGGAGTGAGTAGCGATGAAGGATACACGGGGCGGGTGAATGAACACATTATTTTAAAGTGTGTGTGTGTACACATATACGTGTATATATATATATATATGTGTGTGTGTGTGTGTGTGTGTGTGTGTGTGTGTATGTGTGTGTATATATATGTATGTATATATGTGTGTATATATATATATATATATATATATATATATCTTGT
Source organism: Uropetala carovei (assembly GCA_036926305.1). NCBI lineage: Eukaryota > Metazoa > Arthropoda > Insecta > Odonata > Petaluridae > Uropetala > Uropetala carovei. The sequence goes on from JAXCHB010000279.1 coordinate 2,802,133, forward strand.
AGATAAAGTTACCGAGTATCGGAATAATGAGGAGTTTGTGGGGAATAGGAAAATGTGGAGGGCTCGGATAAACATATAATCTCGTACCTGTCTACTGACAGATTACTTATGACCATACATTTATATATACGCATAGATAACTGCATATAGGAATAAACATATATTCATTTGTTATTGCTTAGTGCTAGTGATCATAAAAAAGGAGTATTTGCAACAGAAACGTAAAAAACAGCGAAGAGAAAGAGATAACAGAACAGAAGAAATATAGGAAGATACGCAGACATACACATGTACATATACGACAACAATAACGCGAAATTAAAAAACAAATAAAAGCAAAAAACGAAAAGATGAACTAAATCAATAAAGAAGTGAACACAAAGTTGTTATGAGCTGATATGAGAGATAATGGAGAACGAAACTAACGATGAAATGAATGAGAGACGGTGAGAAGAGAACTAATCGCCGTCAGAAGTGGCACGGAGGTAATAAGACTAAAAGAGATTTGAGTATAAGGAAGAATTAAGGTGAACGACAAATTGGATGGAGGCGAATGAGGAAATCTCAGTAGAGATTAAAGAGATGGGCAAATTCGCAGTAAAAGCAAGGTAGGCAGAAAAGGGTTTACTCAAAACTTGGAAAAGTGTGTGTATGCGTATCGAAGCTGTGGAATTTGATGGGGGAAAGAGAAAGAGAGAGAGAGAGGGAGAGGGAGAGAGGGAGAGAGAGAGAGAGAGAGAGAGAGAGAGAGAGAGAGAGAGGGGGGGGGGGAGGGAGGGAGGGAGAGAGAGAGACGGAGAGAGAGAGACGGAGAGAGAGAGAGAGACGGAGAGACAGAAAGAGACAGAGAAGAGAAGCGGCGCGGACGAGCTGCTTCGGAAGAAAGAGAGAGATAAGGTACGTGAATGAGATGACGCGCCACAAGGTAGCAGCCTAGGTCTCATCTTAAATAAAGTAATTTAAAAGGCGATATCTTATTGGTCTCAAGTATAAATTTACAGCATACCATGATGACACCTCTGCACAATTATATTCCTTAAGGCACTACAGTATATACTATTTCTATTGAGAATTGATGAGAAAAAGATCACCATGCAAACTATTCCACAACTCAGCAGACCCGACATATTTTTTGAGGAAGGAAAGGGGTTGAGAGATAAAGGTGGAAAATGGCGGCTTCTCAAGACGGAATGAATTGAACGCTCTTAAAAAGGGGCGGGGAGAAATGAGAGGGAGGACCCCTAGGAGGTCGGGGTACGAAAAAAAAGGTCGGCGTGAAGAAAGGGGTTCTCCGCTCGAGGGGATGGAAGAAAGATCTCGCCATCTTGCGTTTGTGCTTTATGTTATCGGGTTAAAGGGGAAAAGGGTGCTCTCCCCCACACGACGGAAACCTGATGCATCTACGGTTTTAAACCGTAAAGATAACATCGTAACGATGTTATGAAACTTGTGTATGGAGTTGGGTCTCGACAGCGGAATTTCTGGGTAGGGAACGGGAATTTGTGTAGGAGACAAGTATTTTTTTTAGAACACTTACGCTACGGTCACTTTACCAATGCCAAAATGACTTAAAAAACGGATATAAAATAAGTAAAGAAATAAAAAATGTCTTCTGGTGTGACCACGAACTACGTCTAACTCGTATTAATTTCGTCTACTTCCGCGACTTTCGCGCCATGTAAATACGTTTCATGATTGCACGGCAGAAATCGACATGTTCATTTAGAGATCGGAAGCTCCATTGGTCACCGTATCGAGAATATCACGAGTAGAGAGAAGCGAGAATTTTTCGCTTCATTCGCAATGGTATTTATGAAGTACTATCGCTTGAGCAAGCGAGTGAATTCACAAATTACGGTGCGGATTACATTTTGAGCACTCGTTTTCATGGACGTTATTCCCAATACATACCCGAATTTATCCCGCATCTTACCTTTGCGACGTTATAATTTACAATATATGAAGGTAGCAAAGGGAAAAAATAAACATTCACTCGCGTTCTTTAATCTGGATGAAAACATTTCGAAAATGGCGACGCCCCAACCACTCGGAACACAAAACCTCTTAAAATTCGAAACGATGACGGGGGAAATAGAGAGGTGAATGAGAGGGGGTGAGGGGAATGACAGTGAGAACTGTCCTCGTTAACGCGACCGCTCACGTAAACGCGTTTTGAAGAGATTAGGAAGAGAGAAAGAAAGAAAAAGATATTACAGAGGGTGGTAAAAATGGGGTCACTACGAAGGTCTTATAATGGCTGCGGTGAGATCCCTCCTGTCCATACAAAAGAACACAGCGGTGAAAAGGGGGAAACGCGAAATTATAATGGCCGAGGGAGAGAAATGTACCCGGCGGGGGTGCCGTCGCCTCAGCCGCGAGGGCCTCTTGCGAGGCGATACAATGGGTTGCTAAGCAGCGGGTTGCTTAAGGAAGCGTAAGGGTGATGTGGAATGGAGGTAGAGAGTAGACGGTTGTGCGTCTCGCTCTTCGGTAATAACCACCCCACGAATGGGCTAATTTACCTTGCCGCACGAAAATAAATCAGGCGACACTTTGTTTCCGGAAATGATATATTTTTTAGATGATCTTGATGTTTCTTGCGTCATACTGAGATTTTTTAAATGCGAGATTTTATCTGAACGACCAAAATAAATATCCGAGGAAAAAATGAATTTGCCGACTGATTTTCACGTTCACGAAAATTTTATGTATGCAAAAATTTTATGACGTATAATGGATGATGCCTGCAAAACATTTCAGAACATGTAAGAACTATAACGCTACCACGATACAATTGCCTGGCTTGCTCTTTATTAAAATTTAATCAGACAATAAAAACGATCATTTTCTGTGAAAATTTAACATCAAGAAATAGTGTATTATCCTACCCTTACAGCTCTAAGGACAGTATAATTGTATCCGCTACCAACTTCCTTTTACATTTACTTATAAATAACGGAGAATACACAATAAAAACGATGAAGCGGAGAGACGGATATCGACAGCTATTTCTCGGCGTGTCCAAAATGCGTAAATACACACTATTATTAATTTTGGCGTTGGAACAAAAAACATAACTCATTCAGGATATTATGAATCTAACCAATACTTCAATAATACGTTTTTTTATTGTCTTTATTTTCAGGGCGAAATTGAGACCATAATGTCCCCTCTTTCATTTAACCCTTCGTTATTGATAACAAGATAATAACATGAATAAGTATATATATATATATATATATACTTTTTCTTTTGTTCTAGTTCTGTTTTCATATACACACATATATATATATATATACATCTACATCTACATCTACATGATACCCTGAAAATCACCAGACTGGTGGGTGGCAGGGGGTGCAGCACACCAAAACCTACCTAATAACGTCCCTCGTGGGAATCACTCTCCTGTTATGATCCCGTATGGTCCTTGGGAAAAACGAGCTCTGATATCTCTCGGTCCTACAGTCGATCTCACGTATTTTATTCTCGTGATCGTGCCTGCCCATGTACGTAGGTGCCTCTAATATTCCTGAGACCTCCTCTAAGAGAACTTCCGACCTAAATTTCTCCAAAAGCCTTAACCTAGCGCTAATTCTGCGATCCTCTAGCGATATCCAATTCAACTCCTTCAAGAGTGATGTGACGCTTAATTTTTGCTCATATTTTTGCTTAACGAATCTGGCTGTTCTGCGTTGGATTCTTTCTAACTCAAGTATTTGTCCCTTTTCGTACGGATCCCACATGCTGGAAGCGTATTCGACCTGAGATCTGACCAATGATAAATAACACGTTTCTCGTACCTGTTCTGTGCTACTTCTTACTATTCTGCCTACGAAGCCCAATTTCTTATTAGCTGCGCCTACGATCCTTCGAATATGCATATTCCATGATAGATCACGACAAATGGTGACTCCTAAATATTTAACGTACTCTGCAGATTGGATATTCAATCTATCAATTCTGTACTCCGAGTCTAATTCATTGTTCTTACTCTTCCAGAAACTCAATAGGGAACATTTGCTGTGATTAACTTCGATTTTCTGTTCTCGTGTATTTATTTGACGCAACTTTTTCTTTTGTTCTAGTTCTGTTTTCGTATATATATATATGAAAACAGAACTAGAACAAAAGAAAAAGTTGCGTCAAATAAATACACGAGAACAGAACAATAAATATCAAATTACACATTAGGCAAGTTTCTAAGAAAGATATAATATTTGTGGTAAAAACCCAGATAGAGCCAGGCATGGCCAACTCAGTAAAAAAACCACGCAGGGGGGTGGAAAAACCTGCGAAAACCCTAGATAGTATAAATACAATAATGAATACTATTAGAAAGACATAAGGTTTATAATATATACGATATGTTAATGTAGTAAAAGTAATCTGAAAGTACAAGAGTAATTAAACATATTAAACAATGGGGAAAGATAGCGTTACATATATTATATACACACACATTTCTAATTTAAGCAACTGAATGGAGTGAAAATAAGAGCGTGGCTGTCATAAATATAAATACGATGCGTTCGGATGCAAACCAGATACCGGGTTTTTAAGAGGTTCTCTTCGTCCTTTGAATAAATCAAAGGGACGCGGAATCTGATCCATTTCCTAGAGTTATCGACATGCCTGAATCATTCCGAACACACATCTACCATTTAACTTTTTAACAAAATCTGGGTCACATAAATTTCGCAACAAAAAACACTAGATCACGGTTGTTTCCAAAAGAACAAAGGCGGTTGCACGGCGAATTATTACTCGCGGCCCTAGAAACAAAAATTTAGCATGGAGAGAGTGAAAGAGAGAGAGAGAGATGCGAAAGGAAAAAAAACAAAGAAACGAATGAAATCCCATCAACTTAACGGTTGCTCATAAATCATAATGGAAAGCGTAATGTGACCGAGTCAAACGTAATTTATGAGATATTTTACACGTGGAAAGAGAGAGAGAGGATGAGAGAATTGAAAAGAGAGGACACAAAAAGTGAGGAAGAAGAGAGAGGAAGAGCAATTGAAGAGGGGTGCGTTAAAAGGGGGAAGAGAGACATTCGATGTCACTCGAACGTAAGCGATGGGAGGTAGGAGAAGGAAATGACGGAAACGGAAAACAGGATGGAAAACATTTGAATTGTTATCAGTTACGTAAGTGATAGAAAGGAGAAACTAGGTGGGAATACATACCGAGATATGTGGAGTAAGGATAGGAGAATTTAATATTTAAAATTAAAGAAAAGACAGAACGGGAGAAAACAAAGAGAGAGGAGACGACGAAAAAGAGAGACGCCGTAGAGAGTGGGGGAAAGAGAAGCCGAGATAGAGAAAGATGAGGCAAACAAATAAGCAAAAGGAAAAGAAAAGAGGGGGTTCGAGATAAGAAAAAGGCGTGGGGGAGATAATAAAAGAGGGACGAAAGAAAATAAGGTCATAGGAAGCGAAACTGAGGATCCAGGGAATGAGGCGGAGGAGGCGGGGGAGGGGGAGGGAGATGAAGCTAGCGGTTGAATACGTAACATCAATAAAGTACTCCATTCTTAGCCTTAGGACACGAAGAAGAGTAAACCTCGCCCCTTAGAACGAAGAAAGGGAGGGAGAGGGGGTGGAAAGCGGATGAGATAGTAGAGGGGACACACACACACACATATAAATATATAAGCTGAAACGCCCGGCTTCGCTCGGGAAAGTTTTCTTTTAAGTAGCAAACGATTTTTATTGCTCGGGGCAAACATTCCCCATTCCTTAATTACGCAAGCGATGCTTACATTAACATTTACTACTTTATGTATGGTATTGTAAAGTTTTACCATTAATACAATTACGCATTAACGTCTTACTTAATATTCACATGGATAGATGCACCGAAGCCTTTATGGCAGCAATAAAATTATGTGGATTATGTCAATACTATTAGCCAAAACGTAAACAATAAACAACATCTTGGTTACCGAACAAATGTAAGTAGACGTATCGATTTATGTTGCGATAAATCTTTCAATGTTAATGTTAAAAGATAACAATGTTCAGATATTCCTTAAAAATCATTTGACTCACTTTAAAAGTACTCATAGACTATATTTAGGCATGAATCCATTGTACCCTCTATCTTGGCGTTAGCAATTCTTCCTCTACGGCGCGCCACGGCGTGGATTTTCCTTGCATTAATCTTTACGTGTATATCTCTCCCTTTGAAGAGGACAACAATTAAGAAATTTAGCTTTGTTGCCGCTTGGAAAATGGTCATCTAAAAAGATAAATTTTTCGCTTAAAGGAAAATTTCGAGCGATTTAGCATGTAATACTAAGAAACATGAACAGAATTAAAATATTCAGTCTTTCGTGCGTAAAATAATCCATTTTTCGTGATCGTAAGTTAATATTTAGGTATATTTATAGTCACATCAGTGAAGGGCTGCATGGCATTTTGGGATTTCTCCACACCATTTCCCATGCATTCTTATGGAAATAATATTCTGTTGACCCCATGGGGTATAAAAGACCCCCGGTCTGCAAACCTAGACCATGTTCTTCCTTTGGTCCATAGGACGGCCCATGAAACTTTTGAATTCGATAGCTTCAACGGTGTAAAAAACGTATAAAGAACATACACACACACATACACTCTAAAATATTTATAAGAGATATATATATATAGAGAGAGAGGGGGGGGGGGGGGGTGGAGAGGGATGTTCCTTTCGATACAGAAGATGTTTGTTCCTTGATTTCAAAAGGAAGATGGAGGGGATGGGTTTCGTGCAGAATTGGGGTTCGACATAAGTGTGTACAGAACGGAGGCGTTGTATAGGAGGGTAAGGTCCCTAGATGTAGACTGCGTGCTTGAGGAACTAGGATATTGGCATGGAAACACAAAACACATCAAAAAGTAAATTTTCTCGCCCTTTTCCCATCCATTTTCCCTTCCTCCTACTATCCTTTCTCTCCCTCCCTCCCTAGCGCGTCGTATTACATATTCCTGCCCACTTCCTCACCGCCCCTCACTCTCTCTGATATTTTTCCCCCTTCCCTTTCTCTGCAACTCTATCCCTCCATAGAATATCTCATTCTCGCTCCTTTTCGCATATCTCTCGCTGCGCTTTCCCAACGACATCTCTCCTCATATCCTCCTACGCGTAACTTTTATCGAAAGATAAACAAAATACATTTTTTGAATTTATTCCGTTCCACTATCGAAATTGACTTTTTTTAAGCGAAGAAATTATTCGATAATTTTTCCTCACGGGAAATCATTTAATATTATAGACATGGAAAACACTGGGCTTTGTGATGATCAAATAAACATGCGTAGGGATGAGAACGAACAAATAAAATCACGATAAACTAGGAGAAGAGGATACATAAATTAATTCTGAGATGTCGATCCTATTATACTCGTAATATTGATGATATACTGGTTTACCTCAAGTCTTAACATGTTAATACACGTCTCATCCATTAAACATTTGTTAGGCGCCTGACTTACATTATTGTCTGTTTCTATTCAACGCTCATAGTGACGTGGTATTGAAAATTCCCATTATGATTTTACGATACGCTATTGTTTAATTTTAAGTAAATCTGGTACGAAAACTTTTGAAATGATAAAAATCGCATTCAGCGGGGACTGTTTGTCTCACGGTAGAATATCAGAGTGGCATACAATATTTTATGAGGAATGCGTATCATTGGAAGACGAATCCCAAAGTGGTCACCATTCACATCACGATCTGAATAAATGACATCTGAATCGATGAAACAATAAAAACCAACCGTCGTTTCAGTTTCGTTAAAGTGATCTTAGTCATGGAGTGGTTCATGGTATTGTCCGCGATCTTTCAGGATACGTGAATATGACCGCCAATTGGATAAAGCAAATCATGAGAGATGGGTAAAGAGCAAGTCTAGCGGCACTTTGCACTGACCTTAATCTAAGGGCTATCTCGAACTATTTTGATTGCGGCAATAATACCATTTATACGCGTCCTAAATGCCATTGCCGCCTATCACAGCTCAAAAATTTCCCCGATAGGGGTTCCTCACATGTGTGAGCTACTTTGACCATTACATATCAACCTACTACAATGTGTTCCAGAAATAAACACAAGCAAACGTGTACCAAATCTTCCTGAAACGGACAAACGTACAATTTTATTCCGGAAACGTACATCACCAAACGTCTCCCTGAATTTGTTACTCGCCTTACAATAATATCCCCCCACAAAATATACCACCAAACTCATGGTAAATGTCCCCACAATTCTACGCCACCATCTAATACAAGTTTTCCACTGCAACGTTTACAGAAAAATAAAAGGAAATTATCCCGGAATGTACGCAACCCAACGTACACTAGGTTTCCCCTATAGTGTATACCACCAAACGTACTACAAACGCCCCCTGGATATACGCAACCCAACAAGCACTGTGCATCCCTTACAATAGCTGTGGGCAAACGTTTCTGCATGGCGGGCCGCATCGGTGTTTGCGAATTCTTCAGCGGGCCACACTGAAAGATGCCAATGCTTAGGTGGGCCAGATTAGAGTTTAAATCGGAAATTGCTTAGATTCTTATGCATCATACATAAGTGAAAAACAAGCACAAACAAGGATTGTAGGGCTAAATTTTCAAAACTAAAGATTTTATTGTCATATTTTTACCAAAAGTAATATAAAATTGTGTTAAATTTGACAGATTACTATTTCACCAAAGTTTCGCGGGCCACAGTTTGACCACACCTGCCTTACAACGTATACCACAAAACTTACACCCAAATGACTCATGATTTTATGCCACTAACATTACATAAACTTCCCTTACAGTATATAAAACCAAACTTACGCCTATTGTCTCCTGATTTTATACCTATTTACATTGGCCTTCTCCTGAATCCTGCATACACGGGCGGTTCCTACAACTGTACATGTATGTTTTCCCCATGCAACGCCTGCATTCCAGATAACAGTTTTAAGTAACACTTACGGATCTTGCATCAGCATAACGCACCTGCGAATCGCTCTCTCATTTTCCTATAAACCATCAAAGAATCAGGTTTTGAGATTACAGGTCATGTACAATATTTACCCGAACTAGTTCCCGGCCATATTTTCTCTCTCTGGAAGTTAAAAAGAAATGAGAGATAGCAATTTTGATTCCGATAATGAGGAAAACAATGCTGCTCCGGGTGTTCTTAATAAGCTATTTATTAAAATGGTTTTTCACGTTTTTGATAAAATAAACGAATGAATAATCTTTCAAACTGTCTTAAAATGATAATCATTTAATAGGGCCAATTCAGATGAAAATGCTGGAACTTGGTGATAAGCATATTTCTAATTATTTTAATGTTTTCAATATCGAAGAGGCAACAGTTTCGTGAATGATATCGATGTATCACTTCGATGCATGTTTTACGAAACAATTTTCCATGCACGTCTATAACTATGAAATAATGCCATCGCGGAATAGAAAAATATTGCCTTCTTATTGCAGTAATGACGAACATTTCATTATTTTTACAGAATTTCACCTAAAAAATTACAGATGACAAATAAGAGTATTGTACACAAATCAGAATAAGACACTAAGAATCATTCCCATAAGCGCACCGTTAGGATAGTTCCATCACTGCAACAAAGTAAACATCTCGCCCAAATTCTTTTACGACCTCCTCCGATGCGAGACGTGAAGACCCAAGAACCACACACACACACTCCGTCTTCCTTGAGGCAAAGGACACAATTTCGTCGGACGCTTCGCTTGAAACTCCTTCAAATATACTCTTTCAAAAAGCTACAGCCTCTCCCAAACACAGACACACACACACACGCCCACCAATCTACCCTTCAACAAAGAAAAAAAATCACGCCGCAGCCTCCTCCTCCACTTCCCTCCAACTCGTTCCCTCCACCCCCAATCCTCTCAAAGCCTCTTCCTAAAACTCCCTACCGCACCTCAATATGACCCCACCCAGCCTCACACGCAAAACGAGGAGTGCCACCCCCCTCCTCCTCCCCCCCTTCTTTCTCCAACTTTCAACTCTCATCCCCCACCCCTCTCTCTCTCATAGCAACACGACAAGGGTCGGCTCAGACAGGAGGGTGAGATTTATCGAGAGATTTATGTACACACGTATAGCCACGAGCACTGACGCATTGTGAGTTGCATGAGCCCGAAAGGGGCAAGGAAAGTGGGTGAAAAGGGAGTTGAGAAAGAGAGGGAGAAAGAGAGGGAGGAAGAGAGGGATGAGAGGAATAGAGAGAGAGAGAGAACCTGGGAAAAATAGAAAGTAAGAGATAGAAGAGAGAGGGAACAGAGTAAAGGAGGGAGAGATGGACAGGAAGAGAGAGACTGGGGGAGAGGATGAGACAGAGGGAAGAGGGGAGAGGAGAAAGATTGATAGGAAGAGGGAAAGAGGGAGAAAGGATGGAGAGAAATGTAGGAGAGAGGAATGGAATGAGAGAGAGAGATGATGAAAGAGGGAGTGAGGGATAAGGAGTGGGGGATATGGAGAGAGAGAGGGACAGATAGAAGGGGAAATATGGATGGGGAAATATTGATAGGAAGAGGAAAGGAGGGAGAAAGGAAGGAAAGAGTCAATTAGGAGAGAGAGAAAAGGAATGAGGTAAAGATAGAGAGTATGGGGAGAGGCAGAGGGAGGGAGCTAAAGAAAATAGAGGGAGGGAGAGAGAGAAGATAGACGGAGAGAAGGAGATCTGCAGAGGGAAGGAAGGATAGGGAGAGGTGAAAGGAAAGGCGAAAAGAAAGTGAGAGAAAGGTTGAGAAAGAGGAACAGTGGGAGGAAGAGGAGAAAGAGAGGGAGGCGGGAGACAGAGGATGAGAAAGAGGAAGAAAGGGATGGGACCGAGAGAAGGAAGAGATAAATAGAAAGGTTACTGTCCAAATAGTCCTCCCTAACCCGCTCCATCCACACCATAACCCCGGTTCCGTGCGTATCTCTCCATGTTTCTCCCGTGTCTCTCTGCAAAAAAAAAAGAGTGATGTGGATCGTTGTAGGGAAAGGGTTTTAAAACGGGGCTGGTACATGCGACTCTCGCCCTGTGATCGGATAGATCCGCTGGGATATGGAATGCTCGATAAACAATCCCCAAAGGATCAATTTGGGGAAGGTTTTTGAGGGTCGGAGAGGGCGGGATATCTGGTAAAATACGGAGCTAGGGTCTTATTTACATACATGTGGGCCGAATTGCTCTTTTTTTAAACTCCGTGATTTACGGAGATTATACTGTATACTTTAATTAAAGGGGATGTCCATCTGGCCTTAAAAGAACCTGCGGCTTTAAAAGCTTTTACGGGGAATGTCTTTGTTCGAGGATTTAGCTTAGCAACGACACATAAACAGGTACGAGTTTTTAAGCGGTTGATAGCCTGTAAATAAAAACTTTCGCTGATTTATTTTGTTGATTGAAATGGACGGTATGGAGGCAATATCTATCATTTTATTCTGTTACTTATCATGAAGCAACGACGGATTTCACTTGTATTGTTTTCTATAATACTTTCAGTGAATGAAATTCTTCGAAATTTTCACTGTATTATTATTCCAGGGAATCGGACCAGTATAGAAATACAAGCCGTATTTGACTGGGAGCCAATTCCTCATTGAGAAATCTATAGATACTCATATCGAACAATGAAAAACTGAACATGATTCACGTTCATTTATATAAAACCTACATGGCGCCACTGCGTCGAGGAATTGCATACCACCGTGGCCGATCTTGTCCTAACCACCAAGTAAGAATTTCCAAACGGAGATATAGAAAGGCAAGAGCCCTAATCGATCATCCCGATTCGATCTACTCTAGGGAGCGATCTGTACACGGTGATGCGTTAACTCGTTAACATCTTATTTTGCAACTTGTCCAACCTGTAAATCAACACCTATTTAACACTATAAACTAATAACACGATGGCAGTAATCCGGTCACGTTCATCTGCCGATAGAGACCCATATCAAAATTATTTTTCGCGATAAAATATCGTTTCATTCATAGAGCTTGGGGTCACATCTTCTACGAAAAAATGGATAACGCCACTGGGGGACAAAATACGACGAAGATTTAGCGGAACGGAAATTGTGATACGGAGCCCTGTCACTGTGCCTTATCGGCCAATCCCTACGAACAACCCTCACTCTCTCCATCCCTTTGTTTTTATTTTTTTAAAATAGTAAGGGTCTCGTTTAACGTGATAATTCCTGCCGAGTATACCAACACGCGATGGCGCGGGAACTTTGACGTTTCAAACTGTCCCAACAAATAATTAAATAATTCCCATTGCGTGAAAACGCGAACAACCAACCCCGGAGGATTTCGAGATATTTCAACCTCCCGCAGGGAAAAAAATGGCACACGCACGCTGAGAGAGAGAGAAAGAGAGAGAGAGAGGGAGAGGGGGGAGAGAGAGTGAAATATATATTTTTTTTAAATCGCCGAAAACCTGGAGGAGAGAAAAGTAAGCACCACATTCTCCGTCTTTCTTACCCTATCCACGCATGCGCGGGGAGTGACCATTGTGCGTGAGTGAAAAGGGGCAATAACTCACCCTCGAGGAATCGGGGCGGGGACGTCTGCGTCTGGGAGGGGGAGAGAGAAAGAGAAAAGCCTCTTTCCCATCTCTCTTCCCCCGAACTTCTCAAATACTGCCAACCTACTTCTTAACCCTCCCCCCACTCTACCATCCTTCTTCTTTGGTTTATGATTTTCATCTTTTATACCCACGCGCCTCGGGGGAGAGGAGGCGAATGATGAAGAAGAAGAAGGATAGGAGGCATTAGTCACCGCGATCGTCTAGGAGTCGTGCGGATTGGGAAATCGGATAAAAAATTTAATTTAATTTATTTGCTAGCGTTAAAACTTCACCAGAAAAGGTTTTTTAGATCATAATTTCACTGAAAGAATATGTCGACTGTGTTAAATTAAACCGATCATTTTTACTTTCTCATACGAAGTATCGAGAAAGTAGTTTTCGGGAAAAAATTCGACCTCGAATTTACGGAAATATACGTTTTAGTTGTCGCTGAATCCGAAAAAGTGGTTTTTGCAATGTCGTCTGTCTGTCTGTCTGTTACTGGCTCTGGAGCCTAGACGGTAGAACGAAAATGAATGAAATCTCGTACTTAGGCATTTTATCATACTGAGCAGAGTGTACATAGAAATGGTTGACATTGATCAATAATTAAGAGTAGTTTATTCTACGCGTTTTTAACAACAATCCGATTTTCTCGAAAACGGCTTCAACGATTTTGATCAAATTTCGTAGAGTTACTTAAGTTTACGTCTTCAATAATACTGTATAGTTCATATTTCTCAAAAAATCAATATAAGGCTAGTTTATTCTAGGCAACTTTAACAATAATTCGATTTTCTCAATAACGGCTACAACGCTTTTGATCAAATTTCGTACAGTTACTTGAGTATACATCTATAATAATATTACGTATTTTATTTTTCTCAATGAATGAATATAAGGCTAGTTTATTCTTGGGCAACTTTAACAAAAATTGGATTTTCTAAAAACAGGCTCATACGATATTCATTTTCTAAAGATAACTAAACGACGCATTAGTATATGAGAAAGTTTGTACAATGTACGTTGTACCGATTTTTTTTAACATGGCTTCATGGGCCGCATGAGGCCCGCGGACCGTAGGTTGCCGACCCCTGTCCTAGAGGAATGAGTCAAGCGAAGGGAAGAGAGCGTGTCCAACCCACCGAGGAAGAGGATTTCCGTAGAATCGAGAGGTTTTTTTTGCAGAGGAAAAAGGAGGAGAAAGGAAGGGAAATATGAGGGAGCAGAGAACGATCGGTCACAGAGCATTATGGAAGGACGGGAGGGGTTCGAAAGGTCGCGAGTGTGAGGAGGGAAAAAGAGGGGAAGAGATGTGAGCGATGGAGGATTGTTGACACGGGGTGAAGCGACGGCCGTAAATATGTGCGGAGTCGATGAAAACGCGAGGGTGGAATGGGGAAGCGCACGTGCGGAGTGTGATCGCAACGAGGAGGACGCGAAAGAATCGTGCGAAATCGTGAGTGCGATAAGGCGAAGTGCGCGATGATTATCACGGAATATTTGCGAAATTATTTCGCTCTCGCGTGCATAACAGCGCTGGTGAAATAATGTAACGTTTTCGCGAAATGTAACCATATATATATATATATATATATATAATATATATATAATATATAATATATATATAATATATATATATATTATATATATATATATATTAATGAAACAGAAATATGTGTCTATAACTACCTCGACTGGATTTCAACCACGATGTGGACTTCTCGTTTCAATACGTAAACGATGCTTTTCGCCTAATATTTTCGCTTTACATGTTTCAGTTTCCTTTTTTTCCTCCGTTTTATTCGTTCGCGTCAGTCTACAAATAATTGAAAAAAAAGGCAAAAGTTGGACTTTTGTCCAATTGTAAATGTAGATAAACGCGATTCATTTGAAGCACAAAATGAATGTCTCTTAAACGAACGAAAAATAAACGAAAAGGCAAGCTTGGAAGCATTTGAATTCACAAGATAAAGTCGAAAGCAGTGGTATTTCCGCCACTTATAAATCGAGACTTATAAAGATGAAAGCACAATCTTGGTTAGGTTCGATTTGCTATTTAAGCAAGGAAATTCATATCAAACGTTTTAAATGGAAACAAATATCTTCTAATTCAACTCGTATTTTTTACGGCGCTATATTTCTTCGCTTCTTCAAAAGTTTTTATTAAGTAACTTGATACGTTTTATTTAGTAGACGCTTCCAAATGATAACGTCACGAGGATGAAATGCCCGCAGGTGGTTCAATTTCCGAACGCGTAATTTTTCTTCGAACCCAGTTCGTAATTGGTAATAACGCCAAAGGAAAATTCAAAATTACCTAAACGTATTTTTTAAAATACCTCTTCCCGCTACGTCATTTAAAAGTAATTCAGTGAGCTGATACACCTAAATCTTTCGGAGGCGTTGGTTTATTCCGAACGGCTGACGCGACTCCCAATTTGTCGGCTTTATTCAGCAGAGTTGAATTATCGAGCCAATCTCCATAGTGATACGATACGTGCGCGATTGCAACAAGGTACGGGGAGCCGCTTGGGGGACGAGATTCGGAAAATCGAGCGGTAAATTGCATCACTGGGAGGGGGGAGGGGGGGGGGGAATCCAGCTGCGCGAAAAAACGCATTCGTCACTAATAACTATCGGATTCGCTGGGGAGAGTTGGAAAAAGTGACTCGACACGGTCATATATAACAAGCTCCCTGACCTCAAGATTAAACATACTTCACTGCAAACATTGCCAAAAATTCGGGTTGATATAAAATGCATAAACGAAAAACAAGTTATGACGAGGTAATGGTACTAGAAGTTGTATAATATGTTATGTGGTTTTATTTCTCTGTCTCCTTTGCTGTTATATCTTATATTGTATTGCGAAGATTGGCGTTGCTTGATGGCGCTGAGTACGATGTTATGAATAAGAGTTCTGTATTTTTAGTAAATATTTCACAGTTTATGTTTATAAACAGGACAGAAAATTAGAGAAATTTCTTTACGGTAAATACTTCTCCACCTTAACGGATGTATCGAGAATCACGAAAGAAGAAAGACGATTTTAAAACTACAAAAAATCTGATGAGGTCAACACATGACTTCCTCAATATTTGGGGTATAGATATTTAAATTATTATGAATAGCACTATGAGGCAAAATTAATATTACGTATCGTAAAAGAATACAGTCGTCCTTAATGCCGTAAATTACGTTTATTTTGAATGTGTTTACAGAATTCACCGCTACATGGTGGTGGCGCTGTATACTGGAAATTAAGAAAAAGTAAAATATCTCCGAAATGGATGGTTCTATTAAAATTTGTTTCAAACAAAACTTGAAAAAAATGTTATTCTCTACAACGTTGGTGCTTACGAAGATTACCAATAACGATGTTTTTAAGGAGATATTTGACGGAAACCGAAAAACCGATTATTTATAAATAATTCCTAAACAATAACTGCTATGGAAAATTGTTTGAAATAAAAGATGTAGGAAATTATATTTTCTACATTTTTTGTAATGGTCAATGTATACAATAATGACGTATTATCGGAGAAATATCGCAAAAACCGAATCGGGTTTCGAATTAACCTCGACTTCCGGTTAACCGTTATTGTCCAAAAACTACTCAGTTCTTTTTGCTCATGCTAAAGTGTTATATATGAAGTTTGGTAAGGATATGACAAATACTTTTTGAGTTAGAGCGCCCACAATCACATACATATCCACACACACACACACAGACATTCCGAAAATAGTCTAAACGTGTTCTAGAGACCTCAAAACGTGTATTTCTGTTGAAATCTCGAAGTCGATTTTTTTCCTGGTCACAATACTTTCCCATTACTACGTACGGAGAAAGTAACAAACGCAAACACTTGAACACGTGATGTGATGACACTAGAATTTTTTGAAAAATTTACAGTCACACGAATTCTCGCAAGTCAAAACCGTTCCAAATGCTAAAAAAACTTCCGAAAAATCACGCCTAATAAAAAAAGGGAATACCCTCTTTCCTCGATTACTCTTTACGTTGCGATGGTATGCATAAAAAGGACGGCAGTTTAATCGACTTTCGTTCCGAAGGGAAACGGAAACGAGTCCATCAAGTTAATGAGAAAGGCGGAGGACGGACATCTGGTCCTCCTTTACCCGTCAGAGTGTAACTACCGGGTGCATCACAACTGCCTGCTTTGGTCACTTCAAACGAATGACCTAAAAGTCGCTAAAGCTTACAGTAAATCACTATTTCTCGGGGCGCAGGATAAGAATCGGGCACTCTCAGCATCCCAAGAGATACCTTTCTTCATCAATTTATTTTTTCAATAGTAACCCAAACCCTATCTTTAAAAAAAATTTTTACGTCGCTAAAATACCTACATTTTTAATGGGGGCGTTCGGTAATTAACTCATTTGAGCCTGCATCTGCATTAAAATTTTTCTAAGAGTTTTTCACCAAAAATTTGAATATTTTTAACCTTTTCCTTGTATAAAAATAACATTTATATGCAGCTAGCTAAATACCATATTTATAGCAAGAGTAACGCAATAATTAGCATATCACTGTAGGAAAATCATGCCAAGAGAAGTTTTTTCTAGTTTCAATGAAAAATAATTCACCTTCTTAAAGGCGACTTGAATACTATGGGGAAAATGCTTTAATTATTTACACTCGATAGAAAATATTGTCAAAAATTTCTACTTTTCCTGCATAAAACTTTTCCCAATGCAAATTTTGGCTATCTGTGCTTAAAACCCACTAAATATTTAGAACAACCGTAGTTACACGATCCACGTTTTCAAATCTTTTATGGAATGATGAGTGAAAATAAAAAAATCAACTGAAGGTGGAGCAAATAAAAATTCTTTATCACGAGAGCTAAATGGCAAATAGTGAAAGAATAGAACCTTAACAGGCAGGTAGAAAATTAAAAAAGGAATTTTTTGAAAAGTTAAACAAACGGATAATCCATCGTAATGGAAAAAAATCAGCCCTTGCTCACAACAGCAAATCCTAGCCGGTTAATTAGCACAAAAAGTGTAAAAAATACCGAAAAAGAAATAAAGTCCTCCTGCCGACGAAAACAAAAGCTATCGATCGCGCAGTAACCTGAGGCCCGGCGCAATCGTAACGACGATTTTTTAAGGTGTCGCAAAAGGGCGACTTCATTCAAGAGGGAGAGATTAAATATTTAAATAGAAAGAGCGTTTTGCGTGTGTGTGCGCGCGGGGTTTATAATCCCGAGCACCCTACCTCAACGCGAAACCTTATTAACCGCGAGTGGATGGGATGAAGGGAGAGAGAGATAGAGAGAACGGTACCGCGACAACTTTATGGGACGGAGGGAATTGTGGGCCAGGTGGGGAGGAGGAGATATAGGGTTTTGTGGGCAGCGTAAGGGAAGGGGGAGGGGGTGGAAGAGGGAGGAAGAAATCTGCGCGGAAGGCGCAAGGGTATAATTCCGCCGATCTCCTCATTTCACAGTCAACTTAAATTTTGAGATAGAAAGCGCTTCTGGGATAGCTTTGCGCGTGAAACGACGGGCAGAGAGAAAGCGTAGCGATAAAGGGGACTGCGGGAGTCAACGAGAGAGAGAGAGAGAGAAAGTGAGAGACGAATGAGAAAGGGTGTAAAGAGAGAGAGAGAGTGAGAAGGGAAGATTGAGAGATAGGGAATAGTGGAAGAAAACAGGAAAATACGGGCGTTGAAGGGAACAGAGAGACACTCGGAAAACAAGATGGGAGGTGAGGATAAGGGGAGATGGGTGGGATGTTTTACTGTTATCAATGCTACGTTGACTATATTTATTGATACTATTTATTGATACTATTTATTTGTCGTTGATGTTTTAAACCCCCTTTTGTTGATTTTTGATATCTCATGTTATGTAATCTGTTGTAATAGGTCTGCATTACCATTACTGACTGTTTATGGATAAAACTTAAATAAACAAGTATAAGCAGAATAAAATATGAAGAGATTAATGAAGAAGAAGCTTACATAAAAATGTTGAAAAACTTCTGAAATATCGAGAAAAAATTTAAACGAATGTGTTCTTTACGAGAACCATCTCGCCTGTTTCAGAATGACACCTAACAATATATTAAATGCCAAACCCTGCAAAGGTTTTTAATAAAAAATCTCACAAGTGGCTTTCGACTGCTTAAGATTATTGTTTATTAATCCTTGAATATCGAAAATATTTCATGTAGTTGATTACAAAAGGGGAAATTTAAAATATGAAAAATGACCCTAGACGTCGACAAATATATCATAACGAACAGAACAGGAAATATTTGATCCATGAAACCACCAACTCTTCGTCTCTTCCGTCAATATCGCCACCATTTAAAAAGACTTTATTGGCGCAAAGCACGCTGGGAGTGAGACATAGATGGATCTCTAAAAGACCAAAGGCCAAATTTTAGGGTAGGGAATGAGAGAGAGAGAGAGAGGTTCCGTTAATACGTTAGGAGAAGACGGGATGAGATAGTCAAAGGATGGGAAAGTGGAATGGAAAAGCAATAAGTCTTACGGGGGGTTGAGAGATGTCGCAAAGAGGGATAGGAGTGTGGGGGGGAGTGAATCGGGCAGGAAAGGAGGGTGGAAAACAGAAGGGGGCGCAGGACAAGAGAGAGAGAGAGGGGAGGGGAGGTAGGAAGAAGAAGGGGAGAGGGATAGACGAGACAAAAGGGAACGGGTTCCCAAGAGGGATAGAGAAAGGGAGAAGAGAGAGAGAGAGGAGGAGGGGATACGCACTGGTTAGGATGCGTAGGAATGGGGTCGAGAAAAGGGCCGGCTGAACGGGGAAGGGGGAGGGGGAGGGAGAAATGAGAGAGAATGGGGAGAGGGGGAGGAGGAGGAACATTGGGAAAGTGGAGGATTGTGGAGGAAAGAGGGATGGACCCCTCCCAAAACTCCCATCAATATTTATGGGGACATCCCATCACGAGCGAGCCACATTCCGCCGGTCTCCAAAATCGACCTCTCCCTCAAAAGCGATCCGAAACCTTCTCTCTCTCTCTCTCTTCCCATTTTCTCCCACCTCTCCCTCCCTCCTCTCCTTTCCCTTTTCTTCACATTACCTACCACTTTCTCTATTCATTTTACAATATTCGTCTTTCTCTCCTCTCCTCTTCCCTTCATCCATGCTTATTCTCTACTACCTCTCTCTCTCCGTCGAACAATCCCTCTTCGATCTCTGTCTCCTTTCTTCCTCCCTACATTTTGTTCCAACTCCTCCTCGCCTCTACGCCTTCTCGACTCCTCCCTCCTTTCCACTTTCCCCTCTTCCGCTTTCTTTCTCGTCGCTTTTCGTAAGAGAGGGACCCTCCCGCGTGCGCAAATATTTTTACTTCTATCACACACGCCCTCATCGCCAACCGGTTCCCTTTTCGATCACTTTTGCGATTATAAATAAAAAATGATGAAATGGGGAGCGAGATGGTGTTCTTTCACGCGCCTGAATTTCCGCGATTAAATTATTTTTTCGTGAATTTCACGTGAATATAAAGTTCGGAAGTTATTATAACATCCAAAGATATATATATATATATATATATATATATATATATATATATATTAGAGAATGAATTATGGAGCTCTCGTTAAGGTCGAAGTGAAATTGAAAAAAACGAGGTTTCTTCATCAAACACAAAATGTTGGAAAAAACAGAAGCGCATTTTGGCTACAAAGCAGTCGTCACCAGTGGTGACTCACCGATAATTTACTATAATGCTTTTAGATGTTTGAGAAACAGTTTTTCAATACGTTTAATACATTATTATAATTTCTGACAGAAGGATACAATTTTAATCTTCCGACCGGGTATTTATGATGTATGATTTTTTTACTACGTTTCCAAGACCGGTTTTTATCGAAGTTTATAGGCGAACGTATGGATTAAGTAATAACAGAACCGTCTCCAATGCTTAATCCTTTTAACTTTATTTAAAAAAAAACAATTCGTTTCCTCCGGATTAATTTGAAACTCCATCCCTCTCTCTCTCTCTTTCGCGTAACCGATTTCCGTATTCGAACTATCTATACCGGCATTTTAGCATCCAGTTCGGGCGATACTCTTGATTTTTTTTAGCATCAACATATAACACTTCCGAAGAGAACTTCTAGAAAACGCATACTTGTAAAAATGAAAGTTTTCGTTAATCTCAAGCAAATAGCCGAATAACTTAAGTAGACGCTATCAATCCCCGGCATAGCCTCCACTCATTTTTCCCTCTTAAAAAAAAAAACATACTCCGGCAGATTCTTCCCTCTCTTTCCACGTTTTCGGGGCACTCCACTCCATATATCCCATTGTTACACCTCACCTCCTCCCTCCCTTCCTCTCTCTCCTGCCTTTCCTCCCAAACTCCAATTAAACCGCCGTCCTCCCTCCACATCACCCACCTCCTCCTCCCACTTAGAGCGCTCTTGATTTTCACCCCCTCCTCTACCACGCCAACGTCTTCAATCATTCACTTAGTGCTTTTACTACGCTCTCTCCGCCGCTTTCCTCTCCCTTCACAAAACCTCCCTTTTACACACACACTACTCTGCCAGGCGCCGCCACCCTCCGCCATTTCGCACGTTCTCTCCAGCATCCCTCCCTCTCCCCTATATCCACCTCCACCCTCCTCTTCGCTACCACATCCAGTAACATCCATCCTCCATCTCCCCTCTTTTTTCGCCTCACCCTCCCCCCCAACTCCCTTGAATTATTACGCGCCCTCCCGTTTCCCTTCTCTCACGTCCGTCAATCTAAAGCTTGACTCACCGCTCTCTCTCTCTCTCTATCCACATCTACTCCTTCCTTCGTGTCGTTCCTCTTCCCTCCCCTCTCCACTACCTCTCTTTCTCCTCTTCCTCTCCCCTGCTCTCCTCTCTCTCTCTCTCTTTCTCTCTCTCTCCCCCTTCTACTTACGCCTCGTAGGCGCGATACGTTTGACACAATTCCTTCCTTCCCTTTGGTATCGGGAATGGGATTGGAGGAACGGAGTGACTTGAGCAATACTCGACGGATTAAGAGCACCGAAGAGTTCGGATACGGGTTGCAGACTAACCGTCAAGGCGAGATATATATATATATATATATATATATTTATTTATTTAGGGCTACTAGGTGTTGAAGGGAACCCAGTGAGCACTTACCGGGAGGAGAGCCGCTGGAGTGTTGGAGAGACACATTTGTAGAAGTTATTGGAGCTTTCGGGATGATCCCTTAGTCAGCACAAGAGAGAAAACGTGTGTACATATATGTATATATATGTGTATATATATATGTGTGTGTGTATATATATATATATATATATTTAGTTGTACTAAAATTCTATGAAGCGCAAAGACTTGGCGAGGAAATCGAATCATTAAACCAAAAGAGACAAATAAAATTGGACAATCTTATTTAAAACACTTGACAGTTTTTCTAATGAAATGAAGTTGGAAAATACGCACTACACAATTATAGAACTTAAAAAATAAAATTCTCAATAGTATGCACTGACATATGCCGTTATATATATATCAGGAGCCTTAAATCATGGAGGGTATCTATTTTGAAAATTTTAAGTATGTAGTTACATAAATTACCGATAACCAAGTTCTCAAGCACCTTCCCGCTACGTGTCTTCGTAGATCTTATCCAGGATCATTTCAACCATCAATCTCTCATTAGTGTTCTCTCGCTACATAAAAAACTACTTTCAACCCCTAAACATTTTCCCCAATCCATTCTCCCTAAAGCAATCTAGATCTCCATAACAGATGAAAAAGATGCATCCAAAATAATCTTCCCCCCCCCCCCAGTCTTTTCTTTCACTTAAGGCTGTTTTTAATGACCTCGATTGTAAAAAAAACCACGACCACAGGATCGATCCCTTTATTCTTCTAGGTTCAAATAAATAAAAGAGACCCCGTAATTTATGTTTTTTTTTCTTCTCAAGGGTGAATTATTTTTACCTCGTTAACGAACCCGAGTCTGTACGCGTGGAAGCCATTACGTTCAATTCGCGGCACATTCTACCTCAGAGAAAAGGAATAAAGGGGAATAAAAGCGAGAGCTTCAATCTCTTGATTAGTTTCGCTAATGCATTCCGTCGTCCCGTCCTTTTCCCGCGCCGTTTCCAGAGGGGAAAAGAAACGGCAAGTCTTTCCGTCTGTCTGCCTGCCTAAACCCTCCCCCAATTCTCCACCCTCTTTCTCTCCCTCTCATTTCTTTTATTTGCTCTCCGCGGAAGGATTTTCACACTTCACCACGTTTGCAGATGTCATCGAAATTCTGATCTTCTTCGAAGTTTCTTTTTCTTTTCGTAAAAATTTTTTTTAACTTTCTCATACGAAGTATCGAGAAAGTATTGTTTTCGCGAAAAAATTCGACCTCGAGATTTTTACGGAAATATACTTTTTAGGTGTCGCTGAATCCGAAAAAGTGGTTTTTGCAATGCCGTCTGTCTGTTATTGGCTCTGGCGCCTAAACGGTAGAGCGAAAATGAATGAAATCTCGTACTTAGGCATTTTATCATACTGAGCAGAGTATACATAGAAATGGCATTTTTACAACTATCCGATTTTCTCAAAAACGGCTCTAACGATTTTGATCAATTTCGTAGAGTTACTTAAGTTTACGTCTTAAATAATACTGTATAATTCATATTTCTCAAAAAATGAATATACGGCTAGTTTATTCTAGGCAACTTTAGCAATAATTTGATTTTCTCAAAAACGGCTTAAACGATTTTGATAAAATAATACTACTTATTTCATTTTTCTCAATGAATGAACATAAGGCTAGTTTATTCTTGGGCAACTTGATCAAAAATTGGATTTTCTAAAAACTGGCTGATACTATTTTCATTTTCTCAAGATAACTAAACGACGCATTATTATATGAGAAAGTTTGTACAATGTATGTTGTACCGATTTTTTTTGGAAGACTTGGCAGCTATACCATCATTCTTCTCTGTTGACTAAGGTATAGCGAGCATTATAATAAGAGTTACAAATGCCAGAAACTTTATCGCGTTCTACAAAGGTGTGCTTGCAACGAGCGAAAAAAACAAAGAAAAATGTTTAGCATTTCTTCAGAAGTGAACCTCTACTCCTCCAGGGAATAAGTTAGCGTCATTTTATGAAACCTTAAGTTAAATTTTACGAGAAAAGTAATCAGATTTTTATGATAATTTCATAACAAAGAGAGAAATAATAAATTTTTACGACGCTGTAAATTCCAAATAAAAATCGATAACGTAGGAATGACTTATTTCCCCACGAAATAACTTCAATCAAAATAATACAATGGATTCGACCAATACCAACGACGGACGAAACATTTGGTCATGGGTTGGAAAACTAAACTGTATATTAGTTAACACGCGTCACTTGGAGATTACCCGATCCACTTGTCACTTAAAACTACGAGCAATCCCATTTTCACGTGTCTGCAGTGACTACTATTCGCAAAATTTTCTTATTCTCAGACGAAGGTTAATGAAGACATAAACATTATGTTGTGAATATGAAGACTTCTATATGAAGTTCATGGATTTATGATTTTTTAAATTTCCGGGAGTGTAACTTGTAAAAAATCATCCCAAACGAACCCGCGTTTTATATATTTATTAAAAGTAAATACATCAACACGATAAGCACCATAGGAATATAAATGAGTGGTCATTTTTGTAATCCAACATTAACGGCTCATCTTTCTTTAAATCCCTCCCAGCCTTGTCTTCTTTCTTCCAATCTCTCGTTCCTATTCTCTCCCCGTACCTCTTCATCGCTTCACTCACGCTTCCCATCTCCCCACCTCTTCCAATATTCATCTTCTCTCCCTCCTCATCTCTTTACTGCTTTCCTTCGAACAACTCTCCCAAGCCACCTCCTTCCAAGGGTCGATTTTTTAAGACTTTAAGCCAGTGGTCTTCAACCTTTTTTGAGTCACCGCCCACTTTTACCATATGTTGTCCTTTGAAATAAGTTCACCGCCCACCCAGTGGCGTAGTGAGAGTTTCTGGCGCCCGGGGCAAAGAATAATTTTGCGCCCCCAGTAGCAAAGCGATTTACGGAGGTAAGGTAACCCTAATACTAGTGGGACTGTCGTTAGATGAGATTACCGAATACGGTCTCAGTTGTAATAACAGTGTTTAAAAATTTATGATTTTATATATTTGATCAAATTAAACTTACACGCTTCGCTGCTTCTGCGAGAGACTCCGACCACCCTCATGGGCCTTTCGATTTTACCGCAGCATGGATACATTGTCGCTAGTATAGTATGATATGATACCATAGTTAACGACAAACGAACCGTAATAGTTGTACATAAAATAGTTGTACAGATTATGTGTGCTTTTTTATAGAATTTTATTTTTCAGTGTAAAAATTAGAATAGCATTTGGTGAGTTCTTTAACGCCCACCAAAAATCCAAAAACGCCCACTGGTGGGCGCTATCGCCCACCTTGAAGACCACTGCTTTAAGCGAAAGCGCATGAAAGACATGAACCACCAGATATCCCTAAAAAAAATCGGTACAACATACATTGTACAAACTTTCTCATATAATAATGCGTCGTTTAGTTATCTTTAGAAAATGAAAATCGTATGAGCCTGTTTTTAGAGAATCCAATTTTTGTTAAGGTTGCCAAAGAATAAACTAGCCTTATACTCATTCATTGAGAAAAATGAAATATGTAGAAATATTGCAGACGTATACTCAAGTAACTGTACGAAATTTGATCAAAAACGTTAGAGCCGTTTTTGAGAAAATCGAATTGTTGCTAAAGTTGCCTAGAATAAACTAGCCTTATATTGATTTTTTGAGAAATATGAACTATACAGCATTATTGAAGACGTAAACTTAAGTAACTCTACGAAATTTGATCAAAATCGTTGAAGCCGTTTTTGAGAAAATCGGATTGTTGTTAAAAATGCGTAGAATAAACTACTCTTAATTATTGATCAATGTTAACCATTTCTATGTATAATCTGCTCAGTATGATAAAATGCCTAAGTACGAGATATCATTCATTTTCGCTATACCGTATAGGCTCCAGCGCCAGTGACAGACAGACAGACAGACAGAATTGCGAAAACCACTTTTTCGGATTCAGCGACATCTACAACGTATATTTCCGTAAAAATCTCGAGGTCGAATTTTTTCGCGATAACAATACTTTCTCGATACTTCGTATGAGAAAGTAAAAAGGAGCTCTCACCCTCAAGACCTACCTGGGTGAATTGCGGGTTTTTATAGAGGTTCCATACCGCCTTCTCTCTTCTCTTTTCGTCCTCTCCTTCTACCGCGAATGCCATTACGCAGTCCCTATTGCAATATTCATTCGGAAACGGCCGGACGAAAACCCACTAAACCCCTCCTTTTGTTGCCCGAGCTAAGTGTTACCATAACGACGGTGCCACCCCCTTCCATTTTATGTGTTCCACCCGCGAAATTAAAAGCGTTAATAATACCATAAAAAGATAGGGGACTTGAAAGACGGCTCCTTCGTCATATATTTGTTCGCGTATTATTTTTGCATCCGAGAACGTCGTGACATCGACACGTGTGGAATTAACGATCGAGAAACTCGTGAATGAAAGAGATGCGGATTTCGACTGCAAAAGTAACCGTCTTCTTACCATCAATAAGCGATTCATTTCTGAAGAGGATTATTTTTTGTTTGATACACGAAAATTGTATACACTACCATGTTAAAGCTGTTAGAGTTATTTCATCTGAACCATAAAGAGAGTTTTTTAACGAAAGTTCCGCATTTTGACGATTTGTGGCACACATTAAATTCGAGATATTGAAGTATATAATGTTTTTGTATCCTGCTTTTGTCTCAATTAGTAGAATAAGTGACCTCCTTTATCAGGCAGCTTTGGTGTAAATTAATCCGCGTTATTGCAGGATGATACTATGGTGAAGACACTATTTGAATATTTTTTTTATTTACGTAATTTTAGAAAACTTGAAGCAAGGAGAATATATTTATAGATTAAGATGAGAATATTCACGAAAAGGAACAATATTTTATGATTAATAACAAACAGGCTTGTAGAAATTATTACTTTAATAGTACCCAAAATAAGCGTCATCGACGTCTTCGCGAACGTAAAAAAAGAGTACGCATTAACGAAATTGACGCCTTTTCGTTCCTGCGCGTGACAGCGCATTAACTTCCCCAGTTTTAATAACATTCCATGATATTTCACGGATATTGCGCGCCTTAATGAAAACTTAATCGCGACCGGTTCATCTCGAGCCGAAGAGGCGATTTTTTTAAAAAAAAGAAATAAATATTCCGGCACCGGAATTCTTATAACGGCGGGGCCTTTACGATCTCGTCGCGGAAAGGCCCAATCATAAAACAAAAACACATCGCCTTCCGTCCCATCCCCTCCCAATCTCTATTTTACGGGCGGCACACGGCGATAATTTCCTTCCAACCCATCTGCCAATATGCAGTTAATTTTATCTCCCAAACCCCCATAATGCTAATGCTACGGCACCCCTTTTTATCTTCCCCTTTACCCGCCGTCTCCCCCTCCTTCCACCCCTCCTCCGACTCCTCTCCCTTCTCCCCCCCCCCCCCTCTTCCACACTCATTGTCTCTCCTAGGCGGGCTCAATATTACCCCGGCAGTGCGTTGTATATACCTCTCTCGCGCGCGCGTTGGACATAAATTGCATTCCTAGCGGCTGCACGGAGCGCGCTATCTCAAACCCTCAGACATCGCTAACAACACATCTTCCCTCCTCCTCCTCCTCCCCCTCCGTTTCTCTCTCTATCTCTCTCTACGTCGCTACGGCTCCTCTTTCAAAACGTCACACTCATCCAACACTTCCTCCTCCCTTCCTCTTTGCCACCTAACTCTTTTCCATCCCTCTACATATTCCCCTATACACACCTCTTTCCAACTATCTCCTGTCTCTTTCGCATCTATCTTCTTTCCTCTTCTATAATCGTCGAAAGAAATACGATAAAACTCAGATTATCAAACTTAAAAATTGCTGTATGCTTCTTAATTTCCGAAATCAATGCTTTTCCTCATCGAAAGATGGCATCTCATTTTAAATAATACCGCGTGTTCTAACGGCGACGACGGCTCGTACGGCTGCATAAAAAACTGATAATGCACCTTGTCGCGAAGTTTTGTCTCGTAAAACTTCGCCAATCAAAACTGTCGTCGCACAAAGGATAACGCTCCGTATTTTCAAAGACATATTTTCAAGCGTTTTTTATTGTACATTATCGGAGCGTATGCCTATCGCTGCCGATTTTATTCAACAAGTCAGTCCGGATAATCGGAGTTCTTCTGTAATTCAAGCACCCATATATACTGGGAGATACGATCACTGAGATCAAATACTCGAGATCTACATATGTCTTTGACCGCTGAACGTGGGATGCAAAAACAACTCTGCATATCAGAGATACAATCACTGTAATAAACTTTCCGAGTAGGCCTATCGAATGAAACAGAACGCGTTTCTGCTGCGTAAAGTTACTTTTTTATACGACGTTCAATTTGTTCAACGATTTCTGGACATATGGAGGCCAGTTTTTCTCAGAACTGCCGGAGGTGATTATATCAGAATTATTTTAAACACTTGAGAGTAATTATAATGAAATTAAGTCTTTAATCCGTATGGAAAATTACACAAGCGTAGAACTTCAAAAATAATATTCTCAATAGTGCGAGAGAGAGAGAATTTGTTACACACTTTGGTGGATTGCGGGGTAATTTTCAGATGCAGAAATCCCTTCTTTCCCATACTATCTCTATGCCCGATCTCTAGCTCCCTCCGCTGACACCGTCATTTACTACCCTTGTGGGGGCCTCACTTAAATCCCCCATTTTACCTGAAGTAATTGTCTGGAAGTTCCGAGGGACTTCGACTGAGGGTTTCTCCCTCGCCGGAGCCTCCTCGAACATTCCGGAACACTTTGCCTTCCCTATAAAAGCATTCGCGCTCGACCTCAGTCACTCTCTTTTCTTTCGAGCAGTCACAGAGACGTCGAGCGCTCTTCCGCAGGCTCCCTCCTCCGCGTCACGATTGTGAATAAGATTCAGAAAAAGGCACTCTCAGTTGTTTTTATTACTCCTCCTAAAATCATACGAAGTAATCACTTCATTGGTGACCCCGACGTGATACTTCCAGAAACGACATGGAAAATCCAGGCGGAAAACAACAAATGGGAGATGTCCCTGCGGAATCGGATTCTCCTGCCTCAGAAAGAATCGCAATACGTATTCCTCCGTTTTGGTTAGACAAACCGGCTTTGTGGTTCGCCCAAATTGAAGCGCAGTTTCACCTTTCGGGCATAACGCGGGAGCAAACAAAATTTTATTTTACTGTTTCCCACCTTGACACGCGAGCAGCAGCGGAAGTGGAGGACATCATAACTACTCCACCGGCAAGAGACCCATTTACAGCTCTAAAAAACGCGCTCATTTCTCGATTGTCGCAGTCACAAGAAACTCGAGTTCGAAGACTACTAGAGCGGGAAGAAATGGGAGACAGAAAACCATCACAATTTTTTCGTCATCTCCGTTCTCTCGCAGATGCTTCCATCCCGGATTCTCTTCTGCGCTCTCTTTGGATGGGACGACTTCCCCACAGCATGCAGGCGATTTTGGCGTCGCAAACTACCGCACGGCTGGAGGAACTTGGAGACTTGGCGGACAAAATTTTTGAGATAGCACCCGAGGCGCAAGTTGCTGCTGTTGACAACATCCCTCAAATTGCGGCGCTGCAAAGACAAGTGGATGAATTGACAAGGCAAGTGGCTGCTCTAGCGAGCTCACACGCATACCGCCGCAACCGTCCAAGAAGGCGTTCGCGATCACGTGACAGCCGCCGGACGCAGGCCTCCAGTCGAAGTCCCAGCGAAAGCAGCACATGCTGGTATCATCGGAAATTTGGAGAGCAAGCTCGCAAATGCATTTTACCCTGTACTTATCCGGGAAACATCCTGGCCAGTCGCTAGAGGCGGTGAGCGGCTCAAGGGCGCCTTTAAGCCGCCTCTTCGTCACTGACAAGGTGACCAAGCTCCGTTACTTAGTGGACACAGGTTCAGATCTGTGTGTTTATCCTCGAACTTTCGTTCGTGGACGACGACAACGTGCAGATTATCAAGTGTTCGCAGCGAACGGCACTCTGATAAACACATACGGCACGCACATGCTCACCTTGGACTTCGGAATCCGTCGTCCTTTCACATGGCAATTTGTCGTCGCCGATGTTTCGAAACCTATCATCGGAGCTGATTTCCTTTCCTTCTTTGGACTCCTGGTGGACCTACGGAACAAACGACTCTTAGATGGCATCACCGGCCTCTCCTCCCCAGGACAAAGCATTTCTCCGCGTGAGTCTATACCAAGAGTTAAAACAATTGACGGCTCTACCCCATTTCACGCTCTCCTGGCTGAATTTCCAGATATCACCCGTCCGGAAGGTTCCATCAAGGACAGCAGGCATTCTACGGTGCATCACATTCGAACCACGCCAGGGCCACCGGTTTGCTGCAAGGCTCGGCGTCTCCCTCCGGAAAAACTTGCCATCGCAAAGCGATGCTTTGAGGCCATGATTCATGCAGGCATCGCTCGCCGTTCGGAAAGCTCCTGGGCGTCACCACTCCATTTGGCCCCAAAAAAGACGGGAGATTGGCGACCCTGCGGTGATTATAGAGCTCTCAATACTCGTACCATACCAGATAAATATCCAGTGCGCACTCTAGAGGATTTCTCATACAACCTGAACGGAAAAACGATCTTCTCCAAGATTGATCTTGTCAGTGCTTTTAGTCAAATACCTGTCGCAGAGGAAGACATTCCCAAAACAGCAATCATCACTCCATTCGGGCTCTTCGAATTCACGAGGATGACTTTTGGTTTGAGGAATGCTTCCCAAACATTTCAACGTTTTATTGACGAGGTAACTCGCGACCTTGACTTCGTTTTTCCATACATCGATGATCTTCTCATCGCCTCAAAGGACTTTGAGGAACACCTGCACCACCTGCGAATACTCCTTGCCCGTTTGACTCAATATGGCATTGTTATAAATACTGCCAAATGTGAATTTGGGCAATCTGAGATTGAGTTTCTCGGCTTTAAGGTTTCATCAGCTGGAATTGAACCTCCTCCATCGAAAGTCCAGGCCATTAAGGAATTCCCCCGTCCTATCACTGCCAAACAACTACGTAGATTCCTGGGAACGATAAACTTCTATCGAAAATTCATCCCTAAAGCGGCCAACCTGCAAGCTCCTCTGCATGATTGCCTGAAAAATGGCGTCAAAGGTGATCACCAATTAGACTGGACACCGGAAGCCACTTCTGCTTTCGAGGAATGCAAGGAAAGCCTTGCCTCGGTAACAAAACTTACGCATCCGACTCATGGCTCGCATCTAGCCATTTTTACGGACGCATCTAATACCGCTATGGGAGCTACACTACAGCAGCGCATTTCGCAAGATTGGCAACCCCTCGCCTTTTATTCCAAGAAATTCTCTGCAGCTCAGATGAATTACAGCACTTACGATAGAGAACTTTTAGCAATTTACATGGCAATTCACCAATTTCGTCACTGGCTCGAAGGACGACAATTTACAATCTACACAGATCACAAGCCATTGATCTTTGCCTTTAAACAGAAGCCAGAGAAATGCTCTCCACGTCAATTCAGGCATCTGGACTTCATCGCCCAGTTTTCCACAGACATACAACACATCTCTGGGAAGAATAATATTGTGGCGGATACATTATCACGAATTGAGTCAATTGCCTCACCAATTGACTATAATGCCTTGGCCCAGGCACAGGAGGGGGATGAAGAACTTCAGCGATTACTCTGCAGCACCGATAGCAGCCTGCAGTTCAAAAAATTCCCCATCCCAAATTCCCCTAATTCCCTATATTGTGATATTTCCACTTCCTTTGCACGTCCTTTCGTTACAGTTGCTTTAAGGAAGAACGTCTTCGAAGCTCTCCATTCGCTTTCGCATCCGGGCGCGAAAGCTTCGGCCAAGCTCATATCTAATAGATTTGTTTGGCCTGGAATAAGGAAGGATTGTATGGCATGGGCTAGAGCTTGCATCCCCTGCCAGCACTCGAAGGTCTCGCGACACATCACATCACCAGTTGGCACCTTTGCTCTTCCAAGCTCCAGGTTCGAGCATGTCCACCTCGACCTCATTGGACCATT
This sequence comes from Uropetala carovei, assembly GCA_036926305.1. Taxonomy (NCBI): domain Eukaryota; kingdom Metazoa; phylum Arthropoda; class Insecta; order Odonata; family Petaluridae; genus Uropetala; species Uropetala carovei. Next base: position 2,833,921 of record JAXCHB010000279.1, read on the forward strand.
ACCAATATCGAAAGCACAGCGTTACTGTCTAACGATTGTTGATCGTTTTTCCCGCTTTCCCGAAGCATTCCCTCTCGCGGACATCTCCGCGGAGACTGTCGCAAGAGAGTTTTTTTCAGGCTGGATATCTCGCTATGGCACGCCGTTACGAGTGACCACGGACCGAGGTCGTCAGTTTGAAGCAGAACTCTTTGCAGCCTTGGCGCGGATAGCAGGGATTGATCATCTCCGTACCACCTCCTACCACCCAGCATCCAATGGTATGGTGGAGCGTCTGCACAGGCAGCTGAAGGCAGCTATCATGTGCCATCAGCCGACGTCTTGGACAGACTACCTTCCCATTGTGCTAATGGGATTGAGAGCAGCCTTCAAGGAGGACATAGCAGCCACGCCGGCCGAGATGGTCTTCGGGCAAACAATACGTCTGCCCGGAGAATTTCTGGCTCCTCGACCTGGACTTCCTGCCAGCCCAACGGACTTCGTGTCGCATCTGCGTAGTCACTTTTACGCTCTGCGACCCGTTCCAGCCTCTCGACATTCCACTATCGCCACCTTCATCCACAAGGACCTCAAAACGGCCTCGCACGTCTTTGTCAGAAATGATGCAGTTAGAAAGTCGTTGCAGCCTCCCTACGATGGGCCTTTTCCTGTCCTTCGAAGGAAGGACAAATTCTTCGATCTCAGCATCCGAGGAAGGAGGTCAGCAGTTTCGATCGATCGATTGAAACCGGCCTACATCCTTGCCGACGATCCTGCTACATCACCCACGCCACCTACACCACTGTCTGCAACATCTGTCGCGCCACCAGCATCAACGCCTGCTGCATCTGTCAGGCCACCGACATCGACGCCTGCGGCACAGCTGCAGCAGAAAACGCGCTCCGGGAGAATCATTCGATTCCCAGACAGATTTTAACTATATTAAATAATATTTATTTCTGTGTCAGATTGTCTTTGTTTACGCGGAGGGGGAGTGTTGTGGGGGCCTCACTTAAATCCCCCATTTTACCTGAAGTAATTGTCTGGAAGTTCCGAGGGACTTCGACTGAGGGTTTCTCCCTCGCCGGAGCCTCCTCGAACATTCCGGAACACTTTGCCTTCCCTATAAAAGCATTCGCGCTCGACCTCAGTCACTCTCTTTTCTTTCGAGCAGTCACAGAGACGTCGAGCGCTCTTCCGCAGGCTCCCTCCTCCGCGTCACGATTGTGAATAAGATTCAGAAAAAGGCACTCTCAGTTGTTTTTATTACTCCTCCTAAAATCATACGAAGTAATCACTTCACCCTCTTCCATTTCCTTCCCCCTCAAACCTTCGCCGTGTATGACTAATACCCCTTTTCATCTCTCGTCTACCTCCTCGATTCATCACCGGGCCATTTTTCCGTAGCGAAGCCGACACCGCTTGTACGTTTCGCGCTCGATTCAAGTGTTCAGCGGTGCGCGTTTCACGGCTTTCCCAACACCTTGCTTGCATATACTCACGGCCTACGACGCCCTCTGTCTCGCTCCATTCGTCGCTCATCCGACACCATCCTGCTCGCACACCGTGGAGTGACACGAAAGGCACCCTCTTATGACCTCACTTCATTTAATTCTCCGCTGCGCACGTTGTACTCCGGCGTGCACACGTCGCATTCCTCTCTCCTTATTAAGGCTTCCAGTTTCCCCGCCTACCAATCTCTCATCGTCATCCTCCGACGTGCATTAACAGGTACGCCGAGACATTTCATTAGCCGAAGGGTCACGCATAACTCGGTGCATCCTCCAGCGGCGGTGGCATCCTCCGCTTCGCTTCGCGCAGGTCGTTTTTTTTTTTTTTTTAAATCTGTCGCGTCGTCGCATTACTTCGCGTCGCGGTCTTCTCCGACGACCGGCTATGTCCCCGAGGGCAAGCGCACGCGTGGAACGCGGGAGTTTCGTTTTCTTTAGCAAATAAAGGAGTGTTTTTTGTCTCGAGAGAAAAGAGAAGAGGACGCGGAGATGGCGGTTCATTACGTGGTATTAAATTTCTGAGAAAAATAGAAGTTAATATATCTTGTACCTGCAAGCGTAGTCGAAATACCCTTGTAATAGCTTCGTAGCACCCTCGTCCGCTAGTTTTAAATTTTGGCGAGTCGAGGAATCATAAGGCAAATTAATCGTATAAACAAAGAGTCGCAATGGAATTAGAAGTTGTAATATTAGGACACTGATAGGCACGTGTAAGCAATGATTTCGCTTAAACTCATGAAAAAGCGCCCTGAAAATAACTTCAGCTGATAAGTTAGGATTTGGAAGAAGTCTGAAGATATAAATTAGTTTAGCAAAACTGCGCCTCACTCAAAATGTAATTCTCGTAAATGAAGCACCTGAAAAACAGAAATAACTCTGAAACAATTCCAAGCGAAACTACCTAAACAGGAAAAAGGAGAAAATATTCTACACAAGGATAAATTAGTTTTAAATTCCACAAAAATATTTCTTTCAAGTTTTTACATCAAGCACTAGAATTCCGACAAATAGAAGCTTTCCTAGTTACAAAGTTTGCAGTGAGCAAACCTCAGCGATATTTACTCGATAGAGCTTTAATGCGTATGAGGGTGGGGGGGAGGGGGTGGGGGGGGGGACGACGACGCTGATTGGCCGGATTAATCTCCGAGAACCCATCAAAAAAATCCATCAAAAATACCACGTTCTACGCCAGAACTTTACTTAAAAAAACTAAACCGAAATCTACACAGACGCATGGAAAAGCCGCGCGATGAAAAAGTGCCCTTATCCTGCGGAACAAACCTCCGTTACATGTGTCGGACTAATGCCATTTTCGCGATTAAAACGGCTCAAAAAAAATAAGGCGTGAAAATGCAACGGCGAAATGGGAGAAGAAAGAAAAAATAGAGGGAAAAAACTCCATAGCCGCAAAAAAAGGTACGAGACGTGGGATTAAAAAAATACAGGGATGAGGACAAAAAAAAGAGTGACGAGGCGCTGCAGGAGTGTGGTGGAGAGCAGCGTGTGGCTATCCCTTAGACGCCGACAAAATGCAATGAATGGAGGAGGATGCAGAGAGAAAGGGGAAGAGAAAGAGAGATAGGAAGAAAGAGGAAAAGAGAGAGAGATAGAAGGGGAGAGAGAAAGAGAGGGAGAAAGATATGGAGAAGGGGAGAGAGGGAAAAAGAGGGAGAAAGAGGGAAAAAGAGGGAAAAAGAGGGAGAGATAGAGAAAGGGGTGAGAGGGAGAGAGAGAGAGGGAGAGAGAGAAAGGTATGGAGAAAGAGGGAGAAAGAGAAAGATATGGAGAAGGGTGAGAGAAGGAAAAAAGGGAGAGGTAGAGAAAGAAAGGGGGAATGAAGGAGAGAAAGGGGTGAGAGAGGGAGAAAGATAGGGAGAAAGTGGGAGAGAGGGAGAAAGAAGGATAGATAGATAATCGTCTTTATTTTCAGGGCGAAATTGAGACCAAAGGTCCCCTCTCCCATTTAACCCTACGTTACAAAATACATACTACATGAAAATATATTCAAAGAGTCAGATGAGGATAAAAATAATCTGAATAAAAACAGTGACTAGGTGTGAATATGCATATTCTGGAAAATTCTAACATAAAAAGACTAGATAGTGGGATAGAGGGAGAGAGACAGAGACAGGAAGACAAGAAGGGAGGAGGAAAGGTGGGGAGGAGAAAGAGAGAAGACGAGTGAGAGACAAAGAAAGAGGAAAAAGAGTGAGGGCAGAGGGGTAGGAAGAAGGCAGAGAGAAAGGCTGAGATGGGATGGGGTAAAGAAGACTGGGGGGAAGTTCCGAGAAGGAGGGAATTGCACGTTGCATTATGGCTAACAAGGAGCGTCTGCACTGCAGCAAGAGGCATTAGCAGCAGAGGGAGATAGAGAGAAAGAAAGAAAGAACGAAGGTTAAAGAGAGAGAGAGAGAGGCACGGTGTGGCACCGCTCGCCGGAAGGAACAGAGAGAGGCAAAGGAGCTAATGAACCACCGTCACGTACCGCGGAGTGGTTAGTAGTTTAGGAGTAAGAGAGAAACAAGAAGAAGAGTAGAGTAGCTGAGAAAGAAAAGAAATCGGTACAACATACATTGTACAAACCTTCTCATATATAGGTACTAATGCGTCGTTTAGTTATCTTTAGAAAATGAAAATGTTTTTAGAAAATCCAATTTTTGTTAAAGTTGCCCAGGATAAACTAGCCTTATATTCATTTTTTGGGAAATATGAACTATACATTATTAATGAAGACGTAAACTCAAGTAACTGTACGAAATTTGATCAAAATCGTTAGAGCCGTTTTTGAGAAAATCGAATTGTTGTTAAAGTTGCCCAGAATAAACTAGCCTTATATTCATTTTTTGGGAAATATGAACTATACATTATTAATGAAGACGTAAACTCAAGTAACTGTACGAAATTTGATCAAAATCGTTAGAGCCGTTTTTGAGAAAATCGAATTGTTGTTAAAGTTGCCCAGAATAAACTAGCCTTATATTCATTTTTTGAGAAGTATGAAAGATACATTATTATTGAAGACGTAAACTTAAGTAACTGTACGAAATTTGATCAAAATCGTTAGAGCCGTTTTTGAGAAAATCGAATTGTTGTTAAAGTTGCCTAGAATAAACTAGCCTTATATTCATTTTTTGGGAAGTATGAACTGTACATTATTAATGAAGACGTAAACTCAAGTAACTGTACGAAATTTGATCAAAATCGTTAGAGCCGTTTTTGAGAAAATCGAATTGTTGTTAAAGTTGCCCAGAATAAACTAGCCTTATATTCATTTTTTGAGAAATATGAACTATAGAGTATTATTGAAGACGTAAACTCAAGTAACAGTTCGAAATTTGATCAAAATCGTTTTTGAGAAAATCGAATTTTGTTAAAATGCGTAGAATAAACTACTCTTAATTATTGATCAATGTTAACCATTTCTATGTATAATCTGCTCAGTATGATAAAATGCCTAAGTACGAGATATCATTCATTTTCGCTATACCGTATAGGCTCCAGCGCCAGTGACAGACAGACAGACAGAATTGCGAAAACCACTTTTTCGGATACAGCGACACCTAAAACGTACATTTCCGTAAAAATCTCGAGGTCGAATTTTTTCGCGAAAACAACACTTTCTCGATACTTCGTATGAGAAAGTAAAAACAAGGAGCTGCGGAGGAAGTTTTTTTTAATCAAGGAAGAATAACGGGATGAAAGAAAAACGAGCGGTGAGGTAGAAGAGGGGGAAAATCGTATGCAAGGAAGGCAAAAAAGTCGAGATATGGGGATTTCTTACGCGAGTAAAGATAACGCAAAGAAGAAGAGAATACATAATTTCGCTCCTTCGGCGCTCGTCTTGATCAAAATAAATTCTATTTTTTCCCTGCTGTTAATGTTTTTTTTTACGAAACGGATGAAAAAAAACTGGAAAAATTAATAGCGTGAGCGGCGAAACGACAGTTAAAAAAAGAACCCTCGTTAATGTTTCTTGTTAAAATTATGATTATGAGATGATGCGTTTTTTTCAACTACCGCATGACGCGGTCACCAAACAAAGATAATAAATGTGCCTCGTTCCAGAAAGGCAGCCAATAATACCCCAAATGCGACGCTTTACCGGTGCAAATCATTATCCTAGAACAAACTTCACAATTAAAATCCTTTGATGTTATTTGCGGATTAATAAAAACAGGATTACGTACTTACTGGAAAAGGCGTTTTCATAACGGTACAGATGGAAACTGTTCCTACCTAGAAAGAAAAGAAAAAATGCGAATGTTAGAACAATTTGATACATGTTTTTACTGTAAAATTAATGCTGTTAAGAAATTCAACCTTAATATTGTGACGTTACCACATACTTTAAGATCAATTTGAAAATTATATTCCAATAACGACGAAGAGGTTGGGAAAAATAAATGCGTATCTGGGCTACAAGGCAGCCTTCATCAATGGTCATTCACCGACAATATATTCTTTAACCGTTCAATGCATGATTTTTTTATTTTCCCCGAAAAATGTTTGTTTTCAATGGATTACTGGGAAAATTAAAAAAGAAATCATAACATTTTCTTATTTTAATAAAACATTTGTTACAGATATGATACACTATGCATTCAAGGCATATTTTTTGGTCCTATTCTCATTAATAGATAAGGTATCAAGGTTTCAAAAATTGTCGTCAGATGTCGATAAGCATTTAAAAAATAATTAATTGTTTCATATCTGTTACAACAAGCATTGAAGGGTTAAAAAGAATATTTTTACGACTATAAAGGAAACAGTTTTAAATTGGATTTAAGTCATAAGGCGAGATCGTTTACATTCCGGAATACTAGGAGATATAAATAAGGAAAAATGCACAATCGGAAACACATTGGGAAGAAAAATACTTTATAACCGCGTTTCATATAATTTTTGTGTAATTTCTATAAAATAATATTTATCGCACAGGTATACATTTTTCACGCAATATGTCGATGTGGCTATATAGTGTGCACGCTAACAGCAATAAATATTCTCAAGAGTAGAAGGTTCGCGGATGGGCGAATATGCAAAATTGCCTTATCGTGAGCGACGCATTAAATCATAATTAACCATCCGAGACATTCACGAGCACATCCTTCGAAACTCTCTTCGGGCATTCCCTTTTGCTCAAAGCTGCGTTTTCTCCTTTTAAGGCTAGACAATAAAGCCCTCGAAACGACTCCCGAAATCTAATCCGTTAAAAGGGCCGGGCGAATGGAGGAAAAAGGGAAGACGCTTTAACTTTATAGAGGTAATAGAAAGCTATTAAAAGATGACGGGAAAGAGTTTAGGGAGAAACGAAAATGGAAACGACGAAAAAATAAAGAAATAGATGAAGATTGTGAGTGCCGTCTCGGAAAAAAAAGTAACATATCGCAAAAACATTAACGGAAAGTCCATTTTATTCCAAGATGTTATTCTTTTTATTGCATTTTTTAAAAAATAATGACGGAACGGAATCCAATTAAATACCTGATTTAAATTTAAGTGCCTTTTTTTCTGGAGCATTAACAATGAACTTGACTCATTATATTTTCTACATTCTCGTTTGCCAAAATTGAGTAAAATGAACGCATTACGCAAATGCAAAGAAACAACCCATTATTACGCGAATTTCATCAAAAGTCGAGATACTATTATTACGCTCGCAATCATCAACGGCTTTGAGTAACGATTTCATTTAATTTTTTTATTACTTGATTAATTTTTCAAGTTTGCTTTTTTGTTTCTTTACAGTGAACATTTAAAGTATAATAATCAATCTTAAGTAATCCACATTTTGCTGAAAAATAAACAGTCCGTGCTATAAATCAACTTCAAAGTCATGCATTCATGCCTCGAGCTTTCGTGACTTAAATCTTAAGAGCTCTAGATACACGCTTTTACATCGATATTTTTATTTTTATTCAAGAGAAACAATTTTTTGTAAACGTAAGAGATACGTGCTAAATTTGATTAGGAATTCTATAAAATACGCAGTGATACGCAGGAAAAATGGATTTGAATTTTTACGGAGTTTTTGCTCCTTCAAGGTTTTTTAAAAAAATACAAGCCAAATTACCCATATATTTATTCCTGCTTTCACTTTTTTTAAGGCGTAGTGGTATCATACCATTCCACCCACTCACACAATGAATCCGAAATCACTTTTTTTGCGCGCTGTTTGTATTTCCTTTTCAAAACAAAACAAGAGGAAACCAAATAAAATACAGCGTAATTTCTTTTCCTCCTTCGCCCTCATTTCCACTTTCCTCCAACGGTTTGAGAGTCCCCTCCACTGAATCTCGAAACAGGTCCTTCTTTAATTCCTCTCACCACAAATTTCCTAAGTGAAGCGTTACTGCAATGGTATTCAAATTTCCCCTTTCTCTATTTCTCCTCCCTAACAGTCGCTAAATAACCTTCTCAAGTGAATTAATTGGATCGTTGCCCGGCAAAGCATTCCTTGTTTATCCGGGAAACCGTGACCGAATAAAGAATCGGTTTAAAGCACTTTCATAAATGGGGAATCGCATGCGGATAAGATGTCGAAGGATCCCTATTCTTCCTCGCTGGATCGTTAAGGATACATCATCCAACTTCTACTACTACGTATTTATTTTACTCTTCTTCCTCGGCTCCTAGTCTTGAAAGAAAATCCATTAAGTGGATGGTTTAATTGCCTATGACGGCGTTTTTCTCCTGTGTCAAAGGTCACCGTCCGAGAGCGAGAAAAATATCTTTTCATCCCTGAGGAGTCGTTTTTACGCGATTGGATCCCTGTGCAAGGTGGGTGTATAAAAACTTCTTCTGAGGCTTTCTTCCTAGCACTTGCGAACGCAGCGTTCTTTTCGATGGTGTTCTGTGAAGCCCTTAGAAAAGGACGATACATTATGATCATTTCAGATTTTTCATCATTTTCCACTAGCGCATAAATATACACAACTATATACACACTTGCAACTACGTGTGTACACATTATTTCCATTTACTAAACGTTCCTAAAAGTACATTTATCATTACAAGTTTCCTGTTAGAATGAGTTTCAGATCGTCGGCAACTTTTTTTTTATTATTTCCAGGAAACCTCTGCGAAGAAATTTATTTTGTGAGATTTAAAGAATTTTTTTGTTTATAAAATGCTCACACGGTTATCTATTGATTCTGCGTATTTAGAAAATTATATCAGTTTCTGGCATAAGAGGAGGATAAAAACGCAATTATGCAGGCTTATGTGAATTAAAAAAGAGAAGCAACTGATATTCCCGTTGGAAGAGACCTGATTCCGATATCGCAGACAGACAACAATAACAAAAATTGCTTGAATTATGTTTGGCGAGAAAAGCGTTGCAAATCCTTTTCTCGTCCAATGAACCATTTAATGAGAGTATTAAATTAAGGAAACTAAAATGTTTTACAAGGGTTTGCATGCGAACGTACGTACGTATGGACTTAATGCGGAAATCTCATGCTCGATGTGAAAATTGTCGCTCATAAAATCCAAGTAGATTAGCAACTTCACGTCGCCGCAAAGATGTGACATAATTGGAAAAGAAGAAACAGTCAATTCTAATTAAAGCGCCAGCCAAAAGACTAGATACCCCTTCCAAAGGCCCACACAAAGGGCGAGACTTTTAATCGCTATCGATCGGGAGCGAAGCAATTAAGGAGGCTTAGAACGGCGAGACGAGAGAGAAGAGACCAAGAGATAAAGGAATCGAGAAAGAGGAAGGAGAGAGGTTTGTTGGCAAGTTTAAATAAGGAAAGTGGAAGAACAAGACAGCTCGAGTACGTGCGAGTATGCAATTGCACCTGCATGACGTGTTTATATATGCAAGCTTATTTGTATGAATGAAATAGAAGTACAGGCACCTCTTGCCTAGCAACGCTTAAGTTAATGACGTTTCGCGGTACCGACGCTGTGACATTGCGGCCCTTTTCGCTCAACGACGCAAATACCTCGTGGTTACGACGCCGGCGCCAGTCTTAACGCCAATCCCTCTCGGTGTTGTTCGATTTTCGCATAACGGCGCTATTTTTGCGGAACGAATTGACTTCATTTTGAAGGAGATGACTCTATATGAATTCCTCTTTGTATAAAAAGGTGAACTTATAAAAGTATACGCATACATGTTTGTACATTATATCTAAGTACATTCAGGTATTACTAGCTTCACAGTATATGATTTTATAAGAATTTACCGGAAGATATCCTTGCATATAAATAAGAACTTACGCGTGCATGCACACTTTATTACTTACATTCTCACAGTCATCACGCCCGTGCAATACATTGCACTTAATTATACTAAAGTTGAGGCACTATTCACGCCTCCTCCGGATCAACGACCTTCGCAGCCTAACCTCCTGTCAAGGCCGCCATAATAAAGTGCGAGCTCTCGCATTCATGCACCGTGAATGGGAGATAGCCATAGAGTGAGAGAGGAGGGGGCGGGGGGAGAGGAGAAAAAGGGGGGGGAGGAGGAAGGGGAAAGAGGCGCCGGCTGGACTCTTGAATCTTCGCGCCAACCCCCCCCCCCCCTCCTTCGTCCCCCTTTCACGGGACACCAGTCCGCACATAGGCGCCGCCGTCCTCGGGCCAGGGTCAGGGTCGCAGTCTCGCAGCCGGCGACCGAAAAAGGGTATTCGAGCCAACGTTCCAGGCGGGGAGAGAGAGAGAGAGAGAGGTAAGAGGGACCGTCGAGACGACTATCCCAGACCTTATCCCTTGGCAAACCTCGACCTCACCTCCCCACTCTTCTGAAAACAATCTCTCCTACACCACCTACTTTACGATGATACCGTCAAGGGGATACTGTTATCTCCCGTAAGGAAAACGACGAAGGGGGACTAAGGAAATGGTCTTTTTTATTTATTTATTTTTATTTTTAGGAAAAGGAAGCCTCCGAGTTTTTTTTAGTTAAAACAGGGCGAGAAGAGAAGTGGCTTTCTGCACAAAAAGATCTAAACGCAAGACACGAGAATGGATTCATTGGTAAAAATAATAATAACTTATTGTACGCAAACAGGTAACCCAAACTGCATGCGTTATAATACAATAACATAAATAAATGTTTAAAATGAATAAATAAGCGTATAAAACTAAAAATAAAAATATTAATAATAACTGTTACAATAAATTGTTTGCAGGATCAGAGGTTTCAGGGAGCAACAACAGCTCTGAGAATTTTTCTTCTGAAACTTGGTAAAGATTCACGACATACATCAAAGTTTCCGAACCTTAACAAAAGCTCATTAGCACACCTTTTCAGTCGAATTATGAGCAAATTTCGGCAAGCGTCAACTCTACAGAACGACTTCCGAAAAAGTGGAGTATGCGCCTTGATCGTCGGATCGGTACGTTAAGACTAATTTTACTCAACAAATATCGATAGGCAAAAACTCCTGCTACAACATTCATAAAAGAGATAACATTCGCGGCTTTCCGTCTAGCCTTGATGGGGCAGAAGGTTATACTCTTTACAGAGCAGAGGATAAATAAAAAACTTGTGATAGGAAAGCAAAGTAGGATTCATCTGTGTCAAATGCACTTAAGCCATGTGTTACTATGGTTAATTTCATAATAATGATTGCAATGATTGATGTAAATGATGACTGCAATGCTTAAAAAGAGCGATTAAAAAGAATATGGAGATATTTCGTGGAAAATCATCCTTAAAAAGTTGGCTACCAAGATCGCCTTATGGTTTGTATATAGAAGATGATTACTCTTGTAGCCATCAAATAGCTGAGTGAACCATAGGCAAACTAAAGCTACAAAGTAGATATCCTCTACGGAATTTCAAAGGTAAATGATAATAATGACATCTAAAACATAACAGGATTATGTCAGACACAAATCATCGGATAAAATCTATGATAAGCGTGATTCTAATCCAAGTTTAGTCAACTATTAAATATCCCATGGATTGAAACACGAACTGAAGCAGACAGATGGAAGAATTACTACCGAGTAGGGAAAATACGTAGCCCAAGCTGCAGAGGATAGCTAGAAAATCTGCATGAGGCGTGGTGATGGACGGGGAGGGTGGAAGGAGGGGTTCTGCTATTTTAGTTCGGCTGTACGGCGCCATTACAATTGGATCTTTAACGGCGGCGATAAAGCTCGGTTCTAAAATGGCTGACGTTAAAACGGCATCGATTTTTCTCCTGCAGTTTTGATGGCTTACGTGCTGCCGGAGCACCATTACTCGATTTACGTGCCAGACGGCATGAGACGGAAATGCGTAGCCCGCGGCCGAGATGGAATTTTATTTCGAAAGAATTATTATTGCGATCGTAAAAAAAATTACAACTCTTTCGTTTTCGAATTCTGAAAAATATTTAACGAAATTTCACGAAGAGACGCGGTGATTCGTGGTGAGCGGTTATTCGGTTTCCATAGAAAAATGCGTTAAATAAACACGCGCGCGGAAAATGTTAGCCTCGCAAATAACAACATCTCTTATGCCGAGGAAGAAACGTATTTTTTTTTTTTTAATACAAGGCGACTCAAAGCCGACTCGAAATTCCATCATCGAAAAAACGGCACGATTTTATTTTCCCTTATATATATATATATATATTTTAAATTACCACGAATTTTTCGCAACGGCAAATGGAAAATACGTATAAAAAAACATTTGTTCCGTTTATACGCGAAAACATTCGGCTCAAATGGATGGCGCTGTCGAGAATATACAAATTAAAACGCACGAATGTACGAATGCAGACCGATAAAATAAAAAGAAGGATAAAAAAGAGAGGTCTTCCGAACAACAGGTAAAGCCGAACGCTCGCTGCGAGCATTCGGAGAAAGAGCGCAATCATAATGAACAACGTCGACATGGCTCGGAGGGTCGACGAACCCTTAAAACAAAAATTTTTTAAAAAACGCGAAAACATAGCCCAATTTTGCGACAAGAGCCAACCGAGAGGAAATTTATAAAAGCGAAAATTCGTCAAAGAAGTGGCGACCGAGTGAGTCGGACGAACCTATTTTGGCGAAAGAGGAGTGAAAGTAGGGAGAAAGTGTGTGTATATATATAAATTTACGGAAGAACGATCGATATTATCAAGGTGAACCGTCCATATTTTTTTGCCATGGACCGCACGAGAAAAGTAAAGAGATTGAGAAAAAAAGGGCTAATACAGCCAGGGCCGGATTAAGCGGTTCATGGGCCCCACGCAAAACACAAGTTCTGGGCTCCGGCCCAAGATGGGGCCGGATTAATTAAGAGAACCTATAATACTTTCATAATAGTGACAAGAGTTTCTGGACAATATAGGTCAACCGGAAGTGGATGTTTATTCTTGTAGTCTTTCCGTTTTTTTAAATATCTCCCTTAAAACTCAGTTTTCATAAACAGTTGTAATTATAATAGTTGTAGAGAATAAAAGTAGACAGAAGTTTCATTTGGAACATTTTTTTCATAAAGCCGACAGTTTAAGAGACATTTTGATTTTTCTTCTATATTTACGTTAAATACGTCGCTAAGTGATACCACTGATTCCGCTGCTATGATAATACTTTCTAATTGTTGATAGCGGTGCGTACGCCTCCGAGGATGATATTAATTACTCATAGATACTTTGTTATCTATAGAAGCAGTTGACAATTTTCTTTACTTGTTTTTTTACGTAATAAAGACTACTGAAAATATTTTAAAATTATTTTCCAGTGTAATGATCGCTGATAATTGTTTCTGGGAACGCTGACGTCGAGAGTAATCATGTTCATTGCTCTGTATGGAGAAAGTCATGCGTTGGTCCGTCAGCTTTTTACGAAAAGTTCAAAGAATGTAAATAAGCATGAAATTGAGGAAGTGACATTAACCAAAATACAAGTATTAAACGATTAGAGTTTAATTTGGTTTATTTAAGGCAAAGCAAACGTTGATAACAAAGTTAACAGATTGCAGGCAGTAGCGCACAGCAAGGGGGGGGAGGTCCGAAATATTGACAAGCACAAAAGTTGTATACAAGTTATATCAATGTCGCGTATGGCATTGTTCATTATATTTAAGTTAAAAACAAAGGGGGCAAACGGTCTCCTATTCCTCTCTGACGGCGCCCATGAACCCAGATTTAAAATAACGATGTATGTTTCCACAGTTTATAAAAATCAGCGGGTCCGGACCCGGTGCCCCCGCCCCCCGTGTGTGCGTCACTTATTGCAGGTATTGTGATTCATATTCACAGGAAACTTTTTCCTGAGAGCGGGCCCCCCAATAAGCCCGGGCCCCAGTTATTTGCACCGGTTACTATCCCCTCTTCCGGGCCCTGGGTAAGATATATGTGCATATATTTCGTTCTCAAGTAAGAACCGCAACCAATAAACCGAAAAATTTGAGCATGGCTGAATGAATGCACATGGAAAGAAAGAGGAACCGCAGGAGGAAGGGTCTTGGGAAATCCCGTATCCTCCTCGGACTTTCTTGCCTCGGGACTGCAAGGGGAGGGGCCGGGTGAGAAGGCTCGAGTCGGGGAAAACCAAGGATAGCGTAAATATAAGACAACTACAATAATAACCCGTCATATGACGGGTAACATAAAATATATAACATACTGGCTTCATTAATTAATTAATAACAAAACAACACAGGTTGCATAGCAACTCATGCTAGATTAAGCTTTCAAATCACAAAAAATACGCACTTTTACGTATTTTTTTAATTTTAAAAGGCAAGATACAATAAAGGACCGCTACAATAAAATAACAGCATTTCATTCTTCCTTTCGATTTTGTTTAAAGATTCTAGGTTAATATTTAGGAATTTTAATGAGCGAAAGAAAAAATGTCTGCACGGTCAAAATCGTTTTTCCCGTGCTTTTAAATGGCAATACGAAAGGGTATCTGGAGTCGAACCAAAGACACTTTATGTAAAAGCAATAAAATTTTCTAGTAGATAATGTGATCATCTAAGAACACACCAAATTTCATATCTCCAGCTGCTTCCAGTGCTGAGATATTGATAGATTCTAAGAGCGTTATACACAGAAAGAAGGAAAGACAGAATTGGAAAACTATATGAGGCATTGGAAGAGACCGGCACAGCGGCACATGGCCCCCCGTAAAATACTTCGCACCTACTCAGCCTAGTGATATCACCGACGCACTCTGGGCTGCCGCCGTCTTACGTGCATAGCTGAAATAATAGCTTTAGAACACGGAAAAGCAACTGCTCCTGGCCGAGGCAGCAACCACTCAGGCAACCCACGCCCATGGACATCATCGCATCACCAGGACTTTTCCCGATGCCCTGGCTGCCCAATCCGCCCCTGGTGGGCCCCTTTGTCATCTGGGCCCCACGCACTTGCGTGTTTTGCGTACCGCTTAATCCGGCCCTGAATACAGCCCGACCTGTTTCGAATGCGCACGCGCATAAACGTATACATGGTTTTAATGAGTGTGTTTGCGCTTGCGTGCGTGTGCTCGTGAATAATAAAACTCCGATCGTCTGTTCCTTACTGGATAACATCTACGCAGATCCTTTTTTCTATGCAGAAACTTTTAACCGTTTTATAAAGTTTATCATTTATCATAAGTACATTGCATTCCTATACCAATTAAAGACTCGGTTACCACGAGTATATTTCCTAGTTTTAGCATTGTTACACGAATCACAATATTTAACGAAACGGCATTTTTTTAAAAAAAGATGTCCTCGATCTAGTGAACATAAAACACGTCAACTTTTTACGTTAATACATTTTACCGTACTTTCAAGATATTTTTTTAAAACGAACTTTTCCTTTAACGATTTCGTCCGTCTTATTTTTCCAGTTCCTCAATCTTCCGCGATCCCTGACAATCGGAATTTCACGATGAGTTTTCGCGTATACTACGCGGCTAAAGAGGAAAACCATTTCCAAAGTCATCATATAAATTTGCCGTTTCAAGACTTTAAATTCACCATTACAGACGAGTAACCATTCTTCCGAACCCTTACTCTAGGATATTTAACCATTCCATCCATTTGACACCTTCCTTCCTCATTTTCCAGAAGGAAGCGAACAAAAAAAGGAACACTGTCTTCTCTCCATCCCGCGATTCAGGTCCTCTCCTCCTCTGCCATTCTCGTAAGTCTCACTCTTTAAAACCCTTACCTGGCAACATCTCCTTCTCTCTATCTCTCTCTTTCTATATCTCTCTTTGCTTTGCTCCGATTTATTTCTTCTTTCCGTCTCATCGAGTTTCTCCATCTCTTATTATCACTGCGATAAGGATTAAAGGAAAAGATAGACTTCCACTCTAGCTACATTTTTAAACGGGGTCTTTCACGTGAAAAACTTGAATTTCGTCGTCGCGGGGGTTTTATTCCTATCCGGACAACCTCCTCCGATTGGAAAAAAAATTATAAGACCGGATTGATTTACCTGTCGTCTTTGCCGTTGATCGACGATATAAAGAGGCTCGGGATAGAATTTCGCTTCATTAAGCACCCATTCGATATCTGTGACCTTTTTTTTTTAGCGTAAAACGAAAAAGGAGACCATTTGCCTAGTAATTACCTACACATTTTATTGGGTGTAAGACTTAAGATGGAGATTTGTATATTGTAGGATCTTTTTTTCCTCGAAATATCAATAAAATGTCTCGAATCTCCGTTATAATCCACGTAAGTATGAAACTATTCATCGTTCAATTGATACGTTACATTTTGATTAAAAAACCTGACGATGATCTTATTTTAAAGTTACATTAAAATCATAAACCAACAAGCAAAATTAAAATTTCCAAATGAGACGTTATTTCGACTTACGAGAACAATGTTAAATATTTCGAATGACAGAATATAGTTGGATTCGTTTTTACCCAGAACGCTTCCATTTTAATGCCCCTACGGCGAACCATGAAAAAATAAATCGACTGGTTTCCAGAAATCTCCGGCAGAAACGAAGGAGAACTCGAGGATAATTTCAAATCGTTCGGTTTTAAAGTCAAAGGAAATAGATCGACAACAGCGAGATTAGTCGGAAAATGGCACGCGAATCCACTTATGCTAATTACCATCTCGACATCGTACCCCTTCTTCCAAAATACTTCAAGGCGTATAAGATCTTCACAGATTCACACGAGTGCTAGGCGTGCCGAAGACAGCGCTAATCGATAACTTTTCATGCCGCCGTTAATCTCGGAAAGATTTGACGGAAAATATGAGAATGTTGCCGATCTGTTAAAAAAATCATTTTCGCGAACGATCCTAACATTGATAATTCGCCAAAACATGAATTAATTTACTTAATCCTATGCTACGATCTATTTATGATGAGCAATACGAGCATTTCTTAAGACGATTTTGCCTGCTTTAAAGTGTATCTATAGATATCACCATATACAATTCTCTTGGTAAGGATGTGTGTGTGTGTGCGGACGGTGTAACGCTTGGTTGCTATATGGTGTTAGATGAGAGAAAGGGAAAACCGCTCATAACTAAAAAGCTTTTCAACCTTTATCGATCAAAATTTCAGGAATCACTTGACTATTCAACTTTTAAATTTTAAACTGCTCGCCGTGTACATAGTAGTCCTGGATTTGGCTCCAGGAGCCTATCATTCCTCCATTTGGATAACATGGGCAGAGCTGAAACGAGAAAGACTTTTTTCTTTAGCATTTTAAAATATCTTAAAAATGATATATCGAAGCGGGATTTTCACAGTTAGGCCGAGAAAACTATGGAAATGAATTTCTCTATAGTAGAAATTCAAATCTCATTCGAAAAAAGCCAAAAATTACGTTTAATGACAATTTTTTCTTGATTTTTACGCATTTATTCAATTCATCGCCATGGCAACTGCAATTGTTAAAGTCTCGATTCTAATGCGTAAGAAACATACAAAAACTGTGATAAAATCGTGTTATAACATCATTTTATATGTCCATGACTATTATTACTTTCTGGAACATTCGATTATGTGGATTTTATATTAATTTTTTACGTTTTAGTGCACATAAAAGTTGGTGTCGTTAATATTTATTTTATTTTAATGTAATACTTAATTCACGCCTACCCGTCATATTTGACGGTAAATTAAGCTATACTGCGTTTCCAGAGATCGTACGGGTGAGGCGTGTCTACGGTTAGACTTGTAGGGTGAGGGGGAGAAAGTCTCAGCCAATAAGAGGTCTTAAATTGCCCACGCCTTTCAAAAATTCTTGACGAGCGCTGTTGACACGATTGCTCTCAGAACTTCACTCGTCCACAGCTGCTGTTGAAATGAGCGAAATTCGAAATGTGGCAACATTGGGTCGTAGCCTAAGCGAATTAACCCGAATGCGGACGGAATACTGCGAATCTGACCCGTACGACTTCGGGAAACGCACTATAGTCTATAAAGAAAAGTTTGTGTGTATGTATGTATGTTTTTTATAACTCAGCAACTACAACACGTAGAAACAAAATAAATATGCAATTTTAACCGGAATAAAGAGTTGTGGTGTAGTCATATTTTTATACCGATTTAATTAACCTTTCTAATTTTTAAAATATTTTCTTTTTTCATTTTCTCCATTTGAATAACGTAGGGGTGAGTGCAGCTTATTTTTCATTTGCTTTTTAAAATTACTTAGAAACATGGTACGAACTCGAGACTTGAATGTTTGCATGAAGACAGAATTCGAATCCTGATCGAATTAGCGTAAAAATGCGTTTAGAATAAGAAAAATGCGCGATTTTATCAGTTTTAAGACAATGCCACTTATAAGATACCATGACAACTCCCATTGTCGCCGGAGTTGAGAGTCCATTTATATTCGAAAACGTTTAACGTAATAACGTTTTTCAATTTCTATGTGCCATTTTGCTTTGTTTACATGACAACCTAATATTTGTTAATTTTAATTGATATATTACTAATAAATATTTTTAAATAATATTTTCGTGTGGCGTAGAGTTCTCCAAAGCAAGCTGTTTTTAAAACTACGTAATTAACTTAAATAATTAGACGTAGATTTCCCACAAATTGTGACTGGATAAATCGTTTCATTGTTTCCAAAGTATTGCAGATATAAACAATTTTTCTCACGGACGAGAGAATCGAGTTAATGGTCGGAGGATAATATTCGCTCTGTTGTTCTTAAACGTTCTCTATTTACTTTTTTGTCTTTCGTTAAATTAATTAATTTCGTTTGTTCCTTTGTTCAGTCATTTTCTGTTGATTATTATGTTCTTGCTGGTTTTGCTTACAGTTTTCGTTTTGAAGATATCGTTACGAAACTTCGCATAGGTATACAATTTTACTCTGCGGGTAATATAGGCTATATGGCGATAACAAATTTAGGGGGCGGGAGAGCTTAATTCAATAACTATTTTCCCTTAAGTTTACAATTTTTGATTTTTCACAGTGCAAGATTTTCTTCATTCACTCATCTAAATAAGTAAATGAGGAGCGGTTTTCTTCATTTTTTTCTTTATTGGACGGTTAAAACTGTGTACTATGTTATTCTTACGATGATTACACGTTACACAGTCGAAGTTTTAGATTCACTAAATCTGTTGAAATTCAACGGGCACTTCTGCTATATAGTATTTATATAATAAAAAACAATCGCATCAAGAGCCAGTTCAATTTCCTTGACTTGCGTAGGAATTTCACCACACCCGCAAGGCGATATCTATCTATACTCTGTATCTTAAATCTTATCCTCGAGAACACTTATACAAAAATGTAAAACTAGAACTATCTCTGGAATTTTATCCCCTTCAAATTTATCCCCTTACGAAACCCATTTTTCATTCGGTAGCCTTTTCTTCGCCCTTCCGACCCAAAAAAATAAATATCCCCTTACGCAATCCTCATCTTTAGCGAGAGCCCTGAGCATATAAAGGTTATTTTTTTAAATAGAGGGGATGAAGGAACAGGGAGGGAGGGAGGGAGAAAGGGAGAGAGAGAGAGGGAGGGAGGGAGAGAGAGAGGAAGAGGGAGGGGGAGAGAGAGAGAGAGGGAGGGGGAGAGAGAGAGAGAGGGAGGGGGAGAGAGAGAGAGGGAGGGGGAGAGAGAGAGAGAGAGGGAGAGAGAGAGGGAGAGAGAGAGGGAGAGAGAGAGGGGGAGAGAGAGGGGGGGGGGAGAGAGGGGGGGAGAGAAAGAGAGGGAAAGAAAGAGAGGGAGAGAAAGAGGCAGAGAGAGAGGGAGAGAGAGAGAGAGGGAGAGAGGGAGAGAGAGAGGGAGAGAGAGAGGGAGAGAGAGAGGGAGAGAGAGAGGGAGGGAGAGTGAGAGAGAGGGAGAGAGTGAGGGAGAGAGAAAATATAAGGGAGGTGGGTAGAAATTTTCGGAGATTTCGCAAAAGTCTTCGCTGGGCGGGCAAAACGACCGATTTTCATCGCCAAGTATTTTCCACCCCCTTTAGCATCCAATCTCCTTCAACCAACCGTCCCTTTAACCCCTTTACCCTTCTCTCCACTCCCACCCTTCCGATAAAATTCTCTCGCTAAAACCACCCTGCGAAACCCCCGCCAACCTTTTTTTCTCCCTCCCTTCCGTCTATCCATCCCTCCTAATACCTACCCCTTAACCCTCCGATTTCTCCGAAACTTCGACCCGTCCTAACTATATCCCCCAGCGGGAAATTTCGGCGGAACGGCGCGCGGTGAAGAAGCAGAGGGAGGGAACGGTTTTTTTCGTAAAGAATTGTAGAATGAGAGAGAGAGAAATAATATACGGGAATGCGAAGAAGTGAGGAAATGGTAAGAGATAGAGAGAGATAAATGGTAGGAGAGAGAGAAATGGAGGTGGGTGTAAGGGTTTTAATATAGAAAGATTAGATAGATAGATACATAGATAGATATATAGATAGATAGATAATCGTTTTTATTTTCGAGGCGAAATTGAGACCACAAGGTCCCCTCTCCCATTTAACCCTACGTTACAAAATACATATTACATGAAAAAATATTCAAATAGTCAAAAGAAGATGAAAATAATCACAATAAAAACAGTGACTAGGTGTGAATATGCATATTCAGGAAAATTCTAACATAAAAAGAGTAGATAATTGTGGGAAAAACCTAGGAAGAACCAGGTTTGGCCAACCTAGTAAAAACCCACGCAGGAAAACACCCACGAAGGGAAGAGAAGTGAAAAAACCTGCGAAAACCTCCCTAGATACATAAAAGAACATAAATTTACATATACACAAATGCATATATAAAATTTTATTTACAGATTTAACAAAAAATATATACGTTTAAAAAAAATAAAAATTATTTTAAAAAATGTTTAAAAGAAAAGGGAACGAAAAATACGTGAAAGTTGGATTTTTTTGAGGGACTGGAATGGGAACGATAAAGATTTAAGTGAGAATGTATTCATCCCTTTATTTTTACTTCGCTGGTGTAATACTCACGTTAAAAAAGTTATTAAGGCTTATACTAGCAAGCAATTAAAAAAGCCTTCTGGATTAACAATTTTCCCACGCTGTCTCTAGCGTAAAAATGGACCAAATATTAAACTTATTAGTAAGCACGTTCCTTCATAAATATTAATTAACTTGAATTTTGTTATGTATACATTCATTCAAGCACGCAAGATTATTAGATATAATTTTCTATTAAAACACCTCGCTATCGGAAAACCCTTACCTACAACACTTTACGATTTTGTTTGTCGGGGGAAAATTAATATTTAAAACATTTTTGGGTATCCTTAAAATAAATAAACCAAATCCAGTTTTCCAGCATTTGAGGAGAAGGGAAGAGAATTGCGTAGGAAGAGGAAGCCTTGGAGGAAGTTGCATTGGGATTGAAGGTTTTCAAAGGGACGTCTAAGTCATCAGATTCTCCTGCCTTTACCTATGTTAAAGACCCTTTTAATTTTAACCCCACGATTTTATTCCATCTCCTACTCCCACTTCTTCCTCAGCTCCCAAAAGAAAAAATTCCGCTGTAATGTTCTTAAAAACCGCACCCCTCCCCCAGTTTATTCTCCTTACCTTAAAAAAAAGATTTTCTATCATTATTTAAAAACAGTTTTCCGTTGAAAATCGATAGAAAGAGGGAGAATAAAGACAGGAGAATGAAGAATCCGACGGTAATGCGGAGTTTCGCCAGTCTCGCTCTTTGCGAGATCCGAGGTCAACATTCAGAAAGAGGCTAAGACCTCGAGAGATGGAAGGAAGAAGAGGGTGAAAGTTGAAGAAGACTGAGAGAAATTATGGAGGGAGAGGAAGGGGAAGGGAGGTTATTAATTAGGAGGATCGTATATGATTTTTTGGAAAAAGCGAAGGATAAAACATTCTATAAAGACAAGATTAAAGAATCCGAGAGAGATTTGGAAGCGGTAATGGATCTCAAGATAGGAATCTTGAAAGAGAAATTAATAACAGCATATTACGTTCCCGGAAATATCAATTTTGGTCTCTCACTCGACTCATTAGCGCTTTCGTCTGAAGATAACAATGGACAGTTTGAGTAAATAAGAAATATACACACAACGCCAAGAAAATGAATGGGTAGTATTCAAGAAGTATTATTCCTTGGTATTCATTTTTCATTCTTCTATCCACCAATACTGACAGACGGACGTTTGAAGTAAAATTTTACGTAACGCCTAATCATTTTTATGCACAATTACATGCTAAGATGTCGGCTCTTTCCACACATTACAATTATAACTTAGAAGATTTCAAGTAAATCATCGTTTAGTCCAGTGTTTCTCAACCGGTGGGACGCGTTCCACTGGTGGGACTTTAAAGCCGTCTAAGTGGGACCAGACACTTTGGCACTCCAATCGGTTAGACTTTCTGGCACCTTCTCCTTTATATAGTTAACAGTCTCAGGCGTAACTTAATGGAATTAATTCATATTGTCGAATTATAAAAGACTTACTTGATAATTCCCCAAAAATTAATTTTTAAAAAATAAATAATTTTTTGTGGAATTACCAAGTAAATATTTTTTATTTCGACCTTCTCCTTTGTGTCTACCAATTATTAATGTTCTACTTATATAATTATAAACGTAGAAACACATTTATTCGAAAACGTGAGTTTTTTCTGTATGTCATGGTGGGACCAGGGTTTCTTTAAAAGGTGGTTGGTGGGACGCAAGAGGCAAAAGTTTGAGAACCACTGGTTTAGTCCACCATTTTGGGGTTCAAGAATCAACTAGTATAATGGGGCATAAACGTTCGACGAATTCGCAGACGATTATACGCTAGGATCTTCGTTTCTTTTTACAGCTGTAAGGCAAGCGTGTGCCATATTATTACCCACCTCTCCATCTCCGCTTTCAATGGTATTGGTGCGGTGGCATTTTCGGTTGAGGGAAGTAAGCTCCAACGCCTCGGATGTAGGCGTAAAAGGGAAGATTATAGGTTAAGAGGCGAGCTTAGAGCGTGTGACAAGATCACCTTATTCTCTCCTATCTGTCCTCTATTTTATCACTCTCTCTCTTTTCCTCTCCGTCTTTCTACACCTCGAGGTACGTATACAACAGAGGGAAAGGCAGGTTATAATTCCAAAACGTACCCGACAAATAGAGCGAGTGCGAGAGATAGACAGCGGGACAAGTTTAGGCGATATAAAGACTGTGGACTCCAGGGGAGTGCAACCTCATAACGAGACGAACCGTATTGGTAAATGTGACTGCTATGGCATTAGAAGATTCAAGTGCACGCACATTGGTACGGTTGAGGAGCACATTGGTGAGAGTTTAGCGGCATAAAATCAGAAGACCTTAAGTTCGATGGTATATGTCAGGGATCGGAAACCTATGGCACGCGAGTTGATTTTGAATGGCACGCGAAAGAAAATAAATGATTCATATTTTATATATTTATTGCTATCATTTAGCACAGTCAAAAGTAATTTCGAAAGTTAATTTAACTCGTGTTATATTTTATATTAAGAGTAACTAGACATCTCTAAAGTCTTATTATTCTAATTCTGTAACACTGTGTTCTCACATAGTTATTGTGTCTGCCATCTCGCGTTCCCTCTCGCCGTCTTTTTGAATGACGAACACAAATTACAGGAATCCAGTTCGATAGGAACAAGTACATACCGTTTACAATATAATCCCTCTATAAGTAAAGCGGAGGTGGTCAAATATTATAACTTATACTTAAATTAAAATTTATTAGCGGCAAGCGAGACCCTACTTTGACATATGTTGTAGGGCCAATATAGTGCATGTTGGGTGGCATGAATTCAGGGGAAACTTGCCGTTATTTTGGTTGCATACATTCCAGGGGCAACCAATATTTCTGTACTTGTTACATAAAATTTTTGGGTAATTGGTCCAAGTTTGTTGGTACATATACGTTTTAGGAGCAAACTAGTGTAAGACGAATGACAGGAAACCAGAGGGATAGTGGTTTCACGGTTGATTTAGCGTCCGTTTGTTGGCATACATTTACGGAGCAAACTAGAGTTGACTGATATTCATCGATTGCAGGGACATACACATACGAGGAACACCTAGGAGCGCAAAAATTTAGGTCGCGTATAAACGGGATTATGATCGCAATCAAAATAGCTTAGGACAGACATTAGTTTAGATTTAGAGCAACGTGTTGCCCGCGAGCTATGGATTGGATAGGCCTGATTTACATCGTTATGCGGAAGGTCGACCCTCGGAAAATCTGCTGCGCCAATCAAACATTACCGCGAAACAATCCACGTTGAATGCAACTATAATCATTTCACACGTTTTATCATTGTATTCCGAACGCACACACTAGGTCTTCTCACATCATAGCTCTATTCATAAATCCACTTTACCCTATCAGCCTTGAACTGGCATACGTCTACTTAACTGATAATTGTAGTGACCTGTAACGACACGTAGTAAACCAGTATCTGGTCTGATTATAGATATAAAACTTAAATCCAGATCGTGCTTCGTAATTGGACAGAGAGAGAGAGAGGGGGGGAGGTGAGGGATGAGAGAGCTAGGGACAGACGGAGTAAAGATTCCTCCGGGAGAGGCAAATGAAGAACGTAATAGGAAGATAAGAGATGCACCGAAGAAGAGCGGACATAAAATGAGGGGTGAAATGGAGAGAGGGAGGACGAGGTGCGTGGAGAAAGATGGAGGATGGCGTCGCAGATGGGCTTTTTTTTCACTCCTCCGAAAAGCACTCCGGTGGCAAAGCAGAAACGACCGGAAAATGACGCGATGTGGAGGAAGGCGGAAAGGAGGGAATGGCGGGATGGAGGGGGTGAGAGAATTCCTTTTAAAAATTACTCCGACGGAGAGATTATTCTTTCAGAAAGAGCGAACGGATGGAATGAAAAAGAAGCGAGTGCATGTGTTTCTCTTCCCCCCCTTTGCGAAAGAATTCAATAAAATTGTGAATATTGATTTTAACGACGTTTCTGAAAAAAAATTTTGAACGAAACGCAAAGTTATCGTTTCAAGTTTTTTCCACGCTGGATGCTACACAAGTTTAATACAGGTGCAAAGATTTTATTTCGAAGTTTCCAAACAAAACAAAATATTTTACGTGTGTGCAAAATGCGATAAGCATAAAATTATTTAAATTAGAAATAACGCATGAATATTAAATGAAATACCATATTTTTATTCACTTAGTACCATGTCGCTGTAGGCTTATAATTCAGGTACAGG
This sequence comes from Uropetala carovei, assembly GCA_036926305.1. Taxonomy (NCBI): domain Eukaryota; kingdom Metazoa; phylum Arthropoda; class Insecta; order Odonata; family Petaluridae; genus Uropetala; species Uropetala carovei. The sequence continues at coordinate 2,858,971 of JAXCHB010000279.1, forward strand.
AAACATGAGTAATGAGTCATTTACGTTAGAGCATGTAAGGATATTGCTAGTGTTTAGGGAAAATATTTGTGAGATCAGTTTTGAAGGAATAGTTACGGATGAGTGAGAGATATATATTAGTCGTGTCTCCCTTGTGCTGAAGAAGGGATCAGCCCGAAAGCTCCAACAACGTCTACAAATGTGTCTCTCCGACACCCCAGCGGCTCTCCTTCCGATATGTGCTCACTAGGTTTCCTTCAACACCTAGTTGCCCTAAACAACCTTATTTACCTTTTTTCTTCCGCAAATTATATATATATATATATATATATATATATACACACACACAAACACACACCGAATTAAAAAAGGGAAATTTATTCAAAGTGCTATTATATTAACCACAGCACGAACCAATAAATATCCATAAGGCAAATGCTCACCAGTTACTCTCTCTATCAGGTCGCCGAAGATAATAAACAATTTTTTCTCACTTTTCGATCAACGCGCATACATATAGCCCGAGGAGAAAATATAATGGAGGCCGCGTAGGACGATAACAAAAACTCTCTCTCTCCCCGGAGAGCCCGATATCTGAGTTTTTGCGAAATATATGCTTCGAAAAAAAAAAGAAAAACAATACTCAACTCGGAAACTTAGCTGGAAAAAGCGATTAATCTTTTCTGTGGTAGAGATGCGTAATAACGGCATTTTTTTATCGGCAAGACTTGTTTTCGCCCTGGAGAAAGAGAAAGAAAGAGAGGCCTGTCACATAGAATATTTTAGAAAACATGATAATGTTTCCAGTCTGCGTTACTACCTGCTCGTCTATATAGGATATTACGGAAAGCAGAAATTCAGTGGAATTAAATTTTGGATGACCAGATATGCGTATGACGATTTTAAATAATGTATGTTAAATCCTTCATAAAACATCATTTTATAGGCTAAAAAATTCATCATAATTTTATAAATATATTCAAGCACATCGGTCATGCGTTATCATTCAAAGTGTATTAGAAATCAAAGGGAGTTGATCATTTATAGGATATCTTTTTGTTAAATAGCATTCTAGGACTCGAGAATTAGAGATTATGAAACAAATTAAAATGTATCCAACTTTAATAAACTCGTTCAAAAATTTTGCCAAAAATCAATATTTCAAATTTTCGTAATCAAATCGCTCATTTTTCTCCCAAATGGGATATACGTAAACAGACTTAAGTTGCTGGCGCGTCTCGAATTCCTCCTTCTCGTCTCATTAATGCATGCGATGCACTTCACACGCATTGAACTAAAGGCATCTCCTTCAATAAGTGAGTACTGTTCGTCAGGTGGAAGGTCTTATACAGTAAGTGCACTCTAGTAGGTGATGCAATTAGAATAAGCTATAATTCGATTAAGAACTGGGACACGATGCGACGAGGAGACGAGGAGACGTGGGAAATGATGTACTGTATATTTATGAAAGGTGGAAATAGTAGAAAGCTTAGAAGCATGAGTTTAAAACCATACGCTTGAGAACCCTAAGAACAAATGAAAAACTACTTTTTTCTCTGTACGTAAATTTCATGGTATTTCGGAGTTAATAAGTTCTTTCTTTAGCGCATTATAACACGTTTACTCCAGTTCAATAAATACAGAGGATGGAAATGATTGAATATCATTAAAATTCGCTTGAATAATTTCTTTAAATATTTTGGAAACATTTTTAATACATATAAACATTTCCTTTAAAAACATCAATAAACTCTTAGAGCTTTCCAAAATTATATAAAAACTCCATCTATAACTACTTTGAAGTGGAAATATAATCTTTTGAGATAAGAAAAAATGATTCGGTCTAAATTGATCACGTGGAACTTCCACGCACGTTTTATGACAACGACCTCGACCCATCAACATGGAAGCCCTCACAACTGTATGTCTACCGAAAGCAAGCCCTGAGGAAATTCGTAACGAAAGTTTCGCAAAGGCCGAAATAACCTGAAGTTGAAGGGAATTTATAGGAGGGGCTAAGTTTGACTTCTACATTTCTACGAATATAGTACAGAGGGAAGTGTTTCAGCGCGGGAGTAGACGGAACTGTGGCAAGTTTGCCCTTCATTCTACTGGAGGTGCGGTGGAGGAAGCATGAAGACCTTAGAAGAGATTGTCGACAACTCTTTAAAGGAGTACTTATCAACCGGTTGTGCGCCTTAATATTTTAAGTCGGTATACTAAGACGCGAAATAACAAATTATTATTGTTTAAATGAGTTTTAAAACGCTGACCCAATAATATACATATAACTAGTAACACCTTATTTTTAAGAACGCAGAACTTATAGTAACTACAGTAAATTATAAGGACGTAGAAATATTCGAGAGAGAAATGGCATTTATTTTTAAATTGCGTCCGTAAAAAAACTTTAAAATCGTCGCTTTAAAGCATGACGAAGATATGACGGAACGTTTATCCGACTTCAGCAATTTTTAAAGAGTTCTTCTCAAGCTTGCTGAAAAATATATGATGATTCCTCAATCCATCTTATACCTAAATGTTGAGCTAAGATAAATATTTGAAAAATTTGCTTAATGTGACGAATAATAATATATTTATTTCAGTAAATGATGAAAAATTTAATATATTCACTGGAATTATTAATTAATATATTCACCGATTTTATTAATTAATATATTCACTGGAATTATTAGAATAATACCGAAATACATAATGACTAAGATTTTAAAAAAGTCAACACTAGAGACATGCAATATTTTAGGTAATATGTCGGCAAAGCATTTTGTCGATGGGCATACAGAACAAATTTAAAACGCCACGTTGAGGCAGATTTTTTGATAAATTGAACGATGTTTAAAACAATGGCGAAAGAAATACCTATGAACCAAGAACTTACGACATTCCCCGTATATATCCACACAACGCCTTACGCGGCGGCATAGCGGGTTGCATACTTATCACAGAGTAGCGGCTCCTTTTCGCCTGCTCACGGTACCAATGTCCCAAAATGTAACAATAAGCCGATTAAATAGCAGGTGTGGCAATTCAATTAATCATAAAGTTCTTTAAAAATATTTAAATACAATAAAAATTTCACGGTAAATTAAAATAAATATATAAATACAACGGTAAACAACGACGAAACGAAATTTTCTGTGACAATGGGTTACATAACGTACACAACATTTCATTACATTCGATCAGGTGACAACGGCGTCAACAAATTGACGGATAACGACACATTTAACAGCTTTCGTTAAATTTGTACATAAACAAATGAAACGAACCTCAGGATTACGCGGCTTGATGTAAAAAGCTAACGGTGCGGGCAAGACTCTAACGAATTCGGTGCGAACTTTTACGCGCAAACTAAATTCAAAACAAAAAAGTACAAAGACTGCATTTTAAGAATTCGCGAAACACCCAAACGCTTAATTCCTCCGTAAGACACGAGGGAATTTACGGCCTTGAGACCTCCCGTGCGCTATTTCTCCCAGCTGCGCCATTTAATCGCATAAATTACGACACTGCTAGAATCCCGAAGAACTCCTTACAGGGAAGCACTTCTCGGAAATCCCAAATGAGATATTTTATTTTCTCGTCTCTTGTGTCTATATATTCCACCCAAACGAGCTCATCTACCCAAGAGAAAGGAAGAGAAGACTCTTTATATAAAAAAATAAACATTTTTTTTGGCCCTAGAGGACGAAAAAACGAGTAACTTTAAAAATTTATAGTGTGTATATATATTTTTTTTTAACTTGAGACTCGGAGGAAAATATTGAGAAGAGTTTATGTACACCTAGGGTCTGGATCTTATTTTTCGACGGCGCGCCGAAAAATATAATTATTAATAAAAATATAAACGTTAAACTCGAGCGGCGTAATTGCCTTCCATGCGACGACATAACTCAGGAGAGCTCCCGACAGAGGGCTCGCATAAACACGCCCCCTGCGGGGAGGACCTCTCACGCCCTCCCCCCCCCCCTCCACCCACCCCTCCTGCCACGACGGAAGAAAGAGGAGCAACTCCTTTTAGAGAAAGACGATGCGAAGTTTTTTTCTCTCTTTTGGAGAGCTGGTGGCGCTGATGGCGCGACGAAGGAAAAAGGAAAAAGGAAACAAGGCGAGCGTAGGAGAATGGTGAAGAGAGATGGAAAAGCCGAGTTGTAGGAAAATTAGTAATAAGTATAGAGATAAATATAAACGATAAAAAAAGGTTATATTATACCCTCGTAAAGTAGACAGGAATCAAAAGCTTATAAAATGAAATTCAAAATTCATTATTTTAAAGGGAACTACCTACTGCCAGATACGAGTATTTGGCATGAAAGCTTTTACTGACGATATAGCAATCGCGAATAAGCTCTCGTTAAATTAATTAAACTAATAAAACAGACACCCGAGGAAACATATCAGTAAAATACAAAAATGCTTGAATTCGATAACCATTAAGTCAACTACTTTGATTACAAGGAAAATAAATTAATTCTCTTTGAACTGACGAACTGATCTTAAACTTACGTAATAAATAAAACACGGATTGCGGACGTAATGATTCCCTTTGGTGACGTTGTTAAATGCTATTCAACCTACAACAGATTCATAAATTGTTTACCAAACAAGTCAACTCAACAGAAAAAAGACGATTTAAATAGGTCATTTTGCAGTTTTCGTAACCGAACGCGATAGTTTCCAAGCGGCAAGTTTCTTTTTAAGTTCAGCTGCTTGTTTTACCCCGAGAACACTTCAACGGTAAAAGAAGAAAAAGCGCCTTTCTTCTTTGAAGAATAATCAGAAAGTGAGGTAGCCAATTTCATCTCGGGCTGGCTTAGAATTTACATGCATAACGTGTTCCCCTCTAACCTCCCTTCCTTTATCTCTCTCTCTCTCTCTATCTCCTCCAGTTTTTTCTTCCTACCTCCTTCCCATGCTATTCCTTTTTCCTTTCAGCTTTCCTCGAGCAAATAATTTCTGCGCCGCTAAACCAAACGAATGCAATAGAAGAGAAAGGAGGAGGAGAAACGATCGGGAGGTTAATGCATAATGAATAAACTCCTTCCTATTTCTTTCCTCTCTCTCCCTCCCTCCCTCTTTTCCATCCTTGATTCAAACGCAGCGGAAAATATGAAGGAGGATGAGCGAACGGACGGAAACTTTGGCGGACAAAGGCCACGACGTTGTGAAAGATGAAAGGGTGAAAGGCAAAGGAGAAAGGGGCTGTATAAAAAAAACACGAGACGGGTGGATAAAAAGGCAAAAGAGAGAGAAGGCGAAGCAAGATAGAAGAGCTAGAAAAAACGCGAGAGATTAAAGAAGCAAAATTTTTAAAATTACAAAAAGAAACTTGGTTCAGTGATGATGCCTTGTGGAACTCCATAATGAGAAAGAACACGTGTAGTAAGTTAAAACGACATACGAAATTATTTTAACTTTGAAAGTTATTTACACAGAAATTTTGCTTGAAAAACTCTGTATTGTTTTATTTAAAACAATCCTGATAAGACGAAATTCTGGAAGCGGTAAACACCGAACGGGGATGAGAAAGTATGACAAATACGAGCTCTACAAGGAAAGCAGGGACAAAAGAATAAAACAAAGAGACGAAGGACAATGTGGGTGAAAGTAGAATCACAAATTAAATTCATTATAGGAAATGGGTTGACGTGAATGGCCCAAGATAAATGGAGGAGCAAGGAGGAGGTTTGAAAGATGTGAATAGGAAAAGAAACATCATAAAATGGCGAAGTACGGGTACTACAAAAAGAGAGACATTTTATTTTTAAAACAAACCAAAAGAAAATCAAAGAATTATGTAGGAACAAAAGATTGCGGTCCAAGGAAAGGAATCAACACAAGAAACTTTTGGAGCGCAACGACGCTATTCTTACAGTGACAAAAAATAAGAAAGAGCGAGGCGGTAGAAATAACAAAATCGTCCAAAAAGAGGCAATAAAAATCAAGTACTTACAAAGTGCACCCGAAAGAAACAACCTATTAAAGACTACGAATAACAAACGGTAAAGAAAAATACGAATACATGGAAAATCATCGGAGTTTTACATTACAAACGTGTAACAAATCCCGATTATTTAAGATAGGCACAAAGAATTCAAAGAACTCACGTAACACAAAAATGAAAGTTAAAAGGAAAAACTCATTAAAATATCAGTTAAATACTTTTAAAAATAACCAAACGCCAGAAAATAAAATAACTTAGACCAATTTGGCTTCACAGCACTGTTAACGATATTACGTTAATTAACACGTAAATAAACTTTTAAAAAGGCTATAAAATATGCGTAGAAAAGGGGAGCAACAAATAGAGATTATCATGGAAAATTAAAACTCGCTAAAGAACGGCCAGCCGCCCGGTTAATGCGCATTCGTATAAAACGGGTTTTACTGAACAATCACATGTACTTGGAGAGCAAACGGAGTAATTGCAGCACGCCCGAAACACACGCGCGAAATATTCACAGGTGAAGATAAATATTAAACGAAATATGATGAAGAAAGGAAAGGCCACTCCGCTCTGTTAGCCAATTTCCCCCCCCCCCCTCCCCCCCGTAGTAACTGGTTGAAGAAATATCCTTCTGTGAATGTTGCAGGTAGGAGCGGAAATGTGAAGAAACATGCGACTTTCTCTATCTCTCTGCTTTTCGCTCTGTCCTTTTCACCGCTTCTTCCTCGCCGGGAAGAACGGAGAAAGGAAAGGAAAAAACTATATATATAGAGAGAGAGAGGGGGGGGAGAGAGAGTAAAATTGTACGCACGGCTTCATGCGTGATGTTGGGACGACCTTATCCGGGAAGATGAGTTTTGATGAGGCGTGGCCAATTCGGCTTTTCCCCCCTACTGACTCACATCCGACCTCCTCTCTCTCCTGAAGCTTAAACCGTTTCCATCCTCAGAATTCCTCTCTCGTCGCTCCGGGGCCAAGTGCCGCGGGCTTATAATCCATGAATTACGCCTCGCTTGCCTACTGTAGCCGCGCATACAAGGTAGCTATTTCAGCGCTATTATTTCCTTAGGGCTTTTGGTCAGGACGCGTAGGATTCGTCATTAAAACGACTTCAAGTTGACGTGACCCGGAAGAAATGTGAACGAATTTAGCTCAAGAGCGAAGTCACCGCGGAATATCGTAAACATCGAACAATGGAGCTATTATGAGCAAGTGTTTCGGTCGCAATTGCCGTTTATGTCGTTTAAAAGAAAATATGCAACTTCTAAATCGTATGAATTCACAGAGAGGCATTTCATAAAAACATCTTTTTACGGAGGCTTGTAGTCGTGTTTAACGTTAAAAATATCGAAGATATCATTTTATACTGCGAGAAATACAATTTTAACCAATAACTACGGTCAACTGAGCCAAACTGAAGACAAATACGTTTCTTAATGAGGGAGAGAATTTTTAGGACCATTCGCTAAATGCATGTTTTATGGACGGATGTTTTTGATCAGGTTTACACGAAATGAAAAAAAATTGATTTAATTTTTTTCTCCCGCCATTACTACAGGGATTAAACACCTCATAAATATTCACCGAGAAAAAAAAGAGATATTTTTAATTCGGACATTGATAAATTACGCCCGCGAAATATTTATTCTGACAAATTAACTAAAAATTACACGTGGAAAAATGTATTTTTTTTCTCGCTCGCCGTCGCCCTTTTTTCCCCAGGATTATCCGCGTGACACCAAATCCGAGCGTGGGCAGACGATAAAAAAGGACCCATTTTACCAGAATATCAGCTTTTAAGAGGAATAATTTGCCTCAAAATTTCCCTGCAAAGGTAAACATGTATAATATGGGGGAAAAGGGGTAGTGGACGTGAGTCATGACTTCGGTTGGGGGAACGAAGAGAGAGAGAGAGAGGGTGAAATAGATGCCTTGGGACGAAGACGAGAGATTACCTAGCAGCCGTTACTGCTATCCAACACCCTATAAATGCACGTCTTTCCCCCCCCCCCCCTTCTAATTTCATCCCTCTCTACCCCATCCGAATATACACATATACAAACACACACGTCATCTCTGCCTCATATTACTGGTCCCTACACTTTTCCTGCAGCGTCCATACGTGCGAAATGACTCTTCGCGCGTGCGCCTCGAGGCCATAATATGGGGTAATTGCCGCGCAACGAGGGTCCTTTTGCGGCCAAATGGGGACGGGTGAATGGGACGAGGGTAATGGGAATGAAGGGCAGGAGAGGTAATCAGGGAGACAGAGACGGGGGGAGGGGGTGTAGAATACGAATAAGAAGTCACGAATGCACACGCTATCAGATTACCTATACTAATTCTGAAAAAGTAGATTGATATTACTTCAGTTAACATGCGATGAAAACACCCTCTCCACATCGGATGTTTGTGAACTCGTGTGATGTAAATGTCTCAGGATAATTGTAAATTCCGCCTTTTTACAAAAAGGCTAGCCTTTTTGTAAAAAGTCGGAATTTACAATTATCCTGCGACATAAATATAACGTCTTGGGACTGTTATGCACCATGGCATCACAATACATTGCTATGGCCGTGGCAGCAAAACGCAGCGGATAGTTTTCATTCGTAACGATTTACAACATTTTTGTAGGAGCGGAATTCTTTTCAAGGAAACAAGTTTTTCATTAAAACCTTCACATCGAAAAAAGGATGAATATTTATACACTCGGGTGTCAAAACGTTCGAACGCGTTTATTCGTTAGTGCTACAACATCAGCTATTTATTATGGAAAAGATTATTGCCCGATGACTGCCCACATTCCCAAATTTATGATTAAATTTATAAAGTTTTTTCGCTTCACCCATTAACAATCAGCTGCGTTACATCAGTTTGTAAAAACTTGTTTACGCTGCAGATTCAGAGAAACACCCGAAAATAATTCGTACTCGCCCATGATGAAAAAGGATTTTAATATTTTAAATATACTCTTTACCGAAAAGACCTTCATTCGACCCGAATTTTACAAACTTACCTTACACCAAAATAAATATCCCCGCAACCATACATTAAACAGCGATCACTCGTCTTAACATCACTCACCAAAATCCTTACCCGAAACAAGTTGCAAAAAAAAAAAACGGTCGATGTTACCAAAACGTTTCATACCTTCCTCCACCTTCGGCCATGCGAGAAACGAGAGTCATTTGTATAGAAAGGATGGAAAGCACGGTTAAAGTTTGGAACGGTTTGGATGGTCGCATTTAGGGGGAGACTCGTGTAGTAGTCAGGGAGGCTTGGAATGACGAGGTCCTCGGAGGATGAGTGTAGGGGAGAGGGTGATTGGCTGCTATAGAGTGGCAAGGGGAATGCGTGTGCTAAAGGAAGGGAATGAGCTACATTTGGGAGAAGGGGGGGGGGAGAGATGGACCACGGGGGAGAGAGGTAAATAGATAGAGAGCGTTACGATTGGGTGGTAGCGGCGGCACATATATAGTGGCATGCGAGATTGGAGGTTACGCACCGCAAGGAGGAAACGAGGTGTGACGTAATTGGGAGAAAGAGGGGGAGAGAGAGAGAGGGAGAGGGCGCGGTGCGCGCGCGGGAGTGGATTTTTGGAGGGACACGAAGATGAGGGAGCCATATAGGGAAGTGGGTATTTTTAGGAGGGAGATGGGGAAAGGAAGGAGAGAGACGGGACAGGTGCGTAGTGAGGCTCGTTATTTTACAGGAAAACGAAAAAAAAAGGGATGAGGGAGTAAATGGTTGGGTTGGTTTAGGTGGAAAAAAGGAGAGGGAGGGAAAAAGGGAAGGAAATCATACGTTGAGAGATTTTTGGAGGAGATAGGGAGAGGAAAGAGTGAAGCATGCTAACAGAGATGAAAGAAGTGGTGAAGAGAGGGATGGGGTAAAAGGGACGAGGGCGCGAAAAATAAATAAATTAAGAGGTGATATTGAAAAGGATTAAAAAATACTGAAAACTCCATGAGCGAAGATATTATCATGTTCGTGGATATATCTAAATCTTCCATGAATAGTCATTAATGGACAAGATATATATATATACATATATACACACATATACATATATATATACACACACACACACACACGTATACGGACACAGACTTTTCGATAAGGGTATAATATAAATTAGAAATAACATTGCACAACGCATCCTCACCTATACAAACATTGTAAATTTAAACCTACCATGAGTTAGACACTGATTATATAAAGGAATTTGTACTAAATAAACCGTTGTAAAATATTTACAATTTTTTTTACCTCCGCGACTAAAATAATCGGCAAAAATCGATTGAAAAATTCTTTAATTGAAAATTTTTAACAAGAAAGCATTGCTCGTTTATATAAAGATAAAATTTTTAATTGAAATGAAAGTAAGATAATTTCCAAAGTCTTAAAAAATTCCACCATTACGTCTCTGAAGAATCAATGCGAAACATTGATAGAATATATGCAAATTAAAAGTTTACGAATTATTTAAGACATCATAACCAAATAATTTTTTATGGGTATAATGAAATAAGGTATAATAATATGATACTGTCGATGCATATAACCGCTAGTTACGGCGGTCTCACGGAGGCAACAGACATGAAATAGAAAGACCCTTAATAATTCCATATAAAAGAAGCCTTCCACTCCTTATTTTTCTTCCCGTCGGCACAGAATACGATGGAAGAGGCACTCACGGTATATATATATATATATATATATATATATATATATATACGTTTTTCGGTTAAGTGCGTCTTAAACATCATCCCCGTTTGGGGACCCGAAATTTCCAAACCCACCACTACGTGTGATATATTCCACGTGTATCAAGGCGGACACCGAAACTCGTATACGTCGGACAAAAAATAGAAGAAAAATAGAGATTTAAACCTACAAAAAAAAACACAAAAAAAGCAGGGAAAGAGAGAAGGGAAAGTACAAGAGAAACACGGAAATAACAAAAAAAAAATCGTATCGATTCTCCGACCACCCGCGCATAACAAATCCCAAATTAAAGCGCATTAACCGCTGACATGGGAGAAAATCCTCCGTGACGTGACCTATGTGCCCTCTACTAGCTTTCTCTCCCTCTCCTTCCGTCCTTTTACTCCTCGTCCCTCCTCTCTTTGCATCCTCCCATCTCCCTCTTACTACCCGAAATGGCCGACTGCGTTATCTCGAAAAAGGGAGAGTGCGGAGAGAATGTGAAATAAAAAAAGAGGCGTTGGAAGGAAGAGAAGGATTTTAAAGAGGAAACGGGCGAAGGACGGATGGAAAAGCAGCGCGGGAGGAGATGTTAAGAAAGGGAAAGACGGAGGAGAGGGAGGGGAAAATGTCAGAGAAATAGCGAGGAAAGGATACTGATAAAAAGGTGGGAATAGAGGAAAGTGTGCTAGTAAAATGGGAATGGCGACACCAAAAGAGAAGAATAGGGATAAACGGAGGAGAGGAGAAATGGGATTAACAAGGTTGCGGAGAAAGAAAAATGACGAAACTAAGAGGAATTTTCTCACGGTCGCAGCACTTTTTCCATATAGTAGAACCTAGAATGCTCGAATATCCAAGCAAGATAGAAAGAAAGTAACGGGTTGTCGAATAATCACGTCGTAAATTTTAAAGCGAACGAATACGAAAGTGAAAAATGCCTGCTATGAACCAACTAAAATTCGAGCTAAAATTATAGAGGGTCGACTGAATTTTGTACATGAGAAAGTAACAAGAACGTAAAAGATGTAACGAGAAGAGTCGAACATAGAAGGAAAGGATAAAAAGAGAGACAGACAGGAAAACGACTTTTTTGAGGGCGAAATTGAGATTATATAGTCCCTTCTCACATTTAACCCTACGTTAACAATTACGAAGGAAAATAAAAAAATAATAATGATTATATACTTATACATATACACACACAGACACATTCGCAAAAAAAATCTGAGAGTAAACAAAAAGAAAAGAAAAACCACAAGCAATATATCCACAAATAGAAATTCGGAAACTTCTAAAAAAAAATACGGAGAGAGAGAGACAGACAGACAGACCGACTTTATTAGGGCGAAGAAAGAAAGTATAAAAGAGAGAAAAGGATAAAATTAAAATAGCGGAGGGAGAGTAAAGGAGCTACCGAGGGACGACGACTTCTAAAACGAAAGAAAAACTTTGGACATAAAGTAGAGAAGAAGCGAGGAAGAAAAAAAACACAAAAAAGTGATGATGAAAGAGGAAACAAGCGTAATAAAAAAAAGTGGGATTAAAGAGTTGGCGAGTGAAAATTTCAAGGATAAGGAAACAATCGAGAGAGAGAGAGAGTGAGAGAGAGAGAGAGAGTGAGAGAGAGAGTGAGAGAGAGAGAGTGAGAGAGGGAGTGAGAGAGAGAGAGTGAGATAGAGAGTGAGATAGAGAGTGAGATAGAGAGTGAGATAGAGAGTGAGAGAGAGATAGAGAGACATAGAGAGAGAAAGAGAGAAAGAGATGAACAAAGTTCGGGAAAAATAAGGAATAAAGAAAGCGAAATTTTCCAGAAAAATAAAAAAACGAGCCGAAAGGAAGAAGAAGAAGAAGAAGAGATCTTAAGGCGCGAAAAAAATGAAGACAACTAAATGGCAACTTGACTAAGGAAGAGTCAACAAAGCGCGGGAAAAACCGAAACTATTTTTTCCTCTCCCTCGAGACGAACGATAAAGAAAGGACGGATATAAATAATTATTTATACCAGGAGGCGAAAAGGCGAAAGAGCAAAGCGGAAGTAGAAGCAAGAGAGAGACGCGGAGGAGAAGAGTAAAAAAAACGTGATAGGAAGACGAGAATAAAGAGGACATGAGAAGAAGGGAGAAGGAGAGAGAAGATTATCGTGTGGTCGAGCGATACCGGAATTAAATTTTCACCGCGTTTCCCCATATATATATATTTTTTTACAGTTCGTAAGGGTGCTGTGGAAAGCGAGAGGTAGGTAGGAGAGAGAGTACGTGTGAGATGTAATAGGGGGGGATGGGAGGGGGAGAGGGAGTCGAAAGCGAGAATGGGAGGAAGAGGGGGAGGGGGGAAGAGCGGAGGATTTGCGGGAGACTTAGGTGGCGACTGGAGATTACTTTCCATGATCGAGGATATATATACGGAGTAGGTGATGGGAGTGGTCGCTATTGAATTTCGAAACTTGCCAACGTCAACCGCCGCCCAGGTCGGACGCCTAAGAGGGCGCAATTTTCGGAAGCTCTCCCCCACCCCCCCTCCCCTCTGTCACCCAACTACTCCCTTATTTCACTCCCTCCCTCCCCCCTTCAGAATTGGACCCTTCCGTCCTTGACGTATGGCTATGTTGATGACGAGAACTTTATTTTAAGTACCGATAACGGTTTTGCAATATGCGACACACGGAGCGATGACAGCGGGGATCAAAGGACGCGTCCGACGGGATTACTGCGAGTTTTTTTTTGTTTCCACCCTCCCTCCCCCCGTCCTGTTTGACGAACAGATCCAGTTCGAGCAGGGTTTGTTTTTGCAGGCATAAAAATGGCTCGGCGATGCGAACTTTTCTGTTTATCTATAAAACTGGGACAAAATAAGTAACTTTTGCGTAAAAGTTGGGGCCCGTCAGATACCACGCGCACTGTCCGTTTTATGTATAATAAAAAGATAATTATTTATAGAGATAATACTACGTTATATTCTAATGCAACAGCGTTCAGATATATAAAAAAACCTCGCTTGTTTAAGCTATATAAATTCTACAGAAACCTTTTAATAATGATACAGTATCATAAAAATTTCAATGAAATTTGTTAAATTATTAGAATATTGGATGTTGCACAATAAATTCTATCCCATTTTATAAGCGTCCGAATAAGTTGTTAAAAAAAAAAAGATTCGCAAGACGTGAAAAATTGAAAAAATCGTTCACTTAGGATTGCGCGTAAAATTCTCACATCGTCGTCACTGCGTGCACGTCTACTACCATCCGCATAACCCTCTTAACCTCTCAAAAATTTTTCAACCCTCTAACCAACTTACACGACTAAATCTGATTTCCTCCATTACGATCGTCGACGCAAATTTCGCGAGAGAGAGAGACAGAGAGAGAGAGAGCTCTGGAGAAAGATTTTCGAGCCTTTTAATTGCGCCCCGAGGGGGCTAAAACAAAAACCTCCCCCTCGCGCACAGGGAACTAACATCCTTCATTTTTTTACCATCTGGAAAAAAATAGAAGACCAAGGGCATCTCCCTTACGTTTACGCCGGACTTTCCCCCACTATGGCTTCGAGCACAGAGAGTGAGCGAGAGAGAGAGAGAGGGAAAGGGAGACTTCCGATTATACAATGAAAAGGCGTGTCTGTTTTGGGTCGACGCAGCTTTCATAAGGCGAGGAGGGACTTTGGAGGAGACGTGTTAGGGAAACGGTGATTGGAGAATGCAGCGAAAGGAATATAAAGAGGAAGGCATAGAGCGAGTATGAACTATAGAGAGGGAAATATAAAAAGAGAGAGAGAGCGTGTAAAGAGGAGTGAGTGAGAGAGGCAGAACTGAGAGGTTGAATAACCTAGCAGATATATAGAGAGAGAGAGATAAAGGGAAGTTTTGAGTATTCGAGAAGGCCTTCGGATGAAACTGGACGAGAAGAGGATGAGGACTTGATAAAGACGAATATAGAAGGGGAACTAAAAGGAGGAAGGGTGAACGGAACTGGGGAGGAGAGAGTATACATACAGATTGAGAGAGAGAGAGAGAGAACGGGAGGCGGTAAATTGGAGAAGCGTTTTTGGGCTGAATGCCAAGCAGTGACCGCAGAGAGAGAGAGATGGAGAGCTAGGGGGAGAGAGAAGAGGAGTGGCCCAAACAGAGGATGAGAGAAAAGGGGCGGCGGCGGTGGTGGCGTCGGCAGGAGGCGCAATTCCATTCGGGCGAGGATGAGAACTAATATCTTAAGTCTCCAACGAGGAAAATTCGTCTGCTATAGGTATGGTTCCATCGAGATCTTTGGGAAAAAATGTCAGCGAACATTCAGGAATTCGAAGCGGTTACGAAACATTAGAAAGAATTAGTACAGAATGACGATTTCGATGGCGATCTGCGCACGAAAAATTCCAGGACTCGGTTTAAAAAAAAAACACGGCATATGTTTAGGAAGAGTTCGATTTCAGAATGGCATAAAATTAAGATGATCGGATTATATATCTTGTTCGAAAGCGTTTTCCGAGAGCGATTTCACGGATCTAAAAGAGCAAGGAAAATGATCTTCTCAAATTTTATCATCGGCCAACATTTTTAACGTAAAAATACGTTATTCTCGTCGAAAATTATTTCATTTATAAACATTTTTAACGGTCCATGCGCGCGCTTGATAAAAAAAAGAAAACCGACGTTCGCGAAGCGGCAAAATTATCTCATACGACGAGCAATTTCAAAAGGGTCCATTCCGTGCTAAAGCGCGGAACCGCGAGTATGAATGCAACTAGCGCGAATAAAATTAAATAAAATGTTATTAATTTCTCAAATGGAAATGAAAAAAAAAAACGACTCGCCCTCGGGGGGGAAGAAATGAAACGCTCATTTACTTCGATGCATAATTAACTCGCGCAAATTAATCTTTATGATGACGCTGACGCTAGCGGAAATTTAGTAATTTACTTTTTTTTCAACCCGAGTATTTGTTTTGAATTTTTAAACCAATTAGATCCCAACGAGGCATGCCTCCTTTCATACAAGCATGCTTTGCGGTCCTACGCATTTAGCAAAAACATCGAACGACTTTCTGAGAGAGAAATATATAAATAAATTTATATAAATATATTTTTATAAATATATTTATATACATATATTTATACGTACACACACGCGCACACACAAATAATACGTGTGTATGTAAGTGCCCACACGAAATTTCGTTCATTTTATTTGTACACATTTAACCAAACACTTTTTTCGCAAACACAGCTACGCAGGGAGGACGAGGAGGACACACACACGCCCGCTACCATTCGCTCCTCTCTCCGCATCCGTCCGTGCCCAACCTGCAAAATTCGCCACGCCTCACCCTCCCCCAATCTCCCGCAACCTCTCTCAATCCGAGCTCCTCCTCACACCAACCTTCCAAAAATTCCCATCCCTTTTCCCCATCCCGACACCCTCCCACACCTTCCACCTGCCAACACCTGAATACGCAATCCAACACACAGCGCCAAAGGCGTAGGTCTTTTTTTTTTTTAGATAAAAGCGCCGACGTGGGAGTGTGGGAGAGAGAGAGAGAGAGAAAAGCCTTTAGGCAACCTGAAAGCACTGTGCTTTGCCATCACCTCGCAATTCGCCCCCTAAAGGGATGCAAAGAGAAGCTAGATAGATAGAGAGAGGGGGAGAGAGAGAGAAAGAGGACGGGATAGATGGCGCTATTTAGAGAGAGGCGGCGACGACGAAGGTAAGAGGAAACCGTTGAGCGGCGGATGGAGACAAAAAGGAACGCAGAGGTGGATTGAGCGACGGTGTCTCAAAAAAAGGCCGTGGGAACTTTGTAAACGGCGAAGATGAAGAGATAAGAGGGAGGAAAAGAGGAGTAAAGAATGGGGAAGAAGAAAGTCAGGGGAAGTGTACAGAGTGTGAACTAAGGGATGAAGAGAAAGACGGAGTGAAGAGAGAGGGAGTGAGGGGAGAGGAAATGAAGAAAGAGGGACTGAGGGGAGAGGAAGTGAAGAGAGAGGGAGTGAGGGGAGAGGAAGTGAAGAGAGAGGGAGTGAGGGGAGAGGAAGTGAAGAGAGAGGGAGTGATGATATAGAGAATGACGAGAGTGAAAAGAGGGAGTGATGATATAGAGAATGACGAGAGAGAGAGAGTGAAGACAGAGTGAAGACAGAGGGGGGATGAAGAGAATTGGGGTGAAGAGAGGGGGGAGGGTGAAGAGAGAGGGGGGAGGGTGAAGAGAGAGGGGGGAGGGTGAAGAGAGAGGGAGGAGGGTGAAGAGAGAGGGGGGAGGGTGAAGAGAGAGGGGGGAGGGTGAAGAGAGAGGGGGGAGGGTGAAGAGAGAGGGGGGATGGTGAAGAGAGAGGGGGGAGGGTGAAGAGAGAGGGGGGAGGGTGAAGAGAGAGGGGGAGGGTGAAGAGAGAGGGTGAAGAGAGATGGGAGGAGGGTGAAGAGAGAGGGGGGAGGGTGAAGAGAGAGGGGGGAGGGTGAAGAGAGAGGGGGAGGGTGAAGAGAGAGGAGGAGGGTTAAGAGAGAGGGGGAGGGTGAAGAGAGAGGGGGAGGGTGAAGAGAGAGGGGGAGGGTGAAGAGAGAGGGGGGAGGGTGAAGAGAGAGGGGGGAGGGTGAAGAGAGAGGGGGGAGGGTGAAGAGAGAGGGGGGAGGGTGAAGAGAGAGGGGGGAGGGTGAAGAGAGAGGGGGGAGGGTGAAGAGAGAGGGGGAGGGTGAAGAGAGAGGAGGAGGGTGAAGAGAGAGGGGGAGGGTGAAGAGAGAGGGGGAGGGTGAAGAGAGAGGGGGAGGGTGAAGAGAGAGGGGGGAGAGTGAAGAGAAGGAGTGATGATAGAAGAACGACAGTGAAGAGAGAGAGGGAGTGAAGAGAGACAGGGAGTGAAGAGAGAGAGGGAGTGAATAGAGGGACCGAACAGAGAGAGAATGAAAAGTGAAATAAGATAAAAATGAAAGAAGTAATGATAAGGGAAAAGGAGGTAAGATAGGTAAGGCATAAAAGAGTAGAAGGATGAGAGGTGCTGAAGAGAAAAAAAGAGGAAGAAACAGAAGATTAAATAAATAAGAAAGATGGAAGAGAAAAGGGAGGAAGACAGGAAGGGAAAAGATGAATGAAGGAGAGATGAGATGAGCAAGAAAATGGATATAGCGACAACAAAGAGAAAAAGAGGCGAAAGTTGAGTGGAGAAAGAGAGAAGAGGGAGGAGAGAGTGGGATGCAAAGAGAGAGAGGGGTGACGATAGGAGAGAAAAACAGAAGATGGAATGCGGGGAAGGTGCGATTATGAAAGGACGTAAAGAGCATAAGAGGGTGAAAATAAGCGAAGGAGAGAGAATAGGAGATGAGCGGCGTGAAGCGATATATGAGAACTCGCCCGAGGGCGGGAAAAGGTAGTTTGCGAGAATTTACTCGGTGCGGGTGAATTCCATGGAGACCGTAGACTAGAAAAGATTATGCAAAAGAGGCGTGTCGAGGGCGTGAACGAGGAATGTTTACGGCTCACGGTTGCGCGTAAATGTTTGAAAATCATTAACACGAACGAACGAGGCTGCGGCTAAAAACGGCTGAAGGGTGAAAAAATGAGAGAGGAAGAAGTAAGTGCATCGATGTTCTTAATTAAAAAAAATCGCGCAATAAACGGCCATAAAAAAATTCCTTTTCCACGGAGAGGGCCAAAATCTCGCTAGCCGTATATAAAAAAAAAGAAAGCAACGATTACTTTTTCACTTTAAAAAATGAGCCAGAAAACCCTCGTAAGAATACGCGCGGGATCCGGAAGTTAAATTATGGCGCGTAATTTGTCAAAAGGGGCGGAAAATACGGTCGGTCGGAGAGAGAAAAATGGCGGGCGTAGGAGCGAAAGGAAAAAGATGGTGCCGCCTAAATTGAAAAATAAGAAAAAGAAAGAAACAGATGAACGGCTAAGGATGGAGAAAGCGACAAATTCGCCAGAAGGAACCGCAGAGAAAAGTCGATGATTAAATTTTACCCTCGTTTAATCTTATCGAAAAAAATCGCTGAGGTCCGAAAAGATGAAACATTTTATAAGAGGCGAGGAAGAGAAAATAAATAAAACTCTGGTTCGCTGCTTTTATACAAAATTAATACGACGAAAGTAAAGTATTTCGAACGTTGGTAGGCTCTCCCTTAATATATTTCTTTCCCGGTGCCTAGACTCGAGTTAATATTTCAGAGGCCGAAAGAGAAATTGGATATAACATATAGAGCCCTCGAGGAATCATCGCAAGGAACTCGCAACCCGCGGCGAAGATGAAGGGGTTTTCAGGAAAAGGCAAAAGAAATAAATAGATTGGACCGTGTTTTCTGGGGGCCATGACTGACTTCGGCAGCCCTTTCCTTCCTGATAATAAGCGCTATACGAATTTCGCCGTGAAACTAAAAAATAATCACTTTTAACTCGCTATCCGATTACTAAATATTTTCTGTGAATGAATGAACGCGATAATTTAACTTAATCTTTTATGTAAAAACTATGCTATTGTTTTAAGGCTATAAGCGAAGAAAGCTGAATTTTAAGATGGCAAAGAATATAAATGATTTGAGGGAGACGGACATTATTATTGATTCAATAATTTAATTAAAACGATAAAAATTGCATACGATAGTAGAGCCAATTGAACGCTCTGTTGGTCATTTGTTTTAATCTCACGGAAATAAAGTAAACAACCATATGCGTTCCGGAAATACTTGCTGACACACAAAATGAAAAAATAGCAAAACATATGTATATATATGTGGCCGAGAAACTTTTTTCGTTCTTGTGTTTTACTTAAAAACTGTCTCCCTCCAATAGCAGAAAAATTCCTCGACCTTTTCATGGCTATTGGATTAACAGTTTTTAAATTGATTCCAGCCATAAAGTGGGCTCGAATAATTTTTAAAAATCACATGATCTGATTAATTTTAGGGATACCAATCACTCATTAACTACGCATACTTGTTCCAAACAATCCCGCAATTATCCATCGCTTCATCCTCTCAGTAAAAATAACATATGAAAAAATAGCATACATTATCCAGAATATTATAAAGACCATCTTACCTATAGTGAAAGAACAATTTCAAAAGGAGACTAAAAAGAAATCCATTCGAAGGAAGCGAGGGGAAGGATAATTTCACAAGAGGCGAGATGTTGAATAACATTAATTTTTTACATAGCCATTCCTTTCGCGGTACGAAGCTCCCCCACCCCCCCAAAAAAAAAAACAAAAGAAAAACCTCGAAAACTGAATTCCGCGAGAATTTCGCATTGAAGTTCAACGTCCTAGGACACAAAAAAATACAAACCTCCGAGCAATATGGCGAACGAATAACGAGGAGCGCATGATCACGTTTTGTCCCTATAGGCAAGAGAGGGGGGGCATTCCGAAATTTCCTAGCGACGGAGAGACGAATCAACAAGAAAGAGGAATCCTCAACCAAGAAAGCTCGAGAGAGAGGGAGAGGGAGTACAGTGGGGAGAAGTCTTGTTGAAGCTGCGGTCGAGGAGAAGTATACAAGGAGAGAAAGAAAGAAGAAAGAGTCGGTAGGAGGAGGAAGAGGAGAGAGTTTACACAGGAGACCGTATAACAGTCGGCAAAAACAGAGGGTCCTTTTCGCGGTTTTAAGGTGAGCTCGCCAGACTTTAGGAGGAGAAACAACAATTATCGTTGAAGTGTAGACCCTTCAGCGTGTACCAGACGGTGGTGGTGGGAATCGAGACAAAAGGGAAACAGAGTAGGTGCAGACGATGAGAGATAGAGAGAGAGATGAGGAACTAGACTTTTGAGAGGTGAGAGAGAGAGAGAGAGAGAGATAGAATGGAGATGGCGAAAGGAGTTAGGAGGAAGTTCATTATCTTTCTAAACCGCCGCCGTCGTCTTTGCTCTCGTTCCGAAGGGGAAGAAGGTGCTCCGTGTTTGCGTGGGTGTGCGGATTATTCAAATCGTCGAATCGAGAGGCGAGCGCGTAATTGAGAGTCGGTTTTGTGTTAGAGAGGGGGGGGGGGGGGGGGGAGAGATAAAACCGGCCTCATTCCCTGCGGTTGAATCAATCGAACATAAAAGGGAAACTTTTGCGCAAGACCTAGCTCCATTAAGTTGGTGAGGTTACGAGGAATTTTGGTACCGTTTCAGAGATTTGACAGAGAATTGCCGAGATCGTTTTACGGCTGAAAACATCCAGGAACAAGAACTTTAAAAAAGTAATTGTCTCGGGTATCTCCAATAGCTGTTGGTTATAATTTTTTAAGGAATCTAATTTTAGTGAATTACCACTGAAGACAGCTGCTTCGTGGCTGAAATGCACATATGGCTATTTTAATAGCCTTGTGGATATTGGAGATGCCTTGAGACGTAATTTTTCAAGTGCTTGTTCTTGCACGATTTTAGAGGGAAACTTTTGTTTGTGACGGCGGATATTTTTTAGGCATTGTTCGAAGGTTTAACGAAGATCGAAAAGTAAATTTCGTTACCTCTTATACGCTAAACTTGATCGCCTGATGGAGAAAAACAGATTCTAAGAATATATGCTTTAATTTCGGCGTTTTATTAACCGAAAAACGGAATTCTTCCGCTGAAGTTTTTTTATTTTTCGCTCGAGGCATTCCTAACTGGCGACTTCTGTAATCATATCACTTGGCAGTTCAGGATTAAATTTCTTTAAAGAAACCGCAGTAGCGAAGATGAACGCAACGAATTCAAGTCGGCTGACAGAAAGAAAACGAAATTGGTTTCTGATCGAACCGACACAATCAACTTAATGGATCAGATTAAAGGAAATGTTTGACTTTTGGTTAACTTATCACTTCAAATAAGTTGGAAAATGCCGACAAACTTTATGTCACTGCAAAAAAACTAGGTATTCTGAGGAAAACTGATTATTTTTGTTTCAAAAGAGCACAATCACAGAACAAAGAAGTTAAGAGTCCTTTCTTTCTGAGCTAGAGAAAACAATACAAACAATGTCAGATATATTTTTTAGCTCGTACTCCAGTAAAAAGCGGTATAATATTGTTCTTTTTTTAAACCCAGGAAAAAAAAGAATCGAGATGAAATCGAGGTGGTTTGAGATGGAAAGTTGAATATTTGATAAACTTATTTAAACTAATAACAACTGAATTTTAGATTTACAGGACGTGTAATAGTAATTAGCGCATTATATACACGGCAATCAAAGTGCGAAATATCCTTTTATGCGACGGGACTTCGTGGTAGCGTATCGTAACTGAACTGAATACATACTGTAACATAATTTTGTGATTGTAAGTAAGATGTATTTGTTCAATTAAACGAATGTAGTTATTGTGTGCATAATAGAATACATGGATATGGATGACGTGGCCTTGAAAACCGCGGATGTTTTCAGTCTTGCCTAGGCCGAAATATGCGTTTTACGAGTTTAAAAAACGAAATTGTGTGGATAAACAGTTAATTCCTACCCGCCACACATTTTTTGTGTAATCATAATCGAGTTCCAAACAGTACAAGAAGAAAAATAAACGCACCGTCATATAAATCAGCAGTGAATTATGGAACTAGTCTTATAGCTATAAAAAAAAATTCAAGAACAAAAACACAATTCTACTTTCGGTGAATTACCACTGAATACGACTGCTTTGTAACCAAAATGCATATCTGGTCTTTCATAACCTTATAACCTCGACTGGTTACCGTAACAACCATCTACATTTTATATTGTTTGACTAGTACGGGATATTAGCAACGAGCTGAAAAACGACATTTTTCTCAATCCTCATAAATCGCCGTAACCGAATAGTGATAAAGGACGCGGATGCCTTCCTCGAAAGAGAGAAAGAAATTTCGAAGGGACAGACGGTTATTCAATTTATTATTGCGAATGCAATTCCGACCTACATTTAAAAAAATAAAATAAAACCCTTTACGACAAATAAATCTCCGGCATTTCGTCCGCCCTTTGTGCGGAAGTGAGGCAATAAGTTCAGGACTGACATCGATTGAGAAAGGTTGAATGGCTTTAATCCGAGCGACGAATATTTACACGCGCTGTTCCATTCTGGGATAGGATAATGGAAGAGTGAGATGAGGCATCTTTGATTATCCATCCCTTCGTCCCTTCCAAGCCTAAATCCTACCCCGTCGTTATATACATACACATATATACGTATACATGTACACACACATATACACATACATATATATACTACGGAAGAGGAAAGGTGAGGATATTTAGGGCAACTAGGTGTTGAAGGAAACCCAGTGAGCATTTACCGGAAGGAGAGCCGCTGGGGTGCTGGAGAGACACATTTGTAGAATATATATATATATATATATATATATATATAGTATATACACACACTACGGAAGAGGAAAGTAAGGATATTTAGGGCAACTAGGTGTTGAAGGAAACCCAGCGAACACTTGCCGGAAGTAGAGTGTTGGAGATTTTTTTAAAAAAGAGTATCTTTGAGCGTTAAATTGCCTCAAAAGACCGAAATTCCGCCACGCTGCACTTGTTATTATTTTTTCAAAGTACCGGTCTGCTGACCGAGTTTACTATTTTATTCCAGTGTGTTATTCTACGCAACCTTTTGGAAAAAGTGTATTAATTTCTTAAAGATAAACGTGAAATTCGTTATAATATTTCATTTGGGGCTATGGTATACCAATAAATTAGATTTATTTATGCCTATGATAGTAAGGGCATTTGTTTGCTCCACATATCACCGAGACGATTTCACGTGATCAGTAACTGGCGTGACAAGTTTCGTCAAAGATTTCTTAACCCATTTACCTATGACGAGCCATTTTTCAAGTTATAGTTTAAGTACGTTGCAGAATTTACAATGCAATATGTATGTATATTATACAAATATTCTACCATTAACTTAAAAACAAAGCGGATATAGTGAACTAAAATGCAAAAAAAAATTATTTTAAGTGCCAGATAAATTTTACCGTGGAAAAATGAAAAGGTTTATACATATACATATACATTTTTTTAAAGCAATACGCATGCGCCATAGATTGAGTAACAAGAATGAACTTCGCCTAGGTCACCATATTATAACCTTTATAGTTAGCATCAGTCACTTGCAGAGATCTCCAATTAAATTCTTCTCTGCGTATACAGACTGCTTCTGCTGCATGTTCTGGTTCTAATAACGGTTCCGGGGTAACTAAGGTTTTTTTTATTTTTCTTTCTAATACTATTACGGCGACCTTTGCTATCATAAAAACACCTAAATATGTCTCTCCATAAATTTCTTTGACTCCCCTTAGATAATTCATCCACATTCTTTCATTCCTCTAATAACATGTACAGCGCTCTCACTAAAAAGCCAATCTTATACAAAAAATCTGATGTGGCCAATACACGACTTTCTCCATATTTGGGGTATAGATATTTAAATTATTATGAATAGCATTATAAGGCAAAATTATTATTTCGTACCGTAAAAGAATAGTCTTCCTTATTACCGAAAATTAGGTATATTTTGAATATGTTTACAGAATTCACCGCTACATGATGGTGGCGCTGTATACTGGAAATTACGAAAAAGTTAAATATCTCCGAAATGGATGGTTCTACGAAAATTTGTTTCAAACAAAACTTGGAAGAAATGTTATTCTCTACAACGTTGGCCCTCACGAAGATCACCAATAATGACGTTTTTAAGGAGATATTTGACGGAAACCGAAAAAACCGATTATTTATAAATAACTCCTAAACAATAACTGCTATGGAAAATTGTTTCAAATAAAAGATGTAGGAAATTACATTTTCTACATTTTTGCAATGGTCAATGTAAAAAATAATGACGTATTATCGGAGAAATACCACAAAAACCGAATCGGGTTTCGAACAAACCTCGACTTCCGGTTAACCGGTATTGTCCAAAAACTAATCAGTTCTTTGCGCTCATGCTAAAGTTTTATATATGAAGTTTGGTAACGATATGGCAAGTACTTCTTGAGATAGAGCGCCCACATTCACATACACACACACACATCACTCCGAAAATAGTCTAAACATGTTCTAGGGACCTCAAAACGTGTATTTCCGTTGAAATCTCGAAGTCGATTTTTTTCGTGATCACAATACTTTCCCATACTACCTATGGAGAGAGTAAAAATGAACCTTCCCTTTTTGTTTTCCTCTATTTATCTGAAGACTTATCTCGCAATAATATTTACCGCGTATCTCCTTTGGGGATTTGCCACCCACATCAAAATTTTCTCATTTCATATCCTCCTCTACTTCCTATACTTTTCGTTATATCCGTGTCCGAGTTTTTTGAGGGAGAGAGAGAAAGAGACACATATACATAGTATGGCCATGCGACCGAGGTGACCTCTGCCGACCAAGTAACTCAAACCCTCTGCCCATCATCCCGCATACGTAGCTGCTGGCCATCCTATAACGGTAAACGACAATTCGATCAATTCGTTTGGCAATTTGGGGGCGGTCGACCGTCAGATGGCGGAGGTGATTTCGTTAGAGGACCGCTGGAGTCCCATTCCTGCTTCGTAAGAGGAGAAAAATCGCCTTCCTATCTTCGCGGAGGATAATTTGTCGAAGCATATACTATTTCGACCTTGCTGGTAATCAATTGGGAAAAACACGATGCGGTCAATTCTGACAGCATTGAAAAGATCGGCCGTAAAATTCCGACTACGGATAACGATTCCAATTCACCGATTCAACGATGATTTAATATTATCTAGATCTCTAGATGATTGTTATATTGCATAACGGACGCGATTATGCCAGTATAATGGCATACGTTTTATGTCTACGGGAGATATTTATAAAATTTAAAGCCATAAGACACATCCGTGAATTCATTTTTTGAAACGAAAAAACTAGCGTGCAGTGTAGTACAGTAATAGTACAAACGTGATTTATGCGCGAATTTACAGTTTCAGAAAATTTGATCGATCACGCTGGTCAGATCTATTTCCGTAAACAATACACGACGAAAATTTTTTTGATGTTTTGTTGGTAATGATACACGGAAAGGCAAAAATTCGTAACATTTAATGGAGCGGGAAAATATATACACGCGAATTTGTCGGAACAAGTCCGCAAACGAATATAATTTTTCCCGGAGAAACCTCGACGTCTCCTTCGAAGCCAAACTTTCCCCATCTCCTATCGCACACCGGTCTCCGTCGCTTTGTCTCTCTTCGAGATTAACCTCGTAAAACCGTTTTGGGGGGCAACTTTTCAGAGGGAGTTTGGAGGGTCTCACTCCCCCCCCCCTCTCCCCCGTCCTCTGACGTCATCGCCGCAAAACCGCGCAAAACTTAAACCGTCGAAAATAGAGTGGCGGGAGATGAACGAGGAGAAGACGGGTTAAGGGTTTTAGGGATCTGCGGTGTGCGTAATGCGAATTCGTGATTACGTCCAGAGATCGAGGTTTCACCGTATTCAGCTGCCCTCCAACATGCTGGGAGTGAGAGAGCTCTTGTGCTAATCCTAGCAACCCGAGGGAAAGGTTGAGTAATCACGGCAGAGGAGTTTGGTAAAGGGGGGGGAGGAGGGGTGTTCAGGGTGAATAGACGGACGAGAGGGGCGGGTTCTTTGATGCGTTAGTACTCGGTCGAGTCGCATAGGGAGCGCCTGTGACCATCAGAGGACAATGAGCGTGGTAACCATAGAGACTTTGGGAGAGAGAGAGAAGGTAAGGGCGAGGGATGAATGGAGGACGGACTCGTCTCGTAATTCGAGTGGTTTAAAGCGGTGGTGGTTTACCATTCTCTTAACAATACTAAGGTCACCGGTTAAAAACACAGCTTTATACTGGAAATTTATAAAGACAAGAATAAACTCTTCAATATTTTATAAAATTGAGAAAGTACTTATCTTAGCCATCCACAACAGCTATAAGTAGGTTATGAAAAACCAGATGTGCGCTGAACTACTACTGAAGACTGCTGCATTGTAGTCGATATCCGAATCTGCTTTTTTTCGTAACCTTGTTATGGTTATTGGAGACACCTAAGACGAGTACTTTCTCAATTCTTTTAATATAAATGTAATTATTCTTGAATTTGTTTTCTGCCATAAGACCGGCTCGATAATTCTCTAGCGAATCGAAATTTATACTTCCTCAGCCTTAGCTATAAATTTGTTCGACTTAAATCGACATTTGCGCTGCAATGTGTCTCCTAAAAAAAGTTTCATATGTATCTTCGAGAACGTACAGAAGTAAACGAAAACGGAGAATACATGACAATGTATAAACGAAAGAATAAATTCACGTAGTTAAGGTAGTAACCACAGAAAAAATGAGAATGTCTTTACGTCTCTTAGCTCCTTCGCGAAGAAGACGGTAAGCGCTGAAGTCTCTCTGAAAGGATGAAACCAGGACTAAGGCAGCGAGCGACCCAATTCCCTCGCGAGTGTCCCGAAACGAATCCAGCCCATTTAAAGACAGCGAGAAATCCCAGCGTTATATTACACGTGCATGAGAATGAGAAGAGCGTGCGGAATTTACGGAGGGGGATCAACGAGACAGATAATTGCATTACGCCTCCGTCCCGCCGCGTATTACATGTCACGACGCCATCCTTATTCCCCCGAATAGCGTCACGAAACCCGAAAAAAAAAGAATCGCCTCGTACTCGGAACTCCAATCACATAAATCTTCGAAATACCGTTTTTCTGCAAGTCACGTCCGGGAAAAAATATTGCGCTCCAAATACCGAGAAACGTGAGCGAATTAGCCGGAGACAGAAATCACCTTGAAAAAAAATTTTTTTTGAAGTAATATAACGACCGAGTAGTAATTTACACGAATGAAAAATACGTCGAGTGTCAGCTTCCCGCAAGTTCTTTTCCCTTGTGTATAAATCTTAAATTCTATTTTCAGACAGGTATTATTAACGTATTCTTCAAAATACAGACGACGGTCCTTTCGCGAGTATGAAACGATTCGACCGAAGAAACCTAAGACTTTGTTGAACTACATATGACGATAGGATGGGTTGGGCGTAATTAAATAAACACAACGACATAAACGAAATTTTAAATAAAGGTACGTAAATTCCAAATAAAAATGTACACATACATTTAGATGCATTAACATTACCAAAATTACGTATGCTGATGCAAATCAATGCCGAACCCATCATATGAAATGATTCCTCCTGTATAAGGAAAGGATCCAAATTGACACGCGTAAAACATCAAACACGGAGAAGTTTTTTAATTCACCTTCACGAATGATCCAAAAGAACAGACCGGACGACGTAACATGCAATTTTAAATAACCTCCATCTCATCCGGCCCGCTCCTTATATTTTGCTCCTTTCAGAAAAAGACGGCGGAATAAGGACGAGTTATCAGCAATATCTCCTTCGAAAAGAGAAAAAAAAAACGAAATCCGACCTCTCCAGAAGACAAGAGAACGGAATGGAACTGACTTTTCTTTATGTTATTTCCTCCTAATCTCGTGAGGAGGACCGTTTTTTTTCTTCTGTTCGTCCACCGATACGTTAACCAGTTCATTACTTTTATTAAAAAAATCTCCTTTATGTATGTATGTATGTATGTATGTATGTATGTATGTATGTATGTATGTATCTCCCCATCCTTTTTCCATCACCGCCGAAGGAGTGCCCTTTAAAAAACACGTCCTCGTTTTATACGTGCAGTGTTATATCGCTAAATAACTTGCCCCGCAGTTCAAGAATCTGCAGCTTTAATATCCATGCTTATCTAGGTAAATTCCTGATTTTTTTACAACAGAAGTTACTGTTCTAAAAAATAAAAGACCATTGACCTTAGATTAATAACGGGAACATGTATAAAACGGGATTAAGAGCCGTAACATAATTTTGAACATACAAAAAAATAATTAAACTGAAAAATATGCTCAAATGCTTATGGCGTGGTTCTCCAGCTGAGCTGGCATTTCAGAGAAAAATAATATAATTTAATAATTAAAAATATACTACATTGCTTATTTTTGTTTTTTGAATCTTAGCTGTCTGCAAATAAATATAATAGCGCTAAAAATCCAATTTAAACAATTAAATTGGCCGCGTGAATACGATCAAATCTATAAGTGTGTAAAATAGGTAAAAAAAAATACCGAACTATTTGACACCCATAAAAATACACGTAACATTTAACATCAAATATACGGAAAAGGCGTGGGGTTAAATTACAGCTCAAGTCAACAATTTACTTTATCGCAAAAACCATTTAAAACGCGATTTAAAACGTAAAAAAATATATATTTCCAACTTCGACATCGGCGTTGCAAAACATTGAATAAGGTTAGAGAGAGAAAGAGCGGTATTTTTTGGACTATCTCACGAAACACGAAATCTTACCGTAATTTCCTTTACATTCGCCCGAATAAAACTTGCAGATAAACCCAAACGTGAAATAATAACAATAGAAAAACACTTCTGGGAATGCCTCGCGGCATCACACTCAAAACTCGAGACGACGATTTTTTTCCTCCGAGCGAAAGATTCGCTTATTTTATTTTTCCTCCGGCCGAGTCTTATCTCCAAACTCTAGGATGTTTTTCGCCTAACTCTTTTCCTCGGAGGAATTATAACTCGCGAAGACATCACTAAAAAGGTTGGCGACCTTTAAAAGAAGCAAGCGATACTAGGTGGCGCCTGGCAACGGAAGAGATCTTTCGGGAGCCAAAGGATTATGTCTATCCTCCATAAAACGACGAGATGGGTTGTACGAAGAGAACGCGTTACGTAACATGCATTTTCTTTTATGGCGATACATTCAAGAACGAATACAAGCTTATTTTCGCCTATGCACGAACGTGTACTTTTTTATAACTTGCGCGAATCGTGGTAGCTGTATTTATAGTCCTGCAAGCGATCTATTACATATATACATAAAAATATATGATAATATATAATTCTTAAAAACCATCCTTCTTCCTAAACTTTTGAAACTGAGCAAATATTCAATGCAGTACCTCTTAGACACCAATTGTGCGTAGACAAGAGGGAATTAGCAAGTCGTAAAAAAGATATAAATAAAATGGGAAGAGCCGTGGCGTAGTGGTGAGGGCATTGCCCTGCTACGCTGCGCATACCCGGCGCGGGTACGAATCCTACGAAAGGAAGATTTTTTCAGTGGTTGCGCGGCATCCTATTTGCGTGGTTATGAGGAGAACACGCAAATCAGCGCTCCGTCCGTCGGAAGGAACGTAAATCCGTTGGTCCCCTCGGTGCTTCTCGATAAGAGTAGGCTAATGCCGGCACCGGGTTTCTCTCCTCTCTTGCTTTGTGATTTAGACTGAGAAGCCTACTAGCGCTGGTCGTCGTTTGAAGTCCCAACTCAATTCAATTACTTATATACGTACATGTGCGAATTGATCGTTTCCCTTCATCCCTTAGAATTGCGAAACCTTCATTCCACGTAAATAAATTTGTGCAGAAGACTTTTTTACATATCGAAATGCACTAATTCTTCTCGTCCAACAGAGAATCATCAAGCTCGTATTACGCCTGAAAAAAACATTCAAGAACAAGCACTTAAAATTAGTACTTATCTCAAGTATCTCCAATAGCCACAACAAGGCGCATGTTGGCTACAAAGCAGCCGTCTTCAGTGGTAGTTCAGCAGCAAAAACAGATTCTAATAGAGAAAAGTTACTGGTATTGCACTGGAGTGAAAAATCTCCGCGATAGAGACAAAAGTTATTTTTATCCTGCGCCGCAAACAACACCATCAATACCGCGAGCTTATCTTCACGCAACGGATTTATCATCTCACGAATAAAAGACGACAAAAAAGAAGCCGAGGGAAATTTCGTAGGCAAGCAATAAAATAGGTACCTTCATAGTATTTCCCTCCACTCTCTTCCTTCTATTTTCCTATCCGAACTAAGGAGAGCGGCGGAAAACGGTCACAGACCGAAGCCGATAAGGAAAAAAAAACAGTTTTAAGCACGGAGAGTAATAGCTTTGGCTCGTTGCTTCCTGTTCAATGATTCAGAACTCCGTCCTTGTAGGAAAAAACACACAAACACACGTATTTGGACAATGAACCTGGAATCGACCCGACGATCTCTATCTCTCTGTCTCTCTGTAACCGTAAACTCGCCATCTGACAATGGATGCGATATATAAATCCTTCGTTTTTTTGTTTGTTTGTTTTTGTCAGTAGGACGTTCGGTCTTACGTGACGGCGCTACGGAATAAAAATGTACGGCAGAAATTAATTCACGGAAAACAAATCATTCGAGCGAGCCTTCGCTATTCGCTTCGCGTTTGAATGGTCCTGGATGAAATAATTTTTGCGATGGCGACGTCCGTAACGCACGAGGCGACACCGAAATACACCGGAGCGATTGATTCAAATTTCTGCCCCCTCGTCGAATTCGATTCGTCCGAAAGTTTATTTTCTGGAATTTCTGCTCGAGTTGGTTTTATTCGGCGATTTAAAGTGTAAATCGGGCAACTAGCGCACAGGAAGTTAAATCTAAATTCGAATAATGGGTTGTAGCAATAATGATAATATCTGCAATATCTCTGAAATTATAACACCGGTACATATTTTGTGTTAAAAAAAATATAACCATGAATAATCAGGGACCTATCTACAGACAGACTACCTATTATGATGATGATCTAAACGTAACCACAATGCGCGGTGCAAAGGTAAATGTCATTCAAATCACACTAGATTAGTTATAATCACTGTCTCTCTTATTATTCATATATTAATTATTTTGCGAATATGAGAAAAAATAACAGAAAAAACGGTGTGTGTTTATATAGCCTACTGTAATGATAACTGTACGTAATAATATATAAACTGAAGCGTGTAAAACCTGTTCGATCGTGAAGACATTTTCTAAAAAAAAAATTTTCGACAATTTTAAAACGAACCGACCTCCGACAGCTAATTAATTTCCAATGAACTATTCGCAATTTTTCTCCTATCGCGAACGACTCAAGCGCGTTGGGGTCATTCACCACCATTACCTGCACGGATACTTTCTTTAAAAAAAAACCCAGACGCGACAATGGCCGAAGAAAAACCATCATCACCAGACTACCGACCATTTGGGGCAAAACCGATAGACAAAACGGGACGAAACGGTCCCCTAATCACTAGTCCATTTCTAAGTTCCGTCCACTAGGGCCTAGTGGACGGAGCTTAGAAAGGGATGATACATAGTCATGACGTCACATCCCGTCCTTTATCTCTCTCCCCGCCCTTTGAACCCATCCTCGTGGTCTCCTCCTCATGCAATACTCCGCGGGGGGCGGGGGAGGGGGCGGGGGGGGGGGGGGGGAGGCAACGACAAAGAAATATCTACTCTATATTTTTACGAACTGCTTTCTTTCGCTCCATACCAACCGGGATGTAATGGAGGATGCAGCGAGAAAGATCGGGCATCTCTTTTTCTCTCTTTGTTTCACTCCCCCATCTATTCTAAGGCTGGCGGTTTGTTGGATAGTATAGGGCAGTGATGGCGAACCTTCTATTGCCCGCGTGCCAATATTACTGAAACTGTCGAATCTTTTCTGCCTCGCGTGCCACAAATAAGTCCCTGATTTTCTTTGAGTGCCAACAAAATAAAATTCGTGACCAAGACGTAAGAGATTGAAACATGTAACCACAAAACTAATGTTTACAATAGTTAACTAAATAACACAAAGGTTTATTGGGCACTAAATCAGTACGATTATTATTATTTGATTTGTATACACCTTTCGTTGGCGTGCCAACCAAAATCGTCTGGCGTGCCACTTATGGCACGCGTGCCATAGGTTCGCCATCACTGGTATAGGGCGAATGTGAAAACTTGTGTACATATTCGCATGTGTATGTGTGTGTATATATGTTGGCGAGTGTTTTGTTTCGGGGCACGCATGGCGACAGTCGTTTTTCGGAGGAGGAATCATGTGTGTGCAGAAGGTTCTTGAGGTTTGACGAGCCATGCCGCGCGCTCTGTCTGGGACAGGGAGATTGGAAGGGAAAGAGCACCGAGTGGACCGTGTAACCGGACGATTTTATTTACGTGCGCGAACCCGACTTTTTATTTCGTGAAGAGTGGTGGAGAAGGACGGATAGTGAGTTGGAGTAGGACGAAGGAAGCAGTCAGAGCTGCAATTTTTACCCCGAAAAAGTGAGAAAAATAGAACGATTTATTATGTTCGAGTGTCAAATCCGCAGCGTTTCAATTGAAATTATTACAGATGGATGTGCAGTGCTTTGAACGGATTTCAAGAGGAAAAAATACGGCACAATATCTATTATATCGAAAACATAAAGATATTAAAATTGTTTATAACAATAATTATTTTTGCTATTATTATTAATATTATATTTATTCCTGATAATTAAATTTGCTAAGAAATACTACAACCAATTTCCAGTATTAAAAATAAACATTTTTACTGCATATTCCTTGAAGTACGGTGTTTTATAGGTATTTATGAAGGGAATCGATGATATTATGTTCATCTCTAATAATATTTAAGGATCAATCAATTCTTAAAATCATTAACAGCGTTAAATCAACCTATTATAATAAAAGCCGATCTCATTCTGTAATTGTCTGTGCAATATTTTATGGATAAATGCGAATTATTCAAGGACGCTAAGTTCGATATCGATGAATATTTCGCCAAATACTCGTCTCGTCTCCTTGTCGGTTTTAAATGGATAACTGTCGATGCTTAAGGACGCGGGGATGAGGCTAAATTCTTTAATTTAATAATGTGGGAATAGCTGCAGGGTATTTTTATATGTAGGTACTTTAAAAATCACTTGCAATAATTCTCCACATTCTAGACATAA
The DNA here is from genome assembly GCA_036926305.1 of Uropetala carovei. NCBI lineage: Eukaryota > Metazoa > Arthropoda > Insecta > Odonata > Petaluridae > Uropetala > Uropetala carovei. The sequence goes on from JAXCHB010000279.1 coordinate 2,892,368, forward strand.
AGAATAGAATTTCCGCTGCTAAGTTATAAACAAAGATAAAGTAATTTTATTTGTAACGTTTTCTACTACCTATGTCTCCTAGCAACAATCTACACCTTCCAAAATCAATGAAATAGACGGGTAACTGCAATTCCTCCGTCATTCTAATTACGTAGGTCGAAAAAGTGGTTTTGCATCAAAGGAACATTTTTTTAGTCCTTCAACATATCCGTTTTTGAAATGTTGATTGGAAGTTATAAGTAAAGGCAATAAAACAATCCCGCGGATGTGACTTTTATGACTTGGCGAAATATCAGGGCACAGAACGGGTAAAATATGACCTGGGGTGACATATATAATACAATAAAATATAGATGCAACATTTTCTTCTGTAATAAAAAAAGGGTAATAAAAGATTTCGTAAAATATACTGCCACGAAAGCGGGGAATGAACATCAGATAGTACGTATTTCTCATCCCCAAGGATTAAGTTTCTGTTGAATAACACAACTGCCTCGAAAATATAAGTAAATCTAATATATATATATATAATGGTCATCAAACGGAAGATGTTTATATTGTTTTGGTAATGATGGATATACATATTGATATACGTACAATTTAAACAACCCAAATCACGAAAATTTTCATTATATAGCTGAACAACGGAATAAAAACGTGGAAAAAGACGAACGAAGTATTGTGGAAATTACCTAGCTGAAAAAAAGAAAACTACGTAATTTAACCTGCTAACTTTTGATTTTCAGTTTAATTAATAGAGATGACAAGCGACAGTCCTACTGACTTTTGTAGGAACGGCATCTATGAAAACTTTTACCGAAAGTTATAACGGAAGCAACGGCATCTTACGGGGAAAAATTAAAACTATGTACATAGATCGGCCCTGCGCCTTTCGACTTTTCGTCCGAATATAAATGATCAGCGCGAGCGCGATCGATTTTCCTCGGTTTGACCACTCTTATAACAGCTGGGAAACTATTTTAAAAATTAGTAATAACCGAAGAGCTTAATTTCGGACTCAAATAATTAATGGGGTATTCCGTGCGTGCGCGCTGTAAGACGGGGGGAGGGGATTGGCCGTGAAAAACGAAAAACAAAAGCGAAACGGTACTGCGGCGAAGGGGTTTTTTTTACGGCAGACCGTAAAATGAGGAACACATACATATTTGAGAAATTACCTAATGCAAATTACGGCCGGGGAGTTGAGGGAGGGAGGGAGGGAGGGAGGGAGGAGAGGGTTAGTGGGAGGCAGTGAAAGGAGGAACGGGTGGGGAATGCGTGGTTTAACAAGGCGGAGAAATCTGGCGAGAGAGGAAAGCGTCTATGTTATGAACGAATGGACTTATAATTGGAACCGGAAGAGTTATGGTACCTTAAAATTTTGGCGATGGGGATAAGTTATTCACGCGACACTTTGCCATATTAACCAGGGAATAAGAGCAAATTTAGGGAATGGATTTATGCGAAAAAATATCCTATTATTTCATTTGATTAAAAAAGCTTCCTTTTAAATTACATCTAGTTGAGTTGCTCGATATTTCATGTAACCGTTATACTCCCCACCTTAACGATTTGTAAGTCTCCATAATATATTCGGTTGTCAACAAACGACATAAACACATAATATTCGTGTGGTTGCACGTCAGATATGACGAACACGCATGGACGGTTAAAGTAAAGTTAAAAAAACCCCTAACCGCTAATGCAACATAGCAACGGAAATAAATTCACATTCAACATATATCGAACCTTACATGTATCAACTGCACATTTATTATTGTACAGCTACATAAACGTACCGCAGGTATCACCAGCTCTTCTATATCGCTCTAATTACATGGAAATTTTAGCTAAGGAAAGAAATGAGATCTCAACTTCATAATGCCACCATTAAATTACAAATATAAAATTATATATTATTCGTATTGTTTAAAAAAAAACACCCCGATGCTCTGAGATACCTGACTGAACTATTTAACACATTTACAAGATATCTTCGAATCTTGATCTCTAAGCTTAAGTGCCTAACCTTCTATTATATAACCGCTGCAGAGGAAATAACTACACATATACTAAAATGCAATCACTCTCAATAAATTAACGAACTTCTTCAAAGTATTAATAAATATTTTTTACTTGGGTCTGGATATGAGCTATTACATTCTCCACATAATAACCGCCATCTTATATTGACCGCTCTCCTTCCTCCTTGCGCAGTATCTTGAATTTCGGATTCGTCTGACTCTGAACTTAATTCCAACAGCATCGGCAGTTCCTGGCGAGCAATAGTCAACAAGAAGCTGCACTACTACACTGGTTCTAGGCGCTGGTTTCTCAAATGCAATGAAAAAACAACAACACCAAAGTTCCGCTATTCTACGCTAATGGAGAACGAGCTTTAGCGTTCAACCGATGAACTTTTGGTGATCACGTGCAACCCGAAGAGAAAGAAGAGAGAGAGAAAGCAAGGAGAGATAGAGAGAGAGAAAGCAAGGAGAGATAGAGAGAGAGAAAGCAAGAAGGAGAGAGATATATATATATACAAGGAAAGAGTAGGTAGGAGGTTGAAATACAGACGGTGGAAACGTTGCAAAATAAACAAACCTCTCTACACATTCCGCCTCTCCTCTTCCGCCTCAAAACTCTTGCCTCCTAACTCCTCCACACACCCTCCTCCTTCCTAAGAAAATTAATATTAGCATAAACTCCCTTAAGGATGCGTGAAAGGGGGGAGGGGGAAAAGAGAGAGAGAGAGAGAGAGAGAGAGAGAGAGAGAGAGACCGGCTTGAAGGAGTACTCTAAGCATTCCGAAACCTTTTCCTTTTACCACTCCAAACGCTTCATTTCTCATGTGCACTGAAATTACTCCGCACTTGCCTTATATCCCTTCCCTTCCCCTCCTCCGTAACAACGAGGCATCCGTTAGCAACTCCTCCGAAAGTTAACTTGCCTACCTTCCTGCTTATCTCACCCGCACACTCTTCACCCTCCGAATCCACCTCTCACGAGGTCTCCATGGCGACACGCTAGTGAAAGAGGAGAGGCGAAGAAAAAGAGAGAGAAAGAGGGCGTTAAGGGACGTATTGCACAACTCCAACCCTATACTCTCCTTCGTACTTCTCTCGCGAGAAACTCTCGCTGCACGCCTCGCTTCCACAAGCTTGCTGAACGAGTATCTCTTCGAGGGTCTCTTTACCACTTGCCTCTGCGAAATTAACGGGTACTAATAAATAACTCAATCTGATAAACTCCTCTCTCTCTCTCTAATACTCTCCACCGTTCTGACTTTTAACGGCAAAACGCTTCCCCACGTGTCACGGAGCCTTTATCAAGACCTCTCTCTCTCTCTCATTCTTCTCTCTTTCTCACTTAATATTTCATACAAGAAACAGCCGCTGTCACTTCATATGGTGCATTCCCATATACCGTCCGCTTTTCTCCCCTTCTGTCTCGGTGTTTTCAATTTATAACCCTTAACCTCTGCCAGTCGTTTTGACGATTCCGAAGCGAGCACATTACCTGGAAGACGTTTCAACCGAAATCCTCTTGAGGATTCAATCTTAATGGCCTCCCTTAATATATTCACTCGCTTTTGCGATTCCGCCCCCGCGAACCCGCCTCTGCGGGCCGCCCGGAATTACCCTTTTAGTGGGAATAAATAGGAAGTTATGCGAATACCTCCGTCTCGAAATACAGAAGAAAAATTATTTCGGAGGCCTTTTTGGTGGGAACGGGTGCTACGAACTCTTAACGGCGTCGTCCTTTGAAATAGTAAATATCTTCGCAACAGGAGGATACAAACTATGTAATCCTTGTCTGGAGGCAAGTTAATAATCGAATTGCACCATAGATACATTCATAACGAATGAATACGAGAGGGAGGGACAAACTATTTCGGAGCTGTGATATTTATAAAATAAAAACAATCTTTCAAAGAAAATTTATTGCATTAACATGACGCTAGTCTTGAGAATAACAAAATCTTAGAATAAATGCAACCATATGTATTTGTTGGTATGTATGACATTCAAGACATCAACCCGCTAGCCTTGGTAGAGGGGTTTTTCTCCAAATGCACGGATCCCTGGCTCAAATCCTGCCGAGGGCATATTCGTATGTGTTCGAATTCGTTACCGTTGCTGAATCCATTTTAAAAGACTGTTTATGAGTCATTCAAAGACAAGCAAATAAGTAAACTCGCAACCTTCCCTATTCTAGGAAAAATACACAAAATCTACCATTCGATCCACGTTTTGTGCGCATAACATACCCATCCTTAAAAGCACCCACAACAGGCGCCGACGCATTTCCTTCCGCTCACTTAATACAACATTTATACGTATTTCCCTCGCAACTTTCTTCGTCGCATCTTTCTCCTCTCGTTACACCTTTACACCTTTCTTTCTTTCTCTCTCTCTCCATCCTCCCTCTCTCTATCTTCACCTCCACATTCTCTCCAAGAGACTCATTCGTTCATCATCTCCTTTACGCCTTAGGGGCATCTTACGTTCGTTTTTATTCTTTTTTGTTCCTTCTTTTTCGATAGTCACTTGAACTTTTTTGAAAAAATATCTCGGGAGAAAAGGTGTTACCTTGACATTGTCGGAGATGATACAAGATCTTGAAGATGGAAAGGGAGTGGCGGGAGAAAGAGAGAAAAATATATAGAAATGGATTTAACCTTCGTTCCTCTCTCGCCACCTCCTCTAACCTCATCAACGTTGAAACTCAATTTTTTAATTGTCTGAAATTTTCTTTCCTTCTCTTCGTGTTTCACTTTCTCTCTCTTTCTCTCTCTCTCTCCCCACTTTTATTCGATTCTCCATTCTCCGCCTTTACTCCCATTCGTAAGATCTTTCGTTCGCTTCTCCGAATTTCGTCCAAATCCTTCTCGCAGAAGTGCGTCAAAGTAGAAATGTTTTGGAGGAAGGCAAGGGAATGCAATGATTCTATAGAGAGAAGGAGGTTATATTCCGTATAACCAACCGGGTGATCTCTCGGTAGTTTGATTTGGCGTATGAAGAAAGATAATATACTAAGCTCCCGATTTATGAACACCATGCTTTCCTGAAAAATAGTTCGTACACCGAAAGTTCGTAAATCGGGAGAGATTTTCTCATTAATGCAAAATCATGAGATGTGTTCGAAAACCAATTTTTTCTTCTACGCGTGCAAGAAAAAGAAAGAACGGAAAAAATACAATAGATTTTAACAAATGCATTTAAATCATGACTTGTTCATTCGTTGAATTTAGCGTAATTTTTCACATTAAGCGGATGTTTGAGTTAGTAGAGCTCTTATGGGTGTGAGGTCAGATTAGAATTCATGATGATTTACATTTATATCAGAAGAATGGCGCTGGAAAGGAATGAAAAACGCATCCAAGGAAGGCTGATGGGAAAGCCGTTTCATTTTTTCACACATTTCTTCATATTGCGGCGGTCCTTTCGAGGACGTAAGACAAATTTGTGACGTAAAAATTCTTGTTCGTAAGACCGAAAGTTCGTAAATCGGGAGTTTACTGTACATTAATAAGTACTTGGAGCATAAAATAAAGGATTTTATTTAAAAAAAGAAACATTAAACGCGCCTATGCTTGGGGATTGAAACTTATGGACAGAATAAAATATACGGATAACCTCCATTAGCAATAAAACTATGATTTAATCATCCAATCCCTTTATAACACAAACCTACAAAACATGCCCCAAACGGAAGTTTTCAGAGGAGCGATTTGCCTGTTTTTTTTTTTTTTAAGGCTGCCAAGATATTTCAACCGTCTCTCGAATCGATTTTTTTTAGTTCCCGGAGAATTTCCGCGATTTCGAAGCCGGAGGGGGTTATATTTACAACGAACTACTCTCGATCCGCCACGCTTTTCATGGGGAGCCATGCAATACGAAAGGGAGGAGAAGACTCCATGCTACGAAATGGAGTGAATAAGACGCCTCAGCCAAACCCTACCATCTCAAACAAACCTCCCCTCCTTCCTCCCTTCCCCGGCCACCTCCTTTTTCGAACCAGCCCTTTTCCCTTGCAAAAGAGAGGGAGAGAGAGAGTTTCATCTTATCCCTGCGATTATTTATTGGTTGCTTGGATAAGGGGTTGCTGAAGAGACGTGGGAGGGTAAGAAGAGGAGGGAGAGGAGGAGATGGAGTAAAGGTTAAAGCAGAGGAGGAGGGGGGGGGGGCAAAAAGGGGAAATAGATGCGAAGGGGGAGGGGAGAGAATCCCACCTACCATTCCACGTGCGGCGCATCTCATCCCCCTTTCTCTCGCTTCCCTTCCGAGCTCATACCCTGAAAACGTCGTAACCCTTGTGACCCCAAGCTTCGAATCATCTCTTCCATATATATATATATACACACACACACACACATACACATATACATATATATGACTACTGCCTCGCATTTCTTACAGAGTCGCCTATTTTTCTGGAGTTCGACTCCGATTTCCTTGCGTCGACTAACCTGTATTCATATTCCGGTTCATTGTGTTTATAGTTTGCGCTATGAACATCCATCGACTTGTGTCGAATTACTGCCATGGTTACCTCGGTTTTAAGCACCTTATAACTTTTAAGGCGCTTTTCATGAGTAACGAGGTCGTGCCTTTCAGATTCTCACAGCATTTCTCTCCGTCGATTCACAAGCGAAGGCGCGGTTCCCGTCTATATTAAAATTTAGACTAAGAACTCCTAGCTTACATATCCGGCCAACTCCATTAACAAGTTTAGACGAGATGAAATCTCGACGAAAATCAATTCGAAATATAAAGTACACGCCTACTATTGAAACGCATCCAAGTTCTACGTGCTTCTACGTTAAGAGCATTGCAAAATGGGTTTCTGTTGAATATTATTTATTATTATTATTCACTTTTAAATAGACCATAAACTTCACTTACGACCTTTTACAATAAGCATACAAATGTTTACAACTTTTACAACGCAAACCCATGTCTTTGGGAGGAATCGAACACGCGGCCATAGATGGCAGCACTAGGAGTCGGGAATGCGAACAACGCCTCGATCAAAGGCTTCTTGTCATTGGCCCTCTAAACTATTCTTCCGTCTCTTAATTTCACAAATGAAAGCTCCTTTATCTTTCTTTCATCCCAATCACCCCATCCAATTAAACCTTAATCCCCCGATTCAGCCAAATGCTCGCAAATTTATTCATCTTATCGCCCGTTCTCATCATCATCATCTTTTTTAATATTCGATGAGCTTCCATCGTCCTTATCATCCGCTAATCTCGCTCCCATTTTTTATTAAGCTACGTCTTCTCTTTGTGTGTTTTTTTTCGCATTTCGCCAATTTTATCCTTTTCCCTCTCCAACTTAATGATATTTTTAGAAAGAAAATTATTTTCGGCGTTGAAACTCTTTCCTTTGCTACCCATGTCCGTATCTTTTGCCTTCGCGCCATTGTATGTACAGTGTGGGACCCTGTATCCGGCATGCTTGGGACCTGAGGATTGCCGGATAGGGGTTTTTTTCCGGAATTCGGGTAGCCAGTCCCAAATGTACAAACAAATGCACAAATGCACAACCTAGCACTCTTATCCTTTCTTTAGAGTTTCTAAACCCACTGGGTGCTGATTCCTTTGGTGCAACAACAGTTTTTCTAGGAATATATCTCCAATATAAAGTCTCGTCAGCATTAGGTATACACCCGTTCTGCAGTAAAAATGTGAGCAAAAATCACGAGAATACAAGTCACCATCGACTGATTATAAAACACATCAGTGGCGTCACCAACAAACACAAATTACTTGGCGCGCATTTTAAATATTACACTTTGTCGGTTTCCGGTTTTAGGAACGTTCCGGATACTGGGTAGCCGGATACAGGGTCCCACACTGTACCTCCTTTCCCACCCTCTCTCTTATTTTCTTCCCCTCTAAATAGTTACCGCACCACCTCTCCCAGACTTTATATTTGTATATACATAAGTATTTTTCGATCCTTTTTAACTGCTTTATTCCCGGCTTTGTAACTTTCTTAAAGAAGTAGTGGCAGTAACATCCGCCGCTGTTTACTCCCGCTTTTATTTTCAAATTTCTTCGTTTCTTTCCTATTCGCCAATCCTGCCCCGCCATCTGTCTCTTTATTATATTTGTATATACATAAATATTTTTCGATCCTTTTTGATTGCTTTCTTCCCGGCTTTGTAACTTTCTTAAAGTAGTAGTAGTAGTAATATCCGCCGCTGTTTACTCCCGCTTTTATTTTCAAATTTCTTCGTTTCTTTCCTATTCGCCAATCCTGCCCCGCCATCTGTCTCTTTTATTAACTCCCTATATCTCATGCGCTCGTCCATTCCGCCTTTTCCTTCGCCGCCATTTCCATTCGGATTTGTTTCTTTTAATCTCCAACTCTCTTCGCTTCTCTCTTAAACCCCTCGTCGCTTTCAAAAAAAAAACTCCGCATTTCTTCCTCCGCTACCTCTCGTTCGCTTTGAAAGCTCGATACCACCCTTCCCTCCTTTTCTCTCTCTCTTCCTTTATGTACGATTTTTTCCCACTTTCTTCTCCGCCTCTCTTTCTCTCCCTCTCTCTCTTCACTCTTCCAACTCCTATTCCTCCATATTCTCATTCTTTTCTCTTCCCTTTTGACTCCACCCTCAGTTCACCGCTTCCCTCGCAACTCCGGTTTCCTCCCTCCAATGAAAGCCACTCTAGCAACTGCCCAATCTCTTAGCCTCCTCCTCCTCCTTCCTCTCTTCATCCAACTCCCTACCCCTTTCCACTTCAATCTCGTACGCACGCATTCCGTGGCTTTTCTTATTTCGCCTTTCTCTCTCGACTTACATTTCCGCTTCGCTCGCTTTCTCAATCTCTCTCTCTTTGCTAGCATACCCTATACCCCTTTTCTTCCTCCGAATATCCGCCGCTTATTGTGTTACGATTTGTCCTTTTAACTCATTCTTCTATTTTGTTTTTATCTAAAATAGTTATCCTTCTTTTCCTCAGACTCCTTCTATTACCGCTAACTTTTTCCTCGGAATACTTGTTTTTAGGAAATAAGACTTCTCATGTCGAGTTTTATCATCAGATGAGAGGGTGTGCGCAGTGTGATATATACCCTATAACAGGGATGGCGAAGATTCTATTGTCCGCGTGCCAATATTACTGAAATTGTAGAATCTTTTCCGCCTTGCGTGCCACAAAAAAGTCTTTGACTTGTCCTGCGTACCAACTAAATTAAATTCGCGATCAAGACGTAAGAGATTGAAATTTGTAACCACAAAAGTAATGTTTACAATAGTTAACTAAAGTAACACAAATGTTTTTGCGACACTAAATCAGTACGATGAATGCTTTGATTGGTTTTCGCCTTTCGTTGGCGTGCCAACCAAAATCGTCTTGCGTGCCACTTATGGAACGCGTGTCATAGGTTCGCCATCCCTGCCCTGTAAGTTAGTCCCAAAAAATGAATTTTATGAGCAATCCTTAAATTACGAGGCAGATAATATACGACATGTAACTAAAGGTTGAACTGTATATAAAAGCCGGTGAACAATAAAAAGAATGGGACATAAATGTTTTCCTTTTCATTAGCTTGCATGTGATTTCATTTATTCAACTCTATACAAAACACGTAATTCGTAGTTATATTTACAGTTTTCACTTACCTGTGTGTAGAATTTAATAGATAATTTCATGACTATTAAAGTTTCCCCTCCCCCCGATTTTTAAATCTAATGCAATTTTTACAATATGTATTACGTTTGCACTATAGTTAGCGTGTTTTTCCCTTTTATCACAATTTTAAAGAGGGTGTAATATGTCCTTATTTGCATAACTGTACAGGTTTTCTTGTTTTTTTACGTTCGTGATTCCCTGCCACGGCTTCTAGATCAAGATACCCACAGAGTCCTTACATTTCCTGCGCAGATTTTCTAGTTAACGAACAATAATTTATCGATATGTTTCAGAAAATATTCTCTTAATTCTATAAATATCATGACGAAAGCATCAAAATCGATACGTTGATATAATAATAATAATCATTTATTGAACACAAACAGGTTACCCCAATTACATGTGTTGTAATACATTTCTATGACAAGCACAAACGACCATGCCCTCGGCAGGATTCGAACCCGCGACCTTTGCAGTGGGAGTTAGACACGCTAACCACCCCTCTACCAAGGCCGCTTAAATTCATCAGAATAACGTTAAAGCTATTAGTTTACATGCACAAGTTTATATACACAAACATTTCCCGCTTTGTTCATCCTTTATCTACGCTTTTTGTTTACACTTTCATCCCTCTCTTTCTCCCTTTCCTAAATCCCTCCTTCGGGTCTTTTTCCTCCTCTCCATCTCTCCTTTTCAATCTATTCTTCCCTCTTCGGCAATATTTCCCCTCGCACGTGTCCGTATCCTTCCCGCGCCAACCCGTCCACACCGTTTCCACTCTCGCTTTCCCTCCTCCTCCTTCACTCCTCCATCCTCACTCCCTTCCTTATTCTTAACACACAGCTGGCATCCCTTTTCCTTCCTCCTTTCGCAATGCAAGATGTTCCGCCCCTCCGGGTAAGGAAAACCGTACAGAAAAAAAGGAGATGGCCCCGTTTGCGTTATTTTTTCTCCTTTTGGGAGTTAACAAAATGAACGCTGCCTTGCGCCAAAATTTTCGTAGTCCGGTCAAAGGAAGATGATGAGGACGCGGTAAAGGAGAGACTCGGCTAAGAAAGAGTTTAGAAAAGGGAAACTTTGCATTCGAGAGAGAGTATGAGAACGATATCGAGATTTTTTTTGATGATGCTTCAACGTCGACTCGGGACGCTTTTGATGCTTTGGCAAATGCGAATCCGTTTCCGTGGCGGCGGAATGGACACAAAAGGACGAATATTACTCGTCGAGAAGAGCGCGGTCCTCTCTTCATGCGGCCTTTTATTACGGATTGCTAAAAGAAAAGAAGGCCGCCGTCAATGTATTCGGAGGAAAATTAAAAGTTTGGCCGTTTTTGTTCTTAAAGATGAGGCATTAGAGATGACTTCTTCCCTTTATCTCGGACTTCATTTAACTCAAGTTAGCGATATATAGTTACATACAGCCAGAACCGTATTCGTTGCCTTAATTTTAAATAACACTGCATAAAATACATACTACAGAGTATACAACATCAATCATTCCGCCAGTAAGTTGAACATGATGATAAGTAAATAATTACGTATTCTGAGATGGAAGGAGGGAAAGATGCAGATGAGAGATGAGAAGAATTCTGGGAGGCATGGAGGAAGAAGAAAATTACGGAAACATATTTAAAGATTCTTGGATTGAGAATGATAGAATGCTAGTAATGGCCAATGGTAATTAAAAGAGATGTTGCTCATAAAAACGTAATAGGCTAAATTTGACTCGCACGCATGGAGGAAGAAGAAAATTACGGAAACATATTTAAAGATTCTTGGATTGAGAATGATAGAATGCTAGTAATGGCCAATGTTAATTAAAAGAGATGTTGCTCATAAAAACGTAATAGGCTAAATTTGACTCGCACGCATGGAGGAAGAAGAAAATTACGGAAACATATTTAAAGATTCTTGGATTGAGAATGATAGAATGCTAGAAATGGCCAATGGTAATTAAAAGAGATGTTGCTCATAAAAATGTAATAGGCTAAATTTGACTCGCACCATTATATGTTATGCAAATGCCTCACAATACAGTAGTAATCCCATGCTGAACGAAACCGTTTTGCTTATTTAATTCCTTATGGATAAAACCAAAAGGCCGCATAGGCTAAGAGCTATCTCATGCCACGTTAAGTAAAATCGACGAGCAACAAATTGAGAACAACCAAATATTTAATTTTATACATGCTGGGTAAATAAGAGTCAAATTTATCTAACCGTATAATCAGCGTAGATGAAAACGGCGCTGGGAAAATATCCATTGCATTAAATTTATAACGGAACGCCAAATCTTTTCAATAATAACCGTTTTATTCATTTTACGAAAACGTCGCTTCACACGCCAGATTTAATTAAATCGCCAAGGCCACAATTTCCTACCACACAACCAATTACCAGTAAAATAATACTAAAATCGGTCGGCGGAGCAAAAGGAGAGCGTCTTCGGCAAATATATCGGGAGATGAGTCACAATAACCGAGTTTGAACCGCCAAACGAGACGCCTTCGCGATCTATCTCATGAATCATCGTCGAATCGGCGTGATGATGACGACGATGCGAGGGGGAGATTGGGGGCTGGGGATATATATAGTATAAGAGTATATGTATATATATATATACATATATACTCGTATATATATATATATATATATATATATATACATATATATATAGAAGAGTATATGTATATATATACAGATATACATATATATATATACATACAGACATACAAAGATACATACATACATACATACATACATACATACATACATACATATATATATACATATATTGCGAGACCGACGCCTCTTAGTACAAACAAACAACGGTCGCGATGGGGAGAGAGAGAGAGCGAGCGTACCCTTTGGTCCCTAAGGGTAACGTTTAGCATTTATGGGTAGAGAATATTATCGGAGGCGGGAAAGGGGAGCGAAGGGCAAGGGAAGTGGAGGGCTCTGCGGTTACGGGTTTGGAGGGTGCGACGATGTGCGGCCTAATGTCTCGGATTGGGTGACGGGGAATAGACGAAAGGAAATTCGCGAGGTTCCGAGGAAGTTGATATCTGAGACTAGTCATTTCGCGAATTAGTTTAAACGAGGACACTGTTGAGAGAGCGACGAGATAGCACAAAAAATGAGACCTTCCACGGAACGCTACTTTCGCTGGAATTGCGCTGACGAGCCGTTTGCTTAGCGTTAAGTTTTACGGGTGTTTGGATCGCCAAAGAAGCCAAATTGCCCGGAAATTAAGAGAGCACACGATAGTTCAATAAATTGTGTACATTGAGCAGATTAATAACAAAGCCATTTAATACTGTTTCACATTTATAATGCTGCAACCACCGACTTATTTTGGAAGCCACGAGCGTGTTTTCAGTAAATAAAACATTAAATCTTAAACTTTATAATCCAAAAATGTTTTCATTTGGACATCTTAATTAAAAAAGTCATCCGACTCACTTAACAGCTGGTACCTAATCCGAAGTTTTACCCCACTTTTTTATGGCTAATGGATCAAGCGAACCAACCAAAGTTAACATAAATGTTAGAGATAAACATGATGGCCTTAACAATAAATAGTACTTATTTTGGAGATAAAAGGAAATTAAATGGGCAAAAGTATGATGGGGTTGGTACATAATATGTCTGAATAAAAATTCATACTTTATTGAAAAAATGGGCCAATTTTAAAAAATCGGTACAATACACAATGTACAAATTCTATCATACATTAATGCGGTTAAGCCATATTTCGAAAAATATAAACTATGTACAATCATTATAAACATCAACTTATAACTATACGAAATTTGATGAAAATCGCAGCCGTTTACGAGAAAATAAATTGTTGATAAAGTTGCCTAGAATAAACTAGCCTTATATTCATTTTTTGAGAAATACGAACCATTAAGTACTATTGAAGACGTAAGCCTAAGTAACTTTATAAAATCTGTTCAAAATCGTTCGAGCCGTTTTTTAACAAATCAAATTGTTGTTAAAATTGCCTAGAATAAACTGCCCTTAATTATTGTGCAATGCCAACCATTTTTTCATAGCTTCTATTCTGTGTGATAAAATGCCTAAGTACGAGATTTCATTCATTTTCGCTGTATCGTTTAGGCTCTAGAGCCGCGAACAGGCCGACATATGGCATTGCGAAAACCACTTTTTCGAACTCAGGTACACCCAAAACGTATATTTCCATCAAAATCTCGAGATCGAATTTTTTCGCGATTACAATACTTTCTCACTATACTTCGTGTATGAGAACAACCACGTTGACAAAATGTTGGGCATTATTCTCCTTCAAAAAAGTTACCGGAACGCCGTTTCATAGCGTTAGGTCAGAAATTAGGCTCCGGCAATATAAATATTCTCACCCCGACACGCTACATCACGACACTTCTAATCGATTAAACAACTACCTATAGGAGGATAAAAATCTCCTTAAAAGTAACATCTACGTGCCATGCGTGCAAATCGTTACAAGGATTAAATCGCGCATCTTGATTAGCCTTTATCCTGAGGAAGGACAACTAACCCCGGAAAAAAAATAATTACCCACCACCATACGAAAAGCACCGGTTGCTCGGACATTTAACCCGCGTCGAAACACAGGAAACAATCGGAACGCATAAAGAGATTCCCACGCCGGCAACGATCCCGAGCCGCCATCACGGCCACCTCATATGCATACCAGAGGCACCAACATGTGTTGGTAATTTCCGACTTACCCTTTTACGCCGAAACACTTGTGAGCATGGAAATGGACGGATGGTTTGGAGAGGAGGAGGAGAAGCAGAAGCCGAACAAAGTCAGACTGAGACAAAGCATAATGCTAATATTCGAACAAAAAAAATGGGATACAAGAGTTGTGGACTGGAATAACACAATCCACAATTACCAGGAAGTTGACCCCGAATAAGAAAACGGTAATAATGGTTAGGGTTTAATGCCCTTGCATAGGAGGTGATGTGAGGTCTGTAGGTGAAGGAGGAAAAGGAGGATTACAAGATTAGATGGGAGAAAACTTGAAATTTTAAACGAGTGAGAGAGACATTTGTCCGGTTACACCACGTGGGGAAGAGGAGGAGCAGGGGAATGCGGCGTGATGAAGTCGAATGGCGGTAAGACTAGTTGCTACCGAGTCAAGTAGGAGTCGCGTCAGTTCCAGCAACGCTCGAACCCGACAACTAGGGGTGTTCCGTTTGGGACTTATTTATTATAATGGCGAATTAATTCCGATGTAAGCGACACTCGTATTTCGAGAGGATCTCTAGTTAATAAACGATCCGTGTGCGAGCGAAGTAGGAGGGAAAAACAGGAAGAAGGTGAAATAATTACCTTCCATTTTCCGCTTCCTACATGCAACGATAATGCGCAGAATTCTCTAAACTGGGTAACGACGAAGTTATTTATTTTTGAGTTTGTTCAGGGAAAAAACCATTATAAAACTTTCCTTAGAAATATGGGAAAACAGAACAAATATGGCTCTTTTAATTAAAGACTTTGATAAAGGTAAGAAAAATTCATTTAAAGAAAAATCATTATTTAACTACGGATATATGTTAACGGTTAAGGAGTTTTTTCTTAATTTTGAAATACGAATATGTGTATTTAAATATGTTATTTGAGGCATGTCTATCCTCGGGAATGGATACGCCAAGATTTTACTAGTTAAAGCTTATATCAATTAAAGCGAATGGTTTTCATTCAATTACGCGCATGTTTATTCAAAATAAAATACGAATTTTCACAATATCTCCCTCTAAGATATTTAACTCGCATTTAAAACAACGAAACCTTTTATAAAATACGGAATAGCCATAAAAAAACATAACAATCTCGTCCATTCGGTGAACAATTCTCTCAAACTCCTGCCTCGACTAAAGTAAACAAACGCCAACTTTTTATAATAGGCACTTGTTCGGGAGGAGGTAAAAAATATTCTAACGTTGTAATAGCAAAAATAAAAACGTCCGTTCCTCGGAAACGTGGACATGTAAAGAAGAGAAACAATATTTATCGTGCCCGGTCTCCGAGACGTCTACGAGATCTCTTTCTCTCTCTCCAACAATGGAAACCGGAAGAAAGGGAAAAATAAAGACAGCCGACGGAGTCTGCTACTTTCGTCCATTTTTTCCCCACCGCTTTCAAAGGAAAACGTTTCCGTAGAAATACAAAAACGGCGGGAGGAGAGGAACTACGCGCGTCCGGACGGCGGAAGAAGAAAGGTCGGTTACCCCGAGCCTTATTAAGCATTTAAAAAAACTTAAAGACTAAGAGTCTGTTACTCTCTTCCAGAGCGATGATGGAAATATTACCCTTCCAAATCTCCGTAGAAAGGATGAAAAAGTAGATGGAATTAATATCGACCGCCAGGAAAAAGGAGGAGAGAAAAAAGAATGCCGCGGCGGCGGCTTCCGTCGCAAAATCGATATTCATTACGATGCAGTTTTGCTTCCCAACTATTTCCGTGGCGGTTCGAATTTTCGGAAATTTAAAAAAAAAAGGATTCTTCACGACGAATATTAATGACTATTAAACGGAAGGGCTCGCGTTAGGTTAAAAATTCTTTCCGATGCTCTTAATTATTTTAGAAAAATATTCTCATAAAAACAAAGAAAAAATCCGAGGAATATACTATAAAATCCCGGTTAACCGGGTGCCTTGAGACAGAGCCTATTCCGGTTAACTGGACAATCCGGTTGATCGACCTACAAATCGATAAACAAATGGAATAATTAAGTAAATATTTTGATAATAAAGAAAACTCTCAAACGAAATGCAACGGTTAAGTTTACCGGTATAGTAATACTATGCTGCTCTGTATTAACACGATCATTAGATACAGGACGAGTAAATACACGTGACGTACGCACTGGAGCACAAAAGCTTTCAAATTATGTATGAAAAATTCCGGCCATTTGAATCTCTTTTTAACTCAAAACCTAGCCAATCGGGAGTTTAGTGCAATACAGAAATAAACGTAAATTATCACGTAGAAGGCGATAAGACTAAAATAATATTTTCTTCCCCTAATTAAAGTTCAGCTTCTTCGGTAGCGTCTTTGAAAAGCCAGGTATCCCCAGAAATCCCAAAAATGATATAGATACAAGTATCGATATCAGATAATCGGAGATTTCACCGCGCTATTCACCTTATTGGAAAGGGGCGCGGAGAAGGCCGTTCGTTCAACTCCACCTAACGAACGCAAAAGAACGGATAATAAAAAGAAACCTCACCGTCTGAGAAGAAAAATTGCGATCAAAAGGACCACCCGACGCAATTAAGAGAGACGCCCGCAATCGAAAGAAAAGAGGAAACAACAGCCGAAGAGGAGGCTTTTAGCGAGAGATGCTGGAATAAGATAACAGTGACGAAGTTAGAACGGAACGAGACGAGAGAAGTTTTCGCGGAAGATCTTCGGAGCAGAAGAAGAAGTTGAAACTGGCGTCGTTTGCTGGAGGAAGACGGTACGGTGCTATATATAATAACCGGAGACGGAGTGCAGCATCTAACAAGAATGAAAGAATCATGGAGGTTGGAGGAGTCGGTAGGAGGAAGTAGAAAAAAAAAGCAAAGAAAAAGATTTTTTAAGGTCGAAATAGATCGGAAGAAAAGGTGTCGCGGAGGAAAAATGAACTGGTGAAGCTGGAGGCAGTAATACAATTACTAACTACTCCGTAAGAAATAATCAGGAAAAATCATCAACGTGAAGTTTGTTTTTATTGAAGAGAAAGAAAAACGATCGCTCCCAAGTTTCCAGAAAAATCACACTGCGACGATAATCAATTTTCATAAAACACACACACACGAGAGATTTGCCCAAAAGGATAAGATTTTAATTCCCCGCAACGTCATCTACGCGGTTCTAAATGATTCTTTCGTTAAAAACAATTTATTTTAGAATGTTATCAGCTCCGAAAAATTTTTCAAAAGAATCTTGCGTCAAGTTGAAAAACTCCTCCAACGTTAAAACTAAAAAAAATACGGATGAAAATAAAATTTTCCCATTATTGAATTCCACGATTCAAAAGAAAACGATAATTACCTTATTACCAAGAAGCACTCAAGACGACATCCCAGAGACCGTTCTGATCTATCTCTCGCACATCAGCGGAAAATCGCCTAGCCGCTGGCGAAGCAAAAAAAATAAAATAAAATAAAAAAGGTACCCCATGACGTAAGAAAAAAAATTGGAAAAGTATTAATCCGATGACTCGGACAAACTCGAAAAAACTTGCACGTGACACGAGCCGTCCACTTCTATTTGAAAGATGGAGAAAACGGGAAAGAAATGGGGTCGACGAACTTTGGAGGTCGCTCGGGAAAGGTCAAAAATGACAACTTCGGAGAAATTTTCCAAAGGAAAACCGAGAAAGAGAGAGAAATGGAATGTAGGGAGCGAGTGGCACAATAGAGCGAAAGGCACGAAGATGATGGAGTGAGAGAGATGAGGACAACGAGGCGACTGGAAAGACACGTGTATGTAAATTATTCTTTGTTTGTAAGTAGCTGTGGATCGAGAAAGAGAGAGAGAGAGAGAGCTCCATATTACATATTAACCCATTTCCTCCGTTTTGAGAATAATGAACACCAGGCGACGTATGACGCAAAAACAAGGTAAAGTGCAACAAAAACTTAAGCAATTACTTAATAAGACAGCTGACATTTCGTATAAAAATTCAGAGCAGGGGATTAAAAACAATGACAGGAATTTGAACGACCCGGAAGATCCCACTTTAGAGAATTAAAAATTACGAACGTGTTATACGCTTACAGACAAAATATTAACGTAAGGAGATCAATGGGGCATGGCACAGTGAAGGAAGATGGATAAAAACAATCCTATAACATTTATTTTTTTATAATGAAAAAATTTGGCAAGTTTTCAAGTAGAAAACAATTAACCATCTATCGCTCAATGTTAACTTAAATTGACATAGGAGTTTGATGTTACACGATGACTTTTATTTTTACCAGATCTACAGCAACCGAACATTTATACCTCAGCTTCCACTATCATCGACGACAAATCGTTAAGGATGATAATGATAATTTAAATATACAGAGAATACATATTTTTATTTTTAAAACAAAAAATTAAATTAATTTCTTTTAATTTGGAAATCTAAGAAAAGATTGAGTTAATTAAAGTAATTAGGAGATAGAGAGAGTTGGAGGAAGAAGTGGGAAGAGAGTTGAAGAGAAGCAGATGAGGATAGCCGAAGAGAGAACAGAGCCACGCTAACAGAGAGAAATAGTCACGCGGGTTGCATATGCTCCCCTTAAGAGTTGACAAGTAGTACGACCAAGGAAAGGGAAAAGAGCCGGATCAAAACAGGCCTCTCTCTAAGCGCAAGGGAGGAGGAGTAAGCGAAGGGGTTATTAGAGGCCATTGTGGACCGCCACGCTCCCGTGATACGACCAGTTCCCTTTTAGGATCCCCCAGAGAGAGGGAGAGGGTTTTTCCAGAAGTTAAAAAGGGTTCAACGAGAGAGTGAGAATTTTGCGTCGGCGTGAGGAATGATACATTTTCGGAGACATGTGGAGCATGTGGCTTCTGGTCGAATTTTAGCCACGGATGAAAGGACTCGAGGCAGAAGTGGAGGATAGGCTGCAGAACATAACGCGAGAGAGCGTATCCTGCCTGGCCTCTATATCTGCGACTCGAGGCAGTTAGTTTGTCACGGACTCTTGCCTAGACGCCAGGGGCACGAGTTTCTCGCTACAATATCCTAAGAGCTTTTGAGAGGCTGCTGCCCTTTGCTTCCCAGACGAATGGGACGAAGGCGCAAGAGAGAGAGAAAGTTACGGATTAGGAAAGGATGAATTTAGAATTCTATTAAGTTATGCCACTCATTTTTAAAAGGAGCAATCATTAAAGGCCCGAGCCTAACTTTAGTGAAGGAGATCGATAAAATATTTACTTAGCTCATTTGATAAGCAGCCGTTGATACCGTAAGTGAGAACATTAAAGAAATATACCAAAGACGAAAAGTTTACTCATAAAAATCGAAAAAAATTACGTTAAACAAACATTTAAAAAGTGTTTTAGAATTACTGTTTACCACTAAAATAGTGGAATCGCTACCCCGATGGCCAGTTAATTTCTATGACATTAATTTAAAACATCCTCCTTGCACTCCAAAGTTCAACCCAAGGGAGTTTAATATGGTATTATAAAAATCACTCGAATGATCGCAGACAATTACGAAAGGGGTGAACGATTTAACCCAAATGACACAAATAAATATATTCTGGAGGCAACAATTGGTGCTATAAAAAATGCTTGATACACATAAAGGAAAAAAATTAAAAGGAAAAATTTAATTAGATTTGTTTTATGCAGTGTTCGCCCAAAACTTACATGCAAAATATATGAATGGCATTCATCGAATGTCAACCTGACGCTGCACTTGGCCGGAAGGTTGTAAAATTATCTAATTTTTTTAAGTCACGGGAAAACAAATTTAAGCACTAAAAACGAAGCGGCAAAATTAATAGACGGACAAGAGGGATCGAATCGCTTTAAAAAGCCGTGGCTCGAAGATGCTTCAGATAAAGAACTTTGACTGAGCGATAGAGAAAATTGAGGATCTCGAGGACTTTTTCGCATAAAATATATCACTTTAACGCAGTTGAGAAGTTGGTTATGGCAGGAGAGAAAGTAAGGGGACGGGATCTTCGGAGGAAAGCTTAGAGAAGACTAAGAAGCAATTCGGGACGATAAATTTCGGTCTTTTGCAGGCCGTTTGACGGAAGAATGAAACGTCAGAACAAGTTTCGGGAGAGAGTTAGAGAGAGATATAAATTCATACCGGATTGATATTTCAATTTTTTCTTCGGGAGGCATGGGACGCAAAAGGGAAGACGGGTAGAGCGGAAGGGGACAAAACGTTCGAGAAACAATCGGAGGATGTTCTATATTATTTGCGATGGATCTTTCCGCGAGATATGTGATCGATTAGTTCCCATCTGTCATTTTATAGGAATAAAAAAACTTGAAAAATGAAATACGCAAACGTCGTTGCTTTGCCTCTCGTGCCATATCTTCGAAGTAAATGAGTCGAGAAGTCAACGCGAGACAATTTAAAACTAGTTGATTGAAGAGAATGGAAATTTAAAACTATTTGATTGAAGAGAATGAACGCATCAAATTTGTCGAGTAAAAATAATTTCGAAATATTTTTTTCCCATCACAAAAACCATCACCTACTTAAACTACTCAATTTATGTAAGAATATCATTGGGTGTGCAAACTCCACAGTAAAGTTGATATAGTTAGACTAAGGCTGACCGTAGCCTTATGAAAGTGCTGTGTTTCTTACATAATATTCTATTTCAACATTCGCGGTGGAAAAATAAAAAAAAAAATCTTTCCGTCACTTTAAATCGATTAAAATTTCCTGCTAAAACTTTCACTGTGTTAAAAATGCATAATCTAATCCACGGGTTAACAAGAATTTTAATATATAATGTCAACGTAATTAACCTGATTAACTAAAGCATTAGAGTAATGGAACTTCAAATAGAGGAATACCGAAATGAAAATACCTTTTCCGAACTACTAGAAATTTAACCTACACACGTCCGATTTATAGAGCTTCTTTTTATTAAAAAATAATACAATATAAATAATAACACAAAAAGCTCCCTTGCGCTAAGTATGCTCCTTTCATACATAAGTCGTTATGAAAGCCTTTTTATTATAGACATTGATAATTTAAATCCCTTGAAGACAGTATCAAAGTATAGTAAGTAAAGAGTATATTTTCCATGCTTTTTAACTAAGTCTAGACGTTATAGCTAGAAAAAAATCACGGAGAAACAGCAAAAACCCTTCGTTGACGGCGACGGTACCCCTATAAAATAGAGTTACTATGCGCGACGCAAACTCGCGACCGTGTAATCGACTGCGCCCTCCGACCTCTCCTCTTGTCCCTCTTACCCCCTTCCCTCGCCCACTTCCTCTCCTGCCCTCCCGACCTCTCTCTTCCGTGGGAGTGGCCCTCGCCATAACTCACAGGCGCCCTCTGGAGTTCAAGAGGGCGCAAAACGGCGGTCGCGAACATCCGGTGCAGCGCACACACCGCTTCTGTCGCTGACGTGATGCATCGGTGCAGGAGAGAGAGAGAGGAAGAGGTCCTATGGATTGCATGGGATAAAGTCCTTGCCCTCCTTCTTTTGTTTTTCCCCCAGAAATGACTTCGTTTCTATACCTCACTCTTACGTCTGCGGGTGAGGATTTACCTTCATTTCTTCATCTCCCAAAAAAATAAGGCTATCCTCCACGCTGCATTTTTCAATTTATTCATACAAAATTTATTACCTTTTTCCCTCTTATTAAAATGAGCCACAGAAACACGCAATAAAATACGAATATTCTGGAGTACATATTACTGTCGACCAAAGAAACTGCAATTTTTTCTAATTGTTATTTCGCTTAATAATATGAGTTTTACGTTTCCACTGATTTATTTCATAAACATTATTTTCCCATGCAACATTTTATGTGGTGTACGACTGTAACAATAACAGAAATTTATGGTTTCCTTTAAAATATCTCTAAACCTGAGCTTTCGTCAAAATGAGAATGCAATTAAGCCAATAAACAGCAAGAAGAAATTTCACACAAATAGGAACATTTATACCTAGGCTTTAACAAGTAATTCCCGCGTCATCGTAAAATAAATGAAAATTGGAACGAATGAAATGCGAGGAATACCATAACAAATTATATTCGTTTACACGTACTATCAGATAAAATATTGAGACAGAATAGGAGGAAAAGAAACATCCATTTCTAATAAAGTACGAGAGAAAATGGAACAGGAGGGAAATAATTTGTAGAAAAAGAAAAAAAAATAGAAAAACATTCATTCGTGGATCCGAGACACTTCCGAGCAAGAAGCAAAAGGGGGAAAATGGAGGAAGGGAGAAAGAACACACTACACTTGAAAGACAGGGTAACAGATAAGGAGAGTTGGATATATCGTTACAAAAGTTACGGGATCCGGGGACGGAGAGTTTGCAAGAGAAGGAAACAAGAGGGAAGGGGAGTGAGAGAGAGAATGGATTTGTAAAGGGCCAAAGAGGAGAAGGGATTTTCTGGAAAGCGTGGAGGAGATACGGGGTAGAAGGAAGAAAAGGACCTCCCCCTCTCCCCCTCCACTCCTCCCTCGAGTGGCGGTAATATATGGTTGGCCGAAGGAGAAGGACTTTTGTAGGGAAATGGAATTCATAATGGATAGGTGGGAAGCGAAGGGCTGCGTGGCGGCGAACAAGACAAACGGTCCGCAGCTGTGCTTGGAAAGGGGGCTGTAGGAAGGCCGGTATAAGGAATAGTGGGAGGAACGGGGAGAAGGCGGAGGTAACTGATAGAACGTGGAGCAGGAGCAAAAACGGAACAGGGATCAACGAGCAACCGGATAAGGAGCAGGGAAAACGAGAGGCAAGAAAGAGAAGGAGAGTGAGAGGAAGCCGATTCCGGGCAACAAGTTCATCAATCGGTCGGGTCGAAGAGAGTAAACATTTTCGCAATGATTTAGAATCACGGCCCTTCCATTAGCCGACCTTCGTTCGCAGCAAAAAAGAAACGCCGGGGGTGGAAAAAAGAAAAACTCGGGTTAGTTTTTCAAACGCCCTAAGAAAGTCGAAAGTTAACTCCGACATAATCTTTCGAAAACTCGGCGGTTTCGTGTCGTTAGATAAGTCAGACCGATGTCGAATGATTTTTTGAAGAAGTGTCTAAAAAGTATAATCGCATACGTACGATTATTAATAACCGCACTAAAAGTCTAAAAACAAACATTACGAGTGAATGAAAGTAATTATTTCTGCACGTAACGAGTAAAAATTTCGTTTTACAATTTCGCAATACCTTCTTAGGCCCAATATTCTTACAGGATATTTTTAAAAGACTAGATTTATTTGCGTGTTGATTTAATGCGCCAGTAAATGTCTTGTAAACGAAATGGTTCCACTAGTTAAACATTTAACTTGAAATAAAGAGTGAATTTCTCCGGACACATTTGACAAGTTTAATAAAAATTCCATTCGCATACATACCTAAATTTCCTGAATATGTGCACAAATTTTAAAAAGTGATCGGATATTGAGGATAGTTACCTAAATCTTACGATGAAACTATTCCGTGTCTATTACGGCACAAAACCATTTATTCCACCCTGACATTCCCGAAAACTCGCCAGGCAAACATTACAACAGAGCAAGAAAATAACGTAGGTATATTTTTCGACAGTTTTCAGAGGAGAATTTTCCGGACGAAACCGCACCCAATCCAAAGAATAAAATAAATATCTCCTTCCGCTTTCCTTCTTTCCTCCGTATTATTCTACCTCCAATATATATGCTGCCATAGGAGGCGCTAGCGCGGCGGAAGATCGAAATCGTCCGAGTCGGCGTAAAAAAATACAGGGATAAGCAGCGGTCTGTATAACGGGAAAAATGGGGAGAAACGTATAAATCTGAATAAGAGGGAAAGGGAGGGAGAGAGGAAGAGAGAGAGAGAGGAAGAGAGGGAGGGAGAGAGGAAAGGAGGGTCAGTCGGTCGTAGAAGGATGATAAAGGTTGAACGGCGTATGCGGGATTGGGGACTTGAGTCGGCAAAAATGTGCAGGTCCTAAGAGCAGAATAAAACCTTATGCCTCGCTATGCTTCGAAACAGGAGAGGGAATGGAAGAAAGATAATCTCGTTGTGTATAAGGGAAACAGGGCACATAATGTGCATAACAAGGTCCACTCGGAAAACGATATATTTATCCATCTGTGCATCCATAACAATCGAAGTTGATACGAAAGAAAATGTTTCAAACGGCTGAATTGGAAGAAGCTTTTGTTTTGGTTTTCAGAGAAATTACAGCGTAAATTATAGCAACTGGGTGACAAAAGCTCATTCAGAAAAAAAGCCCGGATTCGAAATAATATAATTTTGCACGCCAATTTGTGATCTGAATTATTCGTACATCTAAAAATTCAGTTTCGGGTTGACGAAAATGGCTAAACTTAAAATACATTCGGCGTTCCAATATTAATAATTCATGACGGGATTGTAACCACTTTGAAAAAATGGGAATTAATAAGCTACATGAAATGTGCAAGTTAAGATAGCAATTCAGCTTTTACCATAAAAAATTTCGACCTTCCGACAATAATGGAGCAGCTTTTATTTTCCACGAATCAAGAAAAATCAATCGGCAACAAAGACGTGAATTAAACCTTAAGCCGTATTTATAAAAAAGTAATTTTTCTCCCGTTGTGCACGACTTTACGCATTAATTCTACTATAAATAAAAAGAGAATCTGCAAAGGAAATATACGTACACGTAGAGAAAAAAATTGAAAAGATCGACCGAAGATAGGCAAAGTGAAGGGAGAGAGGAGAGGGAGGGAGAGAGAGAGAGAGAGGAGAGGGAGAGAGAAAGAAAGGCTGTTGCCCTTTTATGCGGTTGGTTACCCGTCACAGCCAACCACCACCCACCCTAACGACCCCTTTTTCCTCTCTCCCACTTCCGCCCACTACCGCCCACGTTCCCCATTATCGATCCGCTCTCTCCCTTACCTCGCAAATGCCCTTCCATCCGATCATTGGAAGTTATGCAATCCTTTCTTTCTTTCTTTTTGAAGAAGTCTATAAAAAGTTCGCTCTCTTTCTTCCTACCTTTCATCCTCGCTTCAACGTCTAATTCACGCCATCTAATAAACCTCGCTAGGAAAGATTAAAAAAAAAAGAGATTTTTACGCACGCCCACCTCTTCTGCGGCCTTTCGTTTTGCCTTTGATGATTTCGACGCGTTTTTAAAAATATTTTTAAAAAATAAAAAAAAGCCTAATTACTACATCGGCGCTCATAAGCGGTCGACTTGTATGCATAAACTCGGTAAAAAAAAACAAGCGGATTTGCGACGTAAAATTTTGCGTCGAAAAAGCTTTCAAAGAGGAACACAAGCGGGGGGAGGGGGGGTCTGTCATAAAATCCTCCCGTCACTATACCCTATTTGTCTTCGCCGGTGGAAGGCCGCTGAGGTCGCGAGATGACAAATGAAGGCGAATTTATTTTTTTTTTATCCCCCGGCGCGCACGCGGAAGTTGGAACGAGGCATGATCCCCGTGAATGGAAACAAACACGCTCCATCCAATTCGGAGCGAATTTGAAACGGGAAATATTATTACCTCTGTTACCCGTAGAGATGGATCGTAAATAAGTTTTTGACGTATGTTAAAGGTTGAAAAAAAGGGAAGAGCATGAAATCGTGAAAAAAAAATAACTTGACGACGCGAAGCGTTTCGTTTTGAGTCTTTTAATTTAAATGTAACGGTCGTAGGTCACGCTTGGCTCCTGGATTGGGATGTAGAGAGAGAGTGACTAAACTTGCCTGCAGTTTGGACGGATTTTTAGTTTTATAAAAAGCGTACTGGATAAACATGTTGAACAATAGGGAGAGACACCTTAATTATTCAAAAAGTTGCCACGATATCATACACGCAACTGACACATTAAAAAAATAGGCTTTTTGCAGTATTAATTCATACACTACTAAACTCGAATAAACAAACTGAAAAAGTACAATTTTTAATACGAATTGTACAACTTATGGCTGTAATTCAACAGACAATATGTATTTATTTGTGTATAATATGCAGTGCTCGGAATGAGCCGGAACGTACCGGAACTCCGCGCTGATGATACAGTTCCGTTTCGTCAGACATTTAGAAATACCGTCCCTTATAACAAGCATTCCGTTTCGTAAAAATTTCCGTTCCACTATCAATACTAGCGTTCCGTTACGTAACATTTTCCATTTCGAGCACTGGTAATATGTAAGATATTTTTCGCAGTAAAACATCATAAACTACTACTACTCAAATAAATAAATTGACATTTTTAAAGATGAATTGTAAAACTTGTGGATGTAATTCAACAGATTACATGCAAATATTTGTTTGTATGTATGTTTGTATGTATAGAAAAGGTAAAACGTCGTATTAGAGCAAGGGTGGGCAACCGCGGACCAAATGTGGCCTGCGAGAGCATTTTATGTGGCCCACAAGGCTTTTGTGAAATCGAAATTTATCGATACTAAGTATAAAAATCTTATGAAAGGTAAAATAATTTTTATTTTATAATACTCGTCTGATATTTAATAGGGTATAATTCATGTCAAATTCACAGTCTATCACTGGACAAATCAAAATTTTTTTGTTGAAAGGTTATTTTCCTCCGTTGCAGTATACAAAACGTACAAAAATCCTGTGATCGATCGTTCCATTCATAACACCTCAGGAAACGCGAAGGAACAATGTATTCGACAAATATAAATTATTGCAAGCCGAATGAAAAGAAGCCCCTGTTGTATGTACTCATTAGAGTCGAAATCACTCTTTTTTTAAAACACTGTAACTTGGTAACATCAATAAAAACGTAAATATCCCTCAAGCAGTTCTCCGTTGTCTTATTATGTATGGTTAATATTTGATCACTTTCCTTTTGATGCGTTTTTTATTTATCATTAACTGTTTTGCCACTGTTTATGTTATTAGTTATTATTGTAACTTATGGATATATTACTTATCTATTAAATTGCATTATAAATATATGCTTCCATTGATAACTTATCTACTTATACACTTGGTGAATCTGGAGATTTTTATTGGGCCCGCGCTTCCTATCTTGAATGCGCATGCGGCCCCCAGTTGAAAAGTTTGTCCATCCCTGTATTACAGGAAGCTCAGTGGACACACTATAAAGTTGGAGATTTTCAAGAGGAATGTCAAAGAGACACATGTAGATGCGATTGTGGGGAAACTTTTCAGGTTTGTAACTCTTCGTCAGCCACGGTGAGAAGACAATTTCTCTCTTGCTATCTATATTGCCATCACTAGCAATCCCTTATTGCGTGGTGTCTGTTTTATATTTCTTTATGTTTCCTCAGCGATTTTTGGTCTATCGATGAAGGATGCAGTGAGCTCAAGAGGCTCAAATCGTCTTTCAGGTATCTTTCATCAATGGTTGCATATTAAACGTGTGTGTGTGTGATAGCCATTTGTTGGGTGCATCCATTGAAAATTTAAGTAAACCAGATGTGCAGTTCCGGTATAAGGTACCCGTATTCCGTTCAGTATAAAGGTCAACAGAGCTTTTGATTACGATAAGAATGTGCTACTAACTTAACTGTGAAAAAAAACAAGAAAAAACTTCAGTTCGAAGGAAAATGATCTATGAGGAACGCCTTAAACCAGACGTGTGATTCAATTTCAACTTAAAACCGTATTTCGTTCAACTTAAACGTTAACCGACCTTCTCGGCTCCACTAATGATGAGCTACAGTCGAATATCTACAAGTCGAACGTCTATTACTCGAATTTCCCACAACTCGTAGCGAATTCATTTTAAGTAAAATATTTTAGTTTTCTTCTATAACTCGAATTTTCAATAAGTCGAATATTATCTTTTTCTAATTTGAGGTTCGACTTAAAGAAGTCCCGCTGTACTTAACTGCGAAAAAAACATCCAAAACTTTCCTAACCGGTACGAATAATAAAAATCGGTACAAGATACATTGTACAAACTTTCTCATATACGTACTAATGCGTCGTTTAGTTATCTTTAGAAAATGAAAATCGTATGAGCCTGTTTTTAGAAAATCCAATTTTTGTTAAAGTTGCCCAAGAATAAACTAGCCTTATATTCATTCGTTGGGAAAAATGAAATACGTAGTTTTATTGAAGACGTATACTCAAGTAACTGTACGAAATTTGATCACAATCGTTGAAGCTGTTTCTGAGAAAATGGAATTATTGTTAAAGTTGCCTAGAATAAACTAGCCTTATATTCATTTTTTGAGAAATATGAACTCTACAGTATTATTGAGGATGTAAACACAAGTAACTGTTCGAAATTTGATCACAATCGTTAGAGCCGTTTCTGAGAAAATGGAATTATTGTTAAAGTTGCCTAGAATAAACTAGCCTTATATTCATTTTTTGAGAAATATGAACTATACAGTATTATTGAAGACGTAAACTCAAGTGACTGCGCGAAATTTGATCAAAATCGTTAGAGCTGTTTTCGAGAAAATCGGATTGTTGTTAAAAATGCGTAGAATAAACTACTCTTAATTATTGAGCAATGTCAACCATTTCTATGTATACTCTGCTCAGTATGATAAAATGCCTAAGTACGAGATTTCATTCATTTTCGTCCGACCGTCTAGGCTCCAGCGCCAGTAACAGACAGACAGACGGCATTGCGAAAACCACTTTTTCGGATTCAGCGACACCTAAAACGTGTATTTCCGTAAAAATCTCTCGAGGTCGAATTTTTTCGCGAAAACAACACTTTCTCGATACTTCGTATGAGAAAGTAAAAATAAGGGACTGTAAAAGCTCTGTTTAAGAGAGGGTGAATGAAGATCCCCAAAAACATTACGCATCGCAACAATTTCAGCTCAAGGCCCGTGCATTAACAACATCCCCATTTCTCCTCTACACAAACACGAGAGGGAGAGAGAAAGAGATATATATATAGAGATAGAGAGACATCTGTATTTCCCCGTGTAACCGAAAACATCCACCTCCCACCACACCCACACCTCAACCGAAATTCCTCTTCCCTATCCGCTACTTCCCTCCTCGCATTTTTTCTCCCTCCCCCCCTCTCTCTCTCTGGACCGTGATTTGTGACGCCCTCCCGAAATCCTGTCCAAACAAATGCCCATCGCACGGCTTACTCTCTCTCCACACAAAACCCCTTTTCCCTTCCATCCTCTTCTCCATTCCCTCTCTCTCTTCCATCCTCATCATCGCCTTATCCTCTACGCTCTCCCCTCTTTTTCCATCTCTCCATCTGTATCTCAAATAATATCGCCAAAGTTTCTCTTCCATTTCCATTCCACTCTCTTTGCTTTCTCGAACTCAATATCGCACAATTTTCGCTGTATATCCCGTCAAGTTATTTATTTACGAGGGATGAATACGCGTGCGTGTACACAAATACCGTTTTGCTTCACACGTTTTTGTTGTAGGATGGTTTTCTTTCAAATAAACACCGCGTGTGTGAAATCAAATTCGTTTTAAGACGGCTCTGAACCAGACTCCGTGCTTTGAAAAAAGCATAAAATGTTTCACTTCGATTTAGAGGTTGTAAGAAACGATAAATGAAACAATGCTTAATACAGTGTAAACAAATTCTTGGATACTGATTGTGAGCTCAAGAAGGCAGTCAAGTGTATAATCATGTATTTAGTTATAATGAAAAAGTATATCCCACACTGCACGGTTCCGCTTTACGCGGTATCCAGGAACGTGTATACGGCGCAAATCGAGAGACGGGCGTATATATATTTCCAAAAGTAAATTTACATGCACCCGATTTTGCAGATGCAAAATCCATAAAATGAAAAGGCATTAAGAATGAAGATTAATAGGAAGAAAACTCAAGTCACGAGATTTATCTAGCGAGGGGAATCACATGTCAACGTTAAAGTGGGAGGAGAAAAGCTGCCAGAGGCGGAATATTTTACTTATTTTTTTAAAGGTAATGTTCTGATTCAAGACGGAACAAGCACGAGAAGGATAAGCACAGCTAGTTCAGAGTTTCACGAGACGACGAAGGTTGTTGACAATAATTCTGAATAAAGATATTAAAAAGACGTTAGTGTAAGCATATCAAGTCTGACACGGACTAGGAGAAAATAAGATATGAGCAGATTAGAGGCGTTTGAGGTGTGGGTATACCACGAAATGAAGAAAATTATTTGGTATGACGGTGAGAAAAAAACAAAAGGTAGAGAAAGATAGACGCTTAATAAAAATAATAAAGGAAACAGAAGAAAAGGGTGGGACTATTTTTGAGAGGCGAATGTATGTCGAAGGAAGCAATAAAACACAGCCTGCTAGGAATATTAATGTCTTTAAAGAAAGGATGGGTGTGAGTGGAAATGGGTCGGATTTGGTTGGTGAAGTCCTACCTTTTAGAAAACGCAAGATTATATGATTTAAACACATACATGTATGTTTAATTCATATATTTATGTATACATACATCCTTGCCTTTTCTTAACCTCATCCTCCCTCTTTCTTTCTTCCACACTTCCACATACCATGTAATTCGTCCGCCATATTTTATTTTCCATCGTTTCGTTCGCACCACATTTCTCTCCCTCCTAAATTTCTCCCATTTCCATCACCATTATCATCAATGACCCCATCTCCTCTTTCACTTTATCCACTCTCCCCCCGTCTCTATATTTCCTCCTATATTTCATATCACTCCTTTATGTCAATCCTCGCAAAGATTACTAACGCCTTTCTCTGCCTCTTTCTACTCTTCGTGCAACCCTCGCCTTTCCCTTTGAATACAATGGAGAAACCATACCCCTCCATTCCCCCTCAAAGCTCTCTCTCGCAGAACCATTTCCTTTCGAAAGCTTCTTTCTCGTAGAAATACTTAGGTTGAAGTCGAAATCTCTGCAATTCTCCCTCTCCCCCCCCCCCCTCTCTCTCTCTCCCACCCTCCCTCTCTCTCTCTACCCTCTCGCTTACACTTTTGAAGGCCATAAACGACTGCATTTATCCTCAGATGATTTCGACATTACTTTCCTCTTGTATCTTTTTTGTTCTAATTGAGTGCTCGAGGTGGTCAGTATCCCCTCGTCGAATGTATCTCCACGTCCTTAATGTCAGATATATAACCGTTCACATGGAACGAATTATTTTTATATTCTCTTTATCATCATCATAATAAGTAGTCTGTTCGTAGACAGGTCCGTGATTATTCATGGTTAAACCTGGTTCTCCATATACTCCTATTTTCCGCAGTCTTCTTACGCATAAAAGCGAGATTCATTTGAATATTGACACTTAATGTATATTTTTCTTATTGGGGCAGTGATGCGAAATGGTATATGATAATCTCCTGACTCGTTCGTTTTCCAGAGATTTTTGGTCTAATGCAATGCTTCCGGCACACGATAAATAAACGTAAAATATTAATTATAATCTATATTAGCACTAGGCATGATACAAGCGCTAAATTCATGATTGTGAACGAAATATAATTTTAATCAGACAATTCCCAGAAATGATACCCTTGTTTTAGGAAGGTGCCCTAAAGATTTGAAAAGCAATCATTTATAATTAAAATTCGCAATGAATGCATCCACGCATCAAACCATTAGAACGCCAACATTTTAAAATGCTCCCGCACGAAATATATCTGACGTTGAACTGATTATCATCACCACGCAAATACATTCGACGCTATTTTCGATTATTACACATGCGTAGAAAACCGCCATAACGTCTAAAAACTGGAAATCATTGTCGGAATTCGTGTCCCGTAACCTTTCACAAAGTTTCACAACAGGTACACTTCGTTATATCACAAAACTTCATATGTATTTATTTTCGGTACTGGAAAAGGAGAAAAAGCTTTATGGAAAATTAACAAACCTTTTCGCCCCACGCATGCGTAGAGTCTTATTCCTTTTCCTACCTACTCTTTCTATCTTCACATCCCATTTTTCTCTCTCTCTCTATAAATATACATACATGTATACATATCTAACATATATGTGCGTGTACACTCACACATATTCCGTCTTTCCATACGCATATCCCGTAAGGGAAATAAAAAACTCCCTACAATCTACTCCATTAGCAATCTCTCGCCGAGAGTTTTCGAGATTCCGGGAAAACAGCCGAGTCGGTGTTTTCATTCACGACTCGAAACCTCCAACACCACCCCCTCCACTCCATAAGTTACCACACCTACCACATTCCCTCCCCCCCTATATCTCCGTTCTCCATTCATTCGCCCCTTTTCAAAGTCCCATAGCCCATCCCTATCCTCCCCCCCTTTCATTTTACTCTACCATTTCGACTCCCCATTCCCATTTTTGCCTCAATCCCAATGTTTACCCTACATCTCTCTACCATCTGCCATATTCATGTTTCCACTTTCGGAGTTAATCTCCGCGTCTCTCTCCTACCCTCTTTAACTCCCTCTCTCTCTCGCTTCCTCTCTTACATCTCTCTCTCTCTCTCCCTTTGGTTCATCTACACATCTCGTTCGTAAGGGCGGCATGAGTAACGGAGGAGAAATATAAAAAAATATATACAAAATCTCCGGAAATGTTGAAAGTGTGACTGGGTATAGGAAGGAGAAAAAGAGCGAGAAGAAAATGTATTTGCAGGAGGAGTAATGATTTCGATGGAAGAGATAGGTATGACGAGAATGGGGAAAAAGGAGGATGGGAGTGAGAAATAGAGTGGGAAGAGGAAAGAGAGAGAGAGGGAGGGAGTAGGGAGCGGAAAGGGATAGAGGATGGGGATTTTTAAGCTTGGAAAGATGGTAATATTCCTTCCTCTACGGAATATTATTTTTTGTTTTTTTTTTGCTGGCCAACCGACCATCGCGAAACGGCAATGCTAAAATGGCCGTGATAATGCGAGAATTAATGGCGACGGGTGTTTTTTTTTCGCGGGTATGCGATTTTCGAGAGGTACGTAGATATATATGATTTTAAACACATTATTCTCCACCAAAAGACTGACTTTTTATGCTCTGAACTTGTTATTCTCACTCTTCCTTATGTGAATAAAGAAACGCGAAAATTGAAAAGAGCAACAATACTTGAACTTCGTATTTTGCAAGCTATTTCTCTAATAAAGGGTAGACTTTATTTTTCCACGATGAATTCCTGAGCGGAGCCGAAGTTTCGCAAAATATCTCCAGAGCTAATCGATGAGAGGCGCGAAGCCGCGCATGGGCGGACGTTTTGCGGCAGAGCGGCTTTCGGGTGACCTAACCTTGAAAAGGTTCTCTCTCTCTCTCTTTCCCTCTGTGCGAAATTGACATGCGCCAAATAAACCATGCTCCCCGCTCTTACCTACCTTCAGGGTCTTACAGCACTAATTGACGCGATTGCTTACTTGTGCTTAGAAGGGAAAAGTAAATTCGTTTGTTTCCTGGAAAGATATGGGGGAAATGAACGAGTTTCGAGTGTGCAAGGGAAATTCCGCTGAAAAAATCGAAGGTGTCAAAATCCCCTGGAGAGAAATGTATATTTTAAAGCGGAGGTATCCAAAAGGATTGAATGTGACACAGGTGGCGACCTTATTGGGCACGCCTGTTTCAAAGTTGCATATAAGATTCTCGTCCCTTGTGACGTTGTAACATAATTTTGTTATTTACAAGAGTATTTATAGCAATCGTAATTTAGGTTTCCTGCGGAATATTTTTCCAAGTTTCGCTTCCGAATTGGGTGAATGCCAGGCAATGGCACCCTCAGAGAACACAGGAGGATAAGAACTACAAAATGGTCGAATAAAACGATGAAAAAACTTTGTTCCTCGATATACCCTGAAGGGGCCATAAGCTTATACCAAGGTATTTGCCGTGGTTAATGTATAAGATCAAGAAATTATGTAGACGTAAACAAAATGTATGCCTAATAAGGGGAAATAAAAACATTTAAAAGTAGTAGCAACCAAATTCAAGAATGAATGGAAAACTTAAGGTTGAAATCAAACGCAAAACCATGCCCATTACAGGTGAATCGCCGCTGAAGACGACTGCTTTGTAACCAAAATGTACATATGGTTCTTATAGCCATTTGAGAAATGTAGTTTTTCAATCCTTCGATTTAAGTTCATGTTATCTTAGGGAAAAAAGCCGCATTATCCTATTGGAATGTTTCCCGGTTAAAATTACGTGGCTCACCAACTGGGTGCCGCGGTACACTGAGATTCCGCAGCTAATTTTCTGAGTTGTGACGAAAAACTTAGTAATTTAATGAACAATTTGGATGTACTGATAGGAAACTGGTCCAATAATTTACCTTTAATAAATTGATTAACGTGTGGTACCAACAAATGGATGCTTCTTAACTCGAGTTAAATATTTTATTCAAGGTAGATATAAAAAAATGAGTCACGCGATGCACATGTTTTTACTTCTTTTTTTCGAAAGATACGTCTATTAAACTCAGAAACTCGAAACGCTAGTCGATTAAAAAGATAAATACTTCCGCTGCGTCAGCACGACATTGCACATCAAGAGAAAACATGGGCGTTCCTATGAGGAATACGTGCTTAAATCGAATCTGACTAAAAATGGAAGAGTGACATTTGATGTTTGCGAGTGGAAAAACTTAAGCATTTAAATTTATTTCCTCTTCATGCAGGAATTGTACTTAATTGGAATCCTAACCTAGGCTTATTAACCTTATCTGAACGAGTGTCGGTCAAATGGAATCGATCGACTACTGGTTAAGCACTATAAATGGAAATTTTGCGATTGCGTGAAATTCGTACGATCTTTTGAATAATCTCCAACCAAATATCACTTCAATGTACCAGATTTTTCCCCCATAAATGGAAATTTTGCGATTATGTGAAATTCACCCGATCTTTTTAATAATCCCCAACCAAATATCGCTTCAATGTGCCCGATTTTCCCCCCATAAAAAAAGATAATCCTCCGACAGTCTTGCCTTCCCTTGCATTTTCTTCCCAACACGATTTTTGTCTTTATCCCACTGGCGCTTTGATAACACATCCGAACTCGCTTTAAAAAGCGCTATAATCATTTGAATCCGCCATACCATCAGTTTTTTAAATAATTTTTTCATCCCACATCGTCCTATCTCATATATCGATTTTTGGCATCTCTCCAAGTAGGAAAAAATACAGAAACACTCCAACAAAGAAAAACAAACCGTTAAATAAGTTCGTCGTCCTTTGCCTTAATTGACAGTAGCATCCATCGCCATTATATAATAGAAGAAGAAAAATACAAAATGCTTGGTGACACAATAAACGAAAGATATAACGGTTAGAGACCGCTTGAAACACCGATTGATGAAGCTTTGGAAGAGAATAACTGAGGATTTACCAAAAATAACGCAAAAACATTTCAAAATCAAATGCCGCGAGATCCTGCGTAATGTTCTTCCTTCAAAGTGACATTGTTAGAAAGAAAAGAGAAAAAGAAGACAAATGAGGGATATAGAAAGAAGGAAAAATCCTTCCCATTCTCAAGGATGTATCACCGAGACATCAGAGAAAGAAGAACAAAAATGAATACGAAAAATGGGACGGAAAACGAAAATGAAACGCGAGGAAGAAAAAAAATATGAAGGGCAGAAAGCGTTCAGAAGACGGATATATGTAAAGTCTTGAAGGGATATGGAGTGTATTCGGTCCATTATCTTCCTTTACGCCCCCGAAATAAAAACCCTTCGCGAAAACAGAAGAAGGGAGACACGCGGATATACCAAAGAGGAAGTAGGCGAGGGAGAAAGGAGCGAGAAAGAAATAAAAGGATTTGCGTCCTCAGGAAAAGGAATAAAATCACTTTGCGAGTTGGGAAAAAATATTTTCGTCCACCTAGTTAATCTCCTGATTGTCTCATTGGAGATCTTGGTGTGATTATTCTTACGAGAACGTATACAAGAGAAAAATTCAGTTTAGGCGGTAAACAAAGAGGTATTTCTTGGCGAATGAGAGTAATTTTTTGAGGCAAGGATGAAATAAGCACAGGTTTTTATGTTTGGAAATGGTTTAAATCTACCTCAGAAACATGGCCAAAACCTTGTAAAATTTCAGGGTATTCAATAATTACAAAGTGAAAATAATTCTAAAGTATGGGAAAAACACATCTAACACCAGAAGTTTATAAAGAAAAGAATGCCGACAAATTCTGCATTGGTATTTTGGCAGCCCAGACGAAAAGAATATTAATAGGATATACTGAGTTCGGTGCGAGTAAAAACATTAGGTACTTATGTATTAACGGGGTTCCCAATAAAACAAACAAAGAAACTGAGAACTTGTCAAAAAAAATTATTTACAAGTAACCGAGGATATTGGCGAGCCTTCGGCTCGCTTTCTTTATAGATGATCTTATCTTTTATATCGGGTGTAGCCGTCTCCGGGCGCTATCGCGCCCTTCGCCTCTCTGGAACGAAACTATCCCTCACCATTGGCCGGTGATCTGGTGGGTAAATGTCGCCACAGGCAGATCAGTCATGGGTTTGCAAGATTTCGTTTTGCGTGAAAGGGTTATGTCAAAAAATTATTTTTCAAAAGGGGTCTGGGATAACCGAAGAGGACCCATTTTTCTTTGAATTTTAACATTTAAACTTGGGTCCCCCGTTAATACATAAGTACCAAATATTACGTAAATATAAGATGGTGGAGGTTTATTATGAAAGGTTTCACCCAGAACCAAACAGTTAATAAAAAATATACAAAACAGATTAAATGTTACAAACGAGTTCAAAGAAAAATAATTGTGCATCTATGTAGACATATGTCTAGTTTTTGAGTTTAGAGATAAAAGCGTAATCTATCATGCAACGGCCGGTTAACATGATTCGTAACAAGAACAAACAAGTTAGGAGAGTGTACAGCGTATCACAAACGGGTTCGTTTCGTGCAATGTAGCATTTGAAAGAATTGGAATATCTGTACGTAAGGGAAATAGCGTTTTAAAGTTCTTTTCTTCGTCAGAAATAATCATTCTCTTCCTATTTAAAAATATTGCATGCACACGTAAGGAAATTAAACGCATTTCTGTGAGATTGTTTATGTTAGCAACAATGAAGTAACCATGCTAGAAAATTTCAAAGTTCAACTCGATTTAAGACAATCTTGATTTTCTTGATAACGGCTACTACTACGATAAAAATGTATAGGAAAAGAAATACTCTTCTTTACTAGTTCTAAAAGTTTTGTTTGAAAAATATTTTGATATGATCAATACTTTACGAAATATGACGGAAAGCTCATTTTTTGTCTCCAGTAGAGTGGTACCCTTGATTGGCTTACGTTATTCATTTTTGCGATGTTCTTATTAGCTTCGATAGTAAGCCCTTAATATCAAATTTCATGAAAATCCATTCGGTAGAAGCAGAGAACGAACATGCGGACGGCCAGACGGACAGACCGACGACAATAGGCGCTCACGCTGGAAGCGAAACGCGCCTAAAAACAAACTTCTCTTATTCATTGTCAACATGAAAAAACATGGCTTCATTTTAACATATGTCCCGGCGGGAACAAACGTACAAATTTACAGAAAATAAATCAGTTCATAAAATGATGTCAATGTCACATTCCCTCGAAATGAAGGACTTGCTTGGTACATCATGCCGTTAAATGGATATGTTCTAAATGCATGTGTAGTAGAAGGCATAGAAGAACAGAAAAGGAACAAAATTTTAAATTTTAACATAAACCACGTCCGCGGCTCTAAAACTCTACTCCTCTCTGGATATAAACAGCCAAAAGCACACAATCCACTTAGGTACCGAGGAAGATGAAAAGTGATGGGATGAGGCACGGCGGCGTAACGCCTAGTATAAAGGCGTGATTTACGAAAATTTTCTCCACGGACTCGAACAAAAAAATTCGGTGATATATAAATATAAAAAGGGATAAGATGGAGGGGAGAGAGAAAAAGAGATAGCGGACGGGAGAGAGTGTGTGCGAGAGAGAAAAGTGGGATGGATGAAGAGAAAGGAATCCTGGAGCGATTGCGATTTAGGGAATCTCCACTGCTGGGGTGAGGAGAGGGGTAAAAGAATTCTGAAAGCGTAGATTTAAGATAGAAGAAAGGAAACGGTGTAAATGGGAGCGGAGAAGAAACAAAGGAGAATAGAAAGAGAAGAAAATCTTTTGGGGCAGTTATTTCAAACTGGCGTCCCTACTGTCCTCTGGCGGACCTAAAACTAAACTTTTTACATATATAAATTAATGAAAAAAGAAGAGTATTTTTATGACTTATCATATCATAACACGATGTTTTCTCAATTATTGCTCTAAATGCGTAAATAATAGTCCGTTTGTGAAGATAAATATATTTTCCTTCGCTGTGGCTCCACCTAAACAGTGACCTTCAACAACGAATTTTTCACCAATTTAGCCCTAAATCCCCATGTTGAGTTGGGGAAATTAACGAGAAAGGAGAATAAAAGCAAGTAGATGACACGGTGATATAAGAGCGGGAAAAGTAAACGTAAGAGGAAAGGGAGGTTAAGGAAAAGGAAAGACGGGAGGGGGAGGGGGGAAGGGGGAAGGGGGGGAGAGAAAGGGACTAAAATGAGAGACGAAGTGAGATGAGAGGAGAAATGATGAGAAACGAGGAAAGGAAGAGGGGGTGGGAAGGGGCTAGGAGTTAGGAGAAAAGAGCAAAGTCGAAACTCGATGACTCGAATCTGAAAGAAAGAGAACTTTTTAAGAGTTATCGAAACTTCGACTCACAGAGATTCGTTTTTAACGCGCATGATATAAACGTGAAAAACATCTACTTCGATTAATCAAAAATTCGAGTCACAGGACCTTCGATTTATCGAAGTTTGACCGTGGTACAAAGGAGCGAATTAAAAGAAAAAAGGTCGGAATGATAAGAGTTGCGAAATAAATACGCGAAGGAGGGAAGGTGAAATAAAGACAAATGAAGATACGTGTATAGATTAAAATACGAAGGGATTTGCCTACAAAAAAAGAGGAATGACAAAGGCGGAAGGAAAAAAGCGGGAGGATACTGCAAGTAAAGAGGAAGAAAAGACGCCCCAACGTATAAAAAGAGAGAGACACCCAAGCATATTTTTTCCTGCGATAAGTGGGAATTACAGAGCGAACTTAACACATCACACGCGATACGCTACGTTAAGTTTAAAAGAAGTGCCGCCGCTTCACACCGCCGCCGACCGCAAGGTGAAGCGCCGCTCGTGCATCGGGCGTGGGATGTCGAGAAAGCGGCCGTGGAGCAGAGAGAAACGGAAGAAAGAGATTGGCGTGGGGGAAGTGGGAAACCAAGAAGAAGAAGAAGCAATAATGTTACGCCGCTGTGAGCCGCGCGATCTCGTTAAATACAAGGTAAAGGGGCTTGGCGGTTATCGCTACTGTTAAGTGCGAAATACCCGCCGTAGTTTTCTTTTCTTTTTTTACAAAAACGACTGTGTAAAATGTCGAAATTACCCGACTTAGATAAGGATAACGTCCAAAATTTACGTCAATTAAAATCCACACGGTAAGAAACGGCCGCGTAAATGAACGGGAAGAACGGTTGCGCGACGATGTTTGAGGAACAAAATTGTAAGCTTCTAGGGAAAAATATTTGAAATTGAACTTAACCGAACCCGAACTTTGTACATCAAGTTTTAAAATCAACGCGAATAAAAGTGTTATATAGCTCGATGGCGCGACGAAACAGTAAAGATTTTAAATAAATTTTAAGACTGAAACAATGAAAAAGATATTCATATGTTTCGGTTCAAACGGAGTGGTTTTGAAATAAATGCGGCAGAAGATACAAGATCAGTACACTTTTAAAGTCATACCGCGAAGAAAAAGACACTCCCTACATATTACACAGAGCCCCTTGAAATACTTACACCGAATATTTAAGAAGCGAATAGAGAAAATCACTTGTGAAACTGAGGTAAAATAATTTCTCCAGGAAAATGTAATCTTTTTGGCACAGATAGTATAAAAAGCAGTAGCACCACGATGCCTTGTTCCTTGCTGAAAAATTCTTCATTACCTTTTTCCATTATATCAACGACATTTTTTTTCCGACGAACATCCACACCGCAAAAAAACGTCATCTCCATAAAACGACCACCTAGACGCTGAACAGACACCCTTTTAAGACTATGGGCTCAGCCTAGCGTAAAGCCCGCGAGATGCTATCTCGCACAGGCCGTCACGGAATAACGAGTTTTGACGCGTGTTGGTTCATGGGAAATACGACCGTATCAGTAACGTTTTAAAAGTCATACCGCGAAATAAAAAAATGCACTCCTTCCTCCAATTTGACCACTTCCGGTCTAGCGTGACGTTTCGGCAGGCCGTATTCGGGGAATAAAAATGGATTTACGACCGAAGATTCAATCGCGGCCTGAAAAAAACGGGAGTGATGTTCAATTTGCGCCGACATCTTCCTCTTTCATTCTCTCGCGGCATATGGAGACGTGCGGGAATAATCGACAGGGCATTAATCACGGGACGGGAGGAAAAGTGGGAGGGAAATTAATACCGGGAGCAAGAAGTGTGATTAAAAA
The DNA here is from genome assembly GCA_036926305.1 of Uropetala carovei. Classification (NCBI taxonomy): domain Eukaryota; kingdom Metazoa; phylum Arthropoda; class Insecta; order Odonata; family Petaluridae; genus Uropetala; species Uropetala carovei. Next base: position 2,933,116 of record JAXCHB010000279.1, read on the forward strand.
GTGTCGCTTTGAGGACATTTTTTCGTCCGCCGGGGATGATTGCCTGGGTCATCGCTCGTTATCGACATATAGATTATTCTGAAATTTCGAAAAAAATCAGTAAATGTTAGACTGCAATTTCTGTCGTGTTTAGATATTTCTTAAGTCAGAGATTTTAACACCACCTAAGGGAATGTTATCCGCTTTTATTAATAATTAATAATAATACAATAACAATAAAGAAATTAAATACTCGTTAAAATTTAAGCAGTAAGCAGAGTTCCAATAAGTGAAATATTACAATAAGCACACCATCTGAATAAGGCATCTTTTTAACTAACTATGCAAGTTTTACAAAGAAGAAAAGGCTACGTAACTCGATTCATTTAGAAACAAATGTACGATTACTGCGCTTTATTAGATTTTATGTGAAATCCTCTATTAAATCTTATCTAAACGGTCTTTAACGAAAAAAGCAAGATGAAAATCCGTCACCTCCACCGTTAACTCCCTCAAATCTAGGATACTCCAAAAGGCATACAATAAAAGCTAAAACTTAACGGAGGATTTCCATAAAAAAGGAGACGAAAAAGGATAAATAACGACGAATGAGACACCACCTCGGCGGCCCTAATAATGAAAAAAAAAACAATAAAAAACGCAAAAAAAAACTCAAGATATTATATCAGGGGTGGGCAAACCGTGGCCCGCGGGCCATATGTGGCCCTCGAGAACATTTAACGTGGCCCGCGAAGCATTGGTGAAAAAGCAATCTGTAAAATTTAACACAATTTTATATTACTCTTGGTAAAATTATGACAAGAAAACCTTTAGTTTTGAAAATTTAGCCCCGCAATCCTTGTTTGTGCTTGTTTTTCACTTATGTATGACGCCTAAGAATCTAAGCAATTTCCGATTTAAACTCTAATCTGGCCCGCCTAAGCATTGGCATCTTTCAATGTTGTCCGCTGTAGAATTCGCAAACACCGATGCTTCCCGCAATGCAGAAAAGTTTGCCCACCCCTGTATTACATAGAAGAACTGGCGGCTCTAAAATCTTTCGGAAAAAACTCTGGCAGAGAACAGGAGGAACGTAGAGAGAGAGAGGATGGGTTGCCCTCCCAAATTCCTAAGGGAAGATGGAAAGAAGAAATGGATTGGGTCAGACGTTCATCGGCTCTCATCATTTCCCAAACCTAAAACATTTATTGAATACGTCACGCGGCCCGAAAATTCCATCTCTTCCTGCAGAATTCTCCTCTCCTCATCTCTTCCATCTCCTCCCATTCGCACAACTTTCTTCCTCTTCCTCATACCCCAGGTTTCCCACACTCTCCTCCTTAATCCCTCTACGACAGGATGGTCGAGTCCACCTCGTACTTCCTGGAGGAGTTCAGATACCCCTAGTTCTTGCTTCATAACTCGTGTTATCGACAGAAAACGACTAAAGACTCAATTGGGACAATGTTAAATCTTCCCGGATTCTAGTAAAAGGGTTTTCGAGCGCAGATGTAACACCAGTCGAGAGTGAAAAAAGTTCACTCCGCAGAGGATATGAATTCCCTATTTCTTCCAGCGCTCATCCATTTATGCACTTCTGGATCGACTATGGATTCACCCCTCTCCCATCGGAAACTCGTAAAACCGAACGTATTGGGTTGTTATCCCATTCGACCGCCGTTTTCACTGCAGGGTACGATGTGACCGATAACGTTCCGTTTCCGCCACGTGGCCGTCCTATACGAAAAGCGGCCCTAAGAGAAAATTAGCAAGTACGGTCAAACCGGTGATCGCGGCGTAGAATGCCATGCCGAAAGGGGGCGAAATTTCCCGGACCACTAGACCAGCAACGGCCCGAGTGTGCTTGTGCCATGGCCACGCATGCAACCCTTCCTTCTTCAACCTTCCCCTCTAATGGAGGCGTATTTTGGTCTCTACGTCTGTCGGTTTTGGAGTGGGGCGGTGGCGGTGGAGGGTTGAAACCAACAAACGTTCGCCAGCGCCCCCGTTCTCGGCCGATAAATTAGCCGCGTGCTGAGGGGTCCCTCGTGAAAGGGAAGCGGGGGAGTTGAGAATGAACGGGGTTTCGGGTGTATTGTGGGAACAATGGTCCGGTCTGGCGGCTATGGTTCGCGACTTCCATCAAAACCACGGCGCAGACGAATGGAATACGCGTGCCCCAAACCCTTCCTATCCTCTCTGAACGCGCTGTAAAGAAGCCAGTTCGAATTATCTCCCTTTACCTACCTCCCTTTACCTCTCTCTCTCTCTCTCCCTCATTTCACCCGATGAATGCGACTGAAATACGCGGAGCGTTTGAGGGAGAAGGTTCGGATATTAACTCCACGCGACCAGACGAAATATTCCCTCTCTCGCCCTTTCGAATAGGACGATGTAGTAGAACTTCCGCAAGTCGGTGATTCTGATTTGTGAGTGACGGATGCCCGTTAGTTATTTACGCGACGCAAAAAGGCAATACGACTTTTGTGCCCGTCGTTTTTAAATGAACGTGCTTTATCAATTCTTCAGCGTATCAAATTAAACTACCTATTTAAGATATTGTCCGACTATATACTGAGAAAGATAAAAACCATATACATCGTCATATCCACGAGTTTTAACTATAGCCCAATTGTTTCTGGAAAAATAAAAATTCGAAATGCTTTTTTAATAAAACTTAAATGTGTAAAACTGAAATAAAACTCAAGGGCGTATAAGGATTTTAGAACGGAGTGTAAATATCTGACGTCCATATTTGACGGGGATTTATAAAAAAAATCAAACTTGTTATTTTAACGTCTCAGCAAAGAGTTGCCTTTCACACACTAATAGTTTCTGAACAATTTACGTTAAAAATTTCGATCACTTCTGGTTTTATCAAGGGTAAATGTACTTTATTATACACGCTCTTAAAACTAAAACTTTAAGAGTTCAGAATCACGAACTCAACATAATGGACGAAGAAGCAAGCTTGAGTAAAAAGAATGAATAACATTTATTAGTTTCAATTTCACTTTATCTTAAAGTTAAGGCAGTCAAATTGCTGCAATTGTCTTTCATAAATGGTGTATATATCACAAGGATGGTGGAGCTATGTCATGCGCGTCTTTGGTGGCAGGGGAGATGGATTATCACATGGCACGCCAAGGATATTACTGTCAGTCGCGTTTCATTAATATCACCTTAAAATCCAAAACGTGCGTATAACCACGATACTATAGCTAAATACGTGTATGTTGGGTGTGAAAACAATTGCGATGCGTTTCTTTTTAACTTCAACTAGAGATGGTAAATGTTTTCATGAAAAAACATTGAACTCTTGTAAAATAATGATGGAAAGGAAGCATTTAAAACTAGAAAAAGTATATAAGCAACTGTATCTTCCCTTAAAAAAGCAATGACTCTTATGTACGATATATTTAGCCTTCGTGATTATTAGATTGCGTGTTATGTAAATATAAAAATTAGCTCAAGTTTCCATTCTTTCCTAAGGTTCAAAAAATATCAAATAAATATATAAGTTAAGGGTATACAATTAATTCACGAATGTTGCTCCGCCGCCTTTAATTTTAATGATTCCATAAGCCTATAAATCCGTTATGGACCAAACATTTTCAGGGTAACAGTGAATGCGCACTCAATAAAACTTGCACAAAACATACTTTGATGCACAGGTGAATGAAAGTCAGCGTGCGCATCAATCTAACAATGGAAGGCGAGATGATGAAACATACTAATTTTCTTTATTAGTATTATAAGGCGTGCAAAAACGGCTATTTTTGATTTAAGATTTAAGTATACCTATTCCAAATACAGGATAAAGAGATGATTCAATCATGCGATATAAGCAAGCCGAAAAACAGAATCTTCACCAATCAAAGTACTATAGCTTTCAATCGAGGACGAAAATAACAGTAAATATAATGCCATTCGTACAATTTAAGATCCGGAGAAAAGGATTGTGATAAAGATTAAGCGAGTTTCGAGAACGGAAAAAAATATAACGCCTCCACTCATATATTTCTTTAAAATGATGACGGAAACGCTCGATTTTATGGCTGCGTTCCACGCACTGACGAAAGGGCGTAATTGATCGTATTTTCGAGAGGAAGAACGGTTATAAAATGGGAACGTGTCCGATACGAGAGATAGAGGGGGGAAAATCGATCAATGGGCGTTTGACTGAAAATTAAAGGAGGGTTTCCGCCTCTTTAATGGCGCCGGATGTCGTAAAGCTCGTGAGAGAGCGGTTTAAACGCGATATATGACTCAGTTTCCGTCGGATGAAAGTTTACACTCAAAATTGAAGCGTTACTTACGGGATGTCGTAGCCAAACCATCCTCCACCGAATAACATCATGGATCAGAATAACGATCACTCACCTGTAAAAGAATAAAAAAAGTGCATATGGGTAACTGAATATGAGAAACAATTTCTTCTTGTACAAAGGAGAAACTGGATAGTATCAATTTAAACAATTTAAAGGTTAATTTTATACCAAGTTCATGCGTTAAAACTTTCATGGACAAGAATGACATAGCCGTCATCGTCGTGTTCCCGCAGGAAGTCACGAGGGCTATATTAGCACGATTTATAATCGTGGATAATTACTCACAGAGACAAAACGCCCACTTATTTTGTTATAAAATTTGAAACTTCACAATAAGTACTCGGATATGTGATTTGCGTTTCTAGAAGAAATCATCAATAGTCTACTGTCTATGAATGCGTTAAAACAGAAAGTCACTAATCTAGAAAATAACAACACACTGACATGTATAAACTTTGAAGTTTCTGCAAAATTCAACAAAATAATTGAAATATTTACTGTAGAAAATTTAGTTTTTAAAACCGTTGAAGGTTTAATTATACAAACACCGACTTCATTAATAGCGACCACGGTATCATCAGACAACATTTTCAAGAACAAAGACCACGATATATTGAACGAGAGCAAATTTATTGAGGCCGGAAAATAATTTTATTAAAAAAAGCCTTTTCTACTGTAGGTATTACAACGTATCTCTTCCAAGTGAATTTTAAATATAAACAACGCAGGACTTTTCCTTTCTTCTGAACGCCTGAAATAGGAAATGACAAAGAAAGTCGCAACGTAAAAATCCTCATTCGAGATACGCTTTAAGCACCGAGATTTTCCACATACGGGGCCCTGAAGCAGAATTCTCTTTTAATATCCGGGTATATGAACCTCGCAAGAAAGGGAGAAACACCAAGAGTGGGAGTTTAAAGATTATTTTTTTTCGACGTATCTCCAGAACCAATCTCCGCTCTACCCCCCTCCCCTTCCCCCAACATTTATTTTCATGATATTCCGTTAGAAAATTTTTTTCTGCCTCGCTATTTTCCACTCATCCTCGGGTGCCGTTCGCCCAAAAAAAAAAAAAAAAAATCAAATTTACCGTACTGCATAAGATGGGATGATCCCTATTCCGCTCTGAATCCTCATCCTTCCTTGCCTTCTCCACCCCATCTACGCTTCATCTTCCTATCCCTGTCGCACACACCAAAGATTCGAGACATCCCGCGGGATACGCTCAAGGCCCCTCCTATCCTTCCGACCGTTCGAAAAAAAAATATACGTATAAACCCAAATCCGACCACTCTCGTTCGTTCGTGGGAAATATCTCATCCTTCTCCATTTCGAATATCATGCGCCCCCCCCCCCCTCCCCTCCCCATTACACTTCTCTACTTCCTATAAATTTCTTCTTATTTATTATAATAATATTATAACTATAACGTGAGTTCCGTGACTTTTGTCTTCATCGCTAAGAATTCAGTCCCACACTCCCCCGCATAAAATTAAAAATCTTCTTCTCGGTGTAGGCTAGGAAACATGCTCCAAGAAAGAAAATAAGAAATATTTCATCTTATTTGTTAGTACAATGGCGTCGGTATTTTAAATGGGCTATATATTAAAAACGTAATGAAGTGTTTGTGAAGGAGAAAATGTGTATTATATGTATTTAGTGTTAGATCTAAAAAAATGTTAAATGTCTTTATAACTATGCAAAGAACTTCAAAGTTGGTCCTTAATTATAAGATGGTCAGGATGACAACATCATCATAGGTAGTCTGTCCATTGACAGGTCCGTGATTATTCTAGGTTAAACTTGGTTCTCCATATACTCCTATTTTCCGCAGTTTTCTTCATGACTTGATAGCTCTCTTTCCCTTTCAAGTCGTCTACTAGCTGAAACCTTTTCCTACCTCTTTCTCTTTTTCCATCCAGTTTTCCTTCTAGCACTTCTTTAATCATGCACTCTCTCCCCAGGTAATGTCCAATCCAGTTCGCCTTCCTCTTTCTGATAGTCTGTATAATCGTTCACTTCTCCCCTATTCTTCGTAGTACTTCCTCGTTTTTCACCCTATCTGTACATTTAATCTTCAGCGTTCTTCTCCATGTCTACATTTCGAAGCTTTCCAAGTATTTTATATCATTTTAGCGTCCATGTTTCTGCCCCATACAAAGCTATACTCCATACACAGCATTTTATCAACTTCTTGCCGATATACTGCTTTATATTTCCCGTTAGTAGGAGTTTCTTTCTTCTGAAAGCGGCTTTTACTTTCGTTATTCTAGTCCTGATTTCATAGGTACATTTTGCTTCTCTCGTTATGATGCTTTCAAGGTATTTATAGTCTGAAACTTGTTCTAATGGCTTTCCTCCAATACTTGTTTTCAAATTTTCTTCTTTACATGATATTTTTCTGTATTTTCTACCTGTTATCACTAGTCTATTTATTATTTTCTTTCCTTTCTTGTTAGAAGTACTTGATCATCCGCATATTTCACTGTTCTTATAATCCTTCCTCCGATTTTGAAATATTCTGTGCCTTCTAACGCTTCCTGCATTAGCCTCTCTCCATATATATTGAATAGGATCGGCGATAGACAACACACCTGTCTTACTCCTCTACCGATATGTACTCCGCTGGTGTCCGCATTCTCCAACCTGAACTTTACAACTTGATTCACATATAGATTACTGATCAGTCTCCTGTCTTTCCAGTCTACACCTATATCATTTAATATCCTCATCAGCAGTACCCAATTTACTCTATCAAAGGCCTTCTGCCAGTCGACGAAACATACGCAGCAATCTTGGCTATACTCTATTGCCCTTTCGGATATGATTCTCACTACACCGATGACAACATATAAAGCGTTTTATTTAAAATAAAGAAAATACAACAATATAAATTAAATATGTCCATTAAATAGTGTCGCTAATTAGCCTATTAGTGTTTATGAGCAAAGTATGGTATGATGCAACTTCACTGTTTGGATTTTGATAATATGTATCACAAAATCCTTATAACTAGAGAATCGTACATTTCAAATTTGAAATGTTGCCAGCATTTTTAATGATAAACACAGAGAAGCTTGAAAGTTTTTTGAATATTATTTTTTTTAACTTCACATCTACAATACTTAAGTACTTAGCGTAAATGCCCATCAACATGACGGGAAATAAAATTATATTGCCGTATCCCCCTCCCACCAATATGACAAACGTTAATTTTCCTTATGTGTTTATCTAACAATAAGTTGGTTTTCCTTATTCATCAATAAATAAGTCGTAGTTAAGCGAGTCCATGTAGAAACGTAAGTAAGCAGAACAATATAATTTTGATAATTTCGCTTCATAAAATTGACAAATTTCACAGAAATGTTTTCATGGTCTCATGTAATTAAAACGGTAAGCAGCGTACCAAAAAATTGACATCTAATAACAATGCCAGTAAAATGCTTATCTCATTACTAAAATAAATATATGTATATAAGCCAACAATTGACCTCTAATATGTTATTGTCTTCTGCTTCTGTTTGCGAAGCTGTAATAGTTAAAGAAGCCTATAGCAGAAGGAATTGAATTGAACCTTAAAGAATATTCCCGAAGAATTAAAATAAGGTTTCGTTTTCGCTGTATTTACGGTATGTTTATTACTCTTAGCTTCTTTTTTATTAATAACAAGACAGCGCCGCTACCATGCAAGGCAGCTTCGCCAATAAAATGAAAGCAACAAGCATAGCATGGAAACTTAGGGAAAAAGTTCTAAATGAAACAATGTTTAAGTCAAAACAATTTCAAATACAACGAAAAAAATTAAAATACAAAAATGCATGTTATCCGAAAGGATCAGTGAAATAATTTTAGTAGCTGTTACTAATCATGATCGAACCTCTTTAACGCTATTAAAGTTAAATTTATTCTTATTCCGTGATAGTTTTTTTATACACCCTAAACAACTAAAAGCTGTAGGTTACAGAAATTAATGAAATGGAAAATGAATGGAAAAGAAATCGCACTGATGGGATGATGAATAAATCATTTTCAAAGAAGAAAAGTCAGAATTAACAGAAGACCAAGGCAGAGAGGACTGAAAGAACTTTCGTGAGAGAGCAAATATTTAAAAAAAAAGAAAAAAAGAGCGAGGAATTTCGAAACAGAATCATTAGGGAAAATAACGGAAAAAAGAAAATTTATATGGAATCGAAAAAGACATGAGAAATGAACAGAAACTATTGAAACCTTACATAGATCCCGCATTACAGCGATTACGACTCATAATAACTGCCGTTATTGGATTGGAACGCAATTCAAAATTCTCCCCGCTGTATACGAAAGAAAAGATCGAATTTTTTTTATTCCTGCATTTAGATGATTCATTAAAGACCGATAAAAATTGAATCATTGTTAATTTTCTGAGAATAACTTATTTAAACCAGCCAGTATAAAACTTGAGATACAAGCGTATTAGAATTCATCACCTGAAAATGAAGTCTCACACTGACGTATTGCGCCAAGATAAAACATGTCCAGAAATATATAATTTCTTTCGACTGCCGCAAAAATTTTAACAGATTTAATACGACGATGTTATTGATTTAATTGAGATCTGATTAAAACATACGATCAACCTTTTGTACATAATCAGTCATCAAAGTTTTTTAGTCTAATGCATTTTAATCACTGCGTATCCAATCGTATAAAAGCATTAAAGCTTTATTTAATCACCCTTGAATACGACGTAAACATCCCCAGGAACCTCCGTTTAATAAACTAATCGTACCAAGTGTTCCAATTAGGGAGGCACACTACACAATTACCACAATGGCTTGACGAACGGAAAGGGGACGAAGAAAGAGAGAACAAGAGAGGAAAGAGGCAAAGGGGAGCGAGAAGAGGATCTCATAGAATGCGGGGGAGTAGGAGGAGATTGATTCGGCAATCCATAAAAAAGAAAGACTGGATTAGGAATTGGATAAGGGGAATGGAGGGAAAAAAAAGATGAAGAGATGGAATGCTAACCCCTTTCAATAAGAAGAGTTAGAGACGGGTAAGTGTTCTCGAAAGATCGGAGAAAAAACGGGAGGAATCCCTTGGAAAAGAAACAAACGAAGCGAAAGTGAAAGAGAGGGCAAAAAAGGGGGCGAGGAAATGGGAAATAGGAGGAGGAAGGGGGAGGGATAAACATGAAGAGCGGTAGAAAAGAGGAGGAGACGGATGAAGTGGTGGCCAAAGGGGAATTAAAGGAGAATGATAAAAAAAAAGGGGGGGGGGAAGAGGAGGGAGGGCGGCAAGGCGTGGGTGGAGTGGGCGGTATTGGGGAATGATGAAAAGATGTATAAATTACGATGGTCGGGAGGGAGAGAGGCTGCGAGGGGGGAGGAGGTCATTCCTACTGGTTGGCGCGGTTGAAATTAACGGACTCAGCGGAGGAGGAATAAAACGTATAGAAGGAAGGGAGAAAAAATGACCTGGGAAATCTTCCTGGAAGGGAAATAAGGAGCTAAAAAGACGCGTAGTAGAGGAGAGGAGTATAAGGAGGGGGTGGCAGAAAACGTTGCGCTTCCGCGAGGTCGATGGACGGACTTATTTATAACCCCGGTGTGTAAAAAAAAACGAGAGAGGGAGACCTCGTATCATTTTTTTATAATGATTTTTTTCGCTCTGTTGAATTTTGGAGGGGGTTTCTTTTTAATTCACTCGTAATCTTTTTAAAGGGGTTTGTGAAGTGTTGTGGGGGGAGGGAGAGAAAGGGGTTGGGAGAAGTCAAACATGGGGGTTGAGGAGTGATTGGGACAAAAATGAAAAAAAAAAACTTTCGGCGATTGGATTCCTCTGGACGGCTCAAATGAATGCTTGATGGGTATCCAATGTCGCAAATTGATTATTGATTTCACTGGACGTAATGTTTGCAGAATCCGGATATGACGGTGTGTTGGTAGGTATATAAAATACGAAAATTAACCAAAATAAATAAAAGACAAATGAAATAACAATACAGTTAACGAAATATAGGCATAGCGTAATATCAAATATTAGTGTTTTTCCTGGCTAAATATACGCCAGTGCGAACATGGCGATTCAAATTTAAACAGTCATCATTTTTTTCTCCTGTAGGATTAAATAATAATCTGCACGGGTAGAAAATAAGCTAGAATGATTTTTTTTTAATCTCTCGGATATTACAGCAACGTACTCGAACAAAAAAATTACTTAATTTCTCCTGCTTCGTTATATTATCGTCGAACGAATCCCAACACTTCTCTCGAGACATCACCTTTAACCACTTAAAAAAAAAAAACAATACCGCCCCTTCTCCCCTGACGATAGACGACCTTTGTACCATCTGGTGAACATTGACATCAATCGACCGAATAAAATGGAATTGAAGGAGTTTCCTGGTTAGAGAGAGAGAGAGAGAGAAAGAGAGAGAGGTCTGGCCAACTGAATTAGGATTAAAATGTTCATTTTCCCTTTTCTACCAGTCGTTCGTTCGATCTCAATTTGGCAATTAACGAACTTCTAAATAATAATATTTTATTTTTCTACCGCGCGAAACATTCTCCCGTCATCGTCTACTCCTCCCCTTCCATTAAAAAAAAAAGGAATAACCAACCATCTTCTTTTTCCCACCCTCTTATCGGTTTACGCATTCCAATCCACAGATGGAGCTCTTATCCCCTCGTCGGTTCTCTTATTCAAATTCATCGCTTTCATCCTCTCTTGCCTCTTTATTAGCAAGGCATTCGTCGTAGGCCTCCATCTTTGGACCGGAGGAGAAAAATTCAGACGCATCGAGAGGAGTAATAAGAGGGAAAGAAATATATAACATCTACACGAAAAAAAACTAATTATCGCGATTATAAAACAAATATTTCCGTGAATGTGGACATCAATTAAATTTATATATGTATACAAATGTATTTAGCTCTGATACGATAGGTACCTCTTAAAACATCTTAATCGTGAACTAATTTCAAGTAAACAAAAATTCCCAAAGGAGATTCGAAATGATGAAACGAAAAACAAATTTAATTCTATCAAACAGAAATATAGAAACAGAATGTACTTCGAATACGTTCTTATCGTATATTCGCGGAAAAGTTGTCGAAAAATTTTAACGACCTCTTTTAAGGTACGTATGTTAGGGAATAAAACGTCAAAGAATGAACTTTTTTTTTACCCCCCTAAATATTACATTCCACGCTCCCAATCACTCGTTAATAAGAATTTATAAAGGTCGGTAGGAAACCGCTCTCCTAATTCATAAAAGCGAAGAAATAAAAACCTCTCTCTCTCTCTCCCTCCCTTTTACTGGAATCCGGGGATTAAACGGAGCGTGGCTAACGATCCGGATAAGACGAAGATAAAGAAATTCGAAGAGGGATGAGAGTAAAACGCCGGAGGAGGTCGGAGATTAGAATGGATGGGGAAAAAATCGAAACGCACTGATGAGTAAAGGATGAGTAGATGGGAAAGAAACGGGTAGGAGAAAAGAAGAGACGTAAGAAAAGAAAAAGGGGGGATTGAAGAGGAGAGAATCGAAGGGATAATACATACAAGAGGAATATACGGAGTGCGTGTCGAGGGTTGCCTAAAGCACAGGGGGAAAGGGGGTTTGCCATCAAAAAAATATATCTTATGAACCACGTAAATTTTCCTCACGAAATACGATCGCTTTAATTAATTAATACATTTATCGCAGTCTCTAAAAACATCCGGGGCCAGCGTGCAAAGAGATTTAAAAAACAGCAAAATCATAAAGCCGATTTCTAGTTCCATATAGTTATCATTCGTTTTCAATTTTCTTCGCTTCCGACCGCAAATACATTTGCCTTTTGATAAAAGCTAAACAAAAAACCGTATGGTATTTTAGGTTTTGTAAATTTGATCTTCTTTTTGGATACAGCAAAGCCGTTTCATAAACAATACAAACTTTTACTTCACTTTGGTTTAACATCAGCAATTTAGCCTGACGAGAATGGTAAAATAATTTCGACCTGTTCTTAAATCACGTCCATTTATGACATCACCACAGGACAGTAGGAGAAAAAACGTGACACTCTGTCGGATGACTTGAACCTGAAATGCTTATTTCGTACATTACTCCATACATGCAGGAGCGATACCACCTGAAATAAACATGCATTACTATTCACATTCTTACTATAAACGGCAGACATTAAAACAATTACTTTAGGGCATAGAGAGAGAGAGAGAGGCGAAGATGAGAAAACAGTTCGAAAGAACGAACGAAAAGCAGCAGATGTAAATTCGACTTATAGCGACATACATCCGACGGATAAAATCTGAATTATGGAAGAAGCGAAACTAGAAGAGGAAAAAGGGAGGGTTTCGCTAGGACTGAAATTAGAAATTGAACCGCTAAGTAAAAAAAAAAGAATCAAGAAACACGATCCGAAACTATGGAAGGAAAACACTACATAGAGACAGAGAGAAAGAGATAAGGGATGGGAACACAAGATTCGCAGAGTGGCAGATTCGAGAAGAGAGAAGAAATAAAGTTTGCTCGGGAATAATTAATGGAGAAGCTAAAAGCGGGAGAGGAAGACGTAATGGAGACGAACGGTGCGAGACGCGGTGAAAGCGGAGAAAGCGAGACGGAAACCCATTCCAGAAATACGAAAAGAGAAAGGAAGAAAGGTTAAGATGTGAAATTGGGAATTTACAAAAAAAAGAAAAAAAGGACGCGATAAAGGTGGAACAAATTAACGTGACAAGGAAGGAATTCCGATAGAGAAGGAGGAGGGCGGGTGGAAGGAAGGAAGTGGTTACCCCTTTCATTATGTATACAAGTATACATATACAAGTACAGGAATAAAAAAGGGAACGTTTTAGAGTAGGTATCGTATCTCGGCAGGTGGGTTGCAAAAGAAAATTTACATAATTCGATTATATGGGGAATGTTGAACGTGAAAGTGAGTAGAGAAAGCGGAAGAGAAAAGGAAGTGGAATCGAAAAGGGAGAAAATAGGGAGATAGAAGAGTCGAACGGGAAAAGATGAAAACACGAGAGCTAAAATCGAGACAGATGAGGGATGGGAAGCGACGCAGAGCGCGAAGGGAGGGGGAGAGAGAGGGAAGAATTAAGTGATGCTTACTTAGCGGAGTAAGACGAAGTTAATGGCGCCAGTTTCTGGATGGAGAGATCGCAAAAAAAATGGTGGCTGCTATATAAGAATGGGAATCGAGAAGAGAGAAGGAAAAGGAGAATGAGAAGAGGTCAAAATACGGGAATTGGCGGTTTCAAATAATGAATACATTTGCATAAATGCTTCCATAACTATTCCGAATGGAGGAGGTAAAAATGGAAGTGGCACTTGAGAAAGGATGGAAGGAAAGGTGTGTATTATATATGTATGTATGTATGTATGTACGTACGTATGTACGTATGTTATGTATGTATGTGTGTATGTATGTATCTAATCTCTTTCGAATTGTTTCTACTGTTATTAAAGGGGAAGATCAGGAATAATTTCATGAGGTAAATTTGATTACGTGAATCATAACTGAAAACGTATTTACGGAGATAGAATGACCGCGGAAAGCTATGCGTCGGTTGAATCTATTGATTTATTATCGATTAATCAGTCCATTATCTGAGTGATCCAAAAATTCTTTAACGACATATTTTTAAACTAATGAAAATCCATCATACAGATATAATCGATTTCTTGCCTAAACATACACTTTCCGATTTCAAGGCGTACGATATTTTAAGTCAACTGTTAACTCGCTGGAGAATTATATGGCAGCCGAAAACAAAATTCCTTAAATATAAGAAGCATTTAAATATAAAAATTGAAAACGCTTAAGTGATTTTCTTTGGCACCTCAAACAGTCATAACAGGTCGGCTGTTTATAACGTTTGCCGTGATAACTTTTCCTTCCGGTTATTCAGTCTTTCTCAATCTATATCCATTTATAACTCGTTAAAATGTTTTTAAACGGCCACGAGAGCCTTCTGAATAGAATTCTATTTATTTACAGAAATTGCAAAAATGAAAAAAAAATTCTTCAAAGTGACCAAAATTGAATCGGCAAGATTACGAGATTCCTATTTCCCGAAACAATTTCATAGCATATGCCAAAGGGAGAAACGATTCCCAGAATCTTTTGTACCAAATTAATCGTACCGACTACAAACACAACAGAGTCAATTTATTTCTCTCAAAGGGCACGAAATAAAATAAAAATAACTGCGAAATACAGGAAACAGACGAGCGAAACGTTTCCTTTCATCTTGCACGTTATAAATGCGATCGAGAAACTCTCGGATTATTTCCGTCTTCTTTCGTTTGGAAACAATCTGCCATCCACTTCCAATTTTTCAAACACTTCTTTTTTTCGTTCGATCGAAAAATGAAAGAATCACGATCGTTATTCTTTTATCCTCTAAGGAGGAATTCCTAATACCATTCCCTTATAATATAAATAAATAAATATACATTTTTTTGTTCCTCGCTTTCATAATCCATCATGCTTTCCGTAAAGACCGTCGCTCCATGCTACAAAAGTCTCCGCCAGCCTCTGAAATCTCCAAGGCAACGGTTACGACGAGAAAGAGGTCTCCAAGTTTCTTTTTATTCCCTCCTTCGATCCAACAATTCAATTCCTATCCTTGGAAAGCTCAACAGACAGCCATCTTGGCGGCTAAAATTATGCAAAATAGCATTTTAATCATCTTTATGTTAAGTATGTATTCTTCGTTCGACTAATTTTCAATTCTCTTTAACGCAAGTAATGTATGAATTTTATAAATTCGTGGCTAACGAAAAAACTTATGGAGTCACTTGACCGTATTACATTTGCATGCTAAATAAATTTGCTATAGTGAATACAAATTTTCTCGTGCATTAATAAAATGCCAACATTTACGAAGGAAGCAAAAAAAAACTGTACCCTATTTAACGCTAAATGCAACCGATTGTGTCATTGGTGGACGGGAAAAATCATCACAGTGACGAAGAGAGTCAAGGATAATCAAATGTTCGTTAATGACAATCGCATAGACTCCTCTCCGTCCCTCTTCAGCGACGCCAATATGTCGGATTTTTTTTTGTAAAAGTACACGTCGACGAAATTAACAAGAGGCGTGAATGAACTCTGTTCGATGGTATAACGATCACTTTAATATTCGCCGCTGCCGCTTCGAGAAAGAGAAACGCAGCGAATGCGGATTCGAAAAACGTTCACTACCATGATTGACCGACGTGAGGAGAAAAAACGTGTAATTGAATCTAAAAATTGAGGCGTGCGATTTTATCTCAATGGCTTCCCTTCGCTGGAGATAAATTCGGATATTCCATATCATCACATAAATTCGAAATAACCGCTTCCCGCCGTTGAATCAATAACGAGGGAAGATTCTAATTTTCGATAACCAGTCGTCCGAATTAACTAATCAGAGCGACCGCTATCGAAATTTCAGAACAACAGAGATATATCGATACACTAAACTAAAATGGAGCGATATCGTCAAAAACGCCTGTGGAATATTTTTATCTCGATGAAGAGCGATGGGCATTTCACATGCCCTAATATATTTTTTACGAGTTTTTCAATTTTCGTATAATCTCGTTCAGAAATCTTTACGTAAAGGAATCGATCGGTCCCGAAGCAATCTTAATCGATCTCGGTTTTTGGAAGTCGAGATCAATCTGTTGTGTTTCGTTTTGTGGTTAAGTTTTTCGCTCCGCATTTCCTCCGTGATCTGACTTTGCCGCCACTCGTTTTTGTGATTACAAACATTTATTATTCTTTTGTTAACGTGATTTATTGACGCAGTTGTAAATCGAAAACCTTTCACTTTAACTATGACAAGAAAAGACGAATTTTTCTTTGCTTTGAATGGAAACATTCGTGCTTGCTTGATTTACGATGCGGTTGTCTCTTTACCGAAAATGGGTAATCTTAATCGCCATTTTAGCGATTTCCTTTCCCATTATCTACGTTGACTTTCCTCCGAAATCATTAGCGAGAAAAAAATAAAGTGAAAAGTAAAAGTGTTCCTGACAGCCTTATTATTTTAAAAGATGAGACGATTTCCATTATATATAGAAAAACACGGTCATGAACAAAAGCGAAAGTACTGAAAGAAAATTTGGCTCGGTTCCAATGGAGATTTACTGACTCCGACAGGCTTAGCGTCGAGTAACTTCCTTTCTAATGTCACCATTAGCAGAATTAAACATCGAAAACGTGGTCGAAAAAACTCGAGAGAATAATTTGGAACGAACGAAGTCACTGAGAAGCCCAGCTTATTCGAGTTACAAAGTGACATTTTATTGAAAAAGAGTCGAGATTTCGACATATACGGAAATATACGATCACAGAGAAATGTCCGCTTTTAAATAAGTTTGTCGGTGGATACATATACTTAAATTACCCTTCTCATACATTAATTTTATCTAATCGGAATATCGCACACGATTGACGGATTATCATATTGACGAGTGTTCACGTTTCGCTCTTAAAATTATTAATCTGATTATTTTTAAAAAAATAGGGGGACAACGATTCACTACACAATTCTCACTAATGTTCGTTCACGACTAAGATATAACGTATAATACAGTCTCAAACCTGGCTTGTATCATTCCCGATAAATACAGCGTATGTTTTGTATCACGATGCATACCGCTGCCATGGTGTCATTAATATCATCAAATTACCTAAACGGAAGGTTGGGCAAGCGTAAAAGCCCTGATGAGCGATCCGGCAGAATTCCGCGATGGAACTAAACGAAGGATTTTAATTCGCCGCGAGGATTACCAAAAATCTCTTCGCATCAAAAGGGAGAGATTTGGTCTGATCATCAGATAGTATCGATTTCATCGAAAAGCGTAACGGATTTTGATTATTCGGAGACAAATTAATTCACCGGATCAGCATTACATAGCCTAATTAGTTGAGCTTGCAGATCGTGTGTCAGACAACGTATTTTAGGGTTATTGACACCGGAAAATGATATAAAAAAATGAGATAAATAAAAACGAAAAATATTATATTTCAATAAGAGAGGATAGATTTTTTTTAAATTTTTACATGAATAAAATAAATACTCAGCCATTCCGATATTTTATAAAACTGTAAACTATACTCTTTATAGAGCAGTGGGCGTAATTATCACGAAAATGAAACAAATTGCACTCTGTCTGTAAAAAAAAAACTTTGCTGCGAAAATAGTACAAATATTTTGTAAAAAGAGTGCATTTTCTTTATTTTCGTGAAAATTACGCGCAATCCCCTATTATGGGGGCAAATATCGACCTCGTCAGTGAATTACATACATAAGGAATAACTAATGTTTGACGAAGAATGACAGGAAAAAAAAATTTCACCAGAATGCGAAATGTTTTAACTGAACGTAAGAACAAATTATGTGTCCATGTGACTATGGTGATAATTCACACAAGTGGATGAAACACCAACGAAAAATATAATCTTCAATAACTGGATTGAATTTTTATGGCTAAGAAGAAAACATAATTTAAGAAAAGAGATATGCCAATACGATTCCAAATGTATTCGTTCCCTTATCATTGAGCAACAATAAGTCACTCTAGTTACATACGAGAAAGGATAAGGATTAGTTTCGGTTAATTAGTTGTTGAAATTAAACACATTGTACAGAAAGCAGGAGTCAGTGCTCTCGGTACAATAAAAATATAATACAGAACTATCAATATATCATTAAGCAAACATCTTATTTGCAACCGTCGTAACAATTATTGCACACACCGTAACACGACCAGCAGAGCTTAGATAGCAACAAATCAAGCATCAACCTTTTTTTGGAAGGCGATACCATCGTATACCTGATCAGAAATTATTTAAATTAAACGGTAACATACAAACCTCAAATAAAATAAACTTCAAATCCTATTCATTAAAATATACCAAATTTATCTCGAGCACGACCAAAAATATTACTCGGTCTATCCCACCTCTCTTTCCCCTCCATAATCTGAACGGAATTAAATTGTGTCGCGGAGAGAAGACGCTCTAAAAAAAAAAAAAACCCATGTATTATTCAAAGACCAACTCACACAAGCTCAGGTGGCCCACGAGATTAAATCCCGTGTCGCGCGAGATCACGAGGGAGAGCGGGAGAAGAATAAGAAAGAAGAAAAAATAAATAAACGAAACAAAAATATCCGAATGGATAGGAAAGAAAGATACAGAAAAAACAAATGAGGAGATAGGACGCGTCGTTTGCGATATTCCGAATAGTTTCGCCGCACTCATCAGTGCAGCGTCGTAATCCCGGGTTTCCATGGAAACGGGAAGCCCCGTGAGGTGGATAAGCTTGCGGTGGTGGGAGACAGAGAGAGGATGAGAGGAGAGCAGATGAAAGAGAGGAAAACCATTCGAGTTCCGACGGCGCGGGAGATAATTAGCTCAACAAAGAGAGATTGGGGGGGGGGGGAGAGAAAGAAAGAAATAGAACAGACGAGACAAACAGAGCGAGAGAGTGAATACTACGAACGATGATTTATTAGGGAAGATGAAGGAAACGGTAGCGTGGTCGAGAAGAGGTAGAGATTGAGAGAGAGAGAGGAATGGTAAAAACTCTCGGAAGGAAATAATGAATGCGATGGATATAAATAAAAACGTCAGACGGAGCGAGGCGATCGCGCGCGGCGGCGCGACAAAAAGGGAGAAGAATAAGAAGAAAGAATAAACGAAACAAATATATCCGAATGGAGAGGAAAGAAAGATACAGAAAAAACAAACGAGGAGATAGGACGCGTCGTTTGCGATATTCCGAGTAGTTTGAGACGAGAGAAAGTGCAGCAGAGAGGGAAGCACTCTCGCTTTAAATACGTCAAGGGCAAAAAAATATAATAAGCCGGAGGAAGGAAACGCGAATGACGAAGTACGCATTTCTGCTGGTCTTGAGTCGTTAAACACCACGCCGTCATTAATCGTCGATGATTTTATTACTTGCTTCTACCATGGTGATGCAAATCATACAAATGAAAGCGTGAATGTGTTTCCTATCGAAAAATATAGTTAAGTTATTATTTAACCACCACTTCTACTTATACTACTTACTGATAATTGACAACATTCGAAAGGATTTGTATTGATTATATATATATATATATTTATATATGTATGTGTGTGTATATATAAATATATATATATGAAGAATTAAAGGTAATATGTTATCTCGATGGTTCACCAAAAAAATCTTTCATTATTTGATACGAAAGTTCGTGTTCCTGATAAATATATAACATAACGGAATTGACGGCTACATTTTCTATATTTTATCAATTGACGATTATAAACCATTTAATATTAAGTTTAAAAATAATGTGTCCGGTCAAAAAATTCCATATTAACATGTACAAGAAGAGGCATCAAATGAAAAAGCTTTGAAAAAATTTGAGAGGTACCATTCGAGGATTCGGAAAGAGAGACCACTATGGAAAAAAATCGGAATTACGAAAATGAACAGTAGGCATGCACAAAGGAGGCCATTTAAAGCCAAAAACGTTCGTCTCAAGTAGATTTGTTCACTAGCTGAGATTAGGGCTTTCAAACGAGAGAGGTATCCGGAATAAGCTGGAATTAAAACGCACCCTTGCAGGAAATTAAGACTTTTCCATTTGTCACAAAAGGAAAAGACGATTTAGTGAAGCTAAATATATAAAGTGCTCCAAATGCGCCCTTTAAAATTTTAATGACTGCCCCAAAAGTCTTAACAAACAGTTAAAACTAACATAAAGAAATGCCTGTCAGCCCTTTTAGCATCTAAAACTTTCAAAAGAGAATAAAAAAACTCATCTTATTACTAAAAATCGAATCGATAAAAAATATCTCCCCGGACGCCAAAGAAAAGTTTGGAAAAACGAAGGGCAGATTTAAGCTAAAAATCAGACATCATCATTGGCGATTCACCTACACCATATTCTAGAAGAAGCTGCTGTCGGTAGATCGCCACCGATGAAGGCCGATTTGTGGGCGAAATGCGCATCTGAATTTCCTAAACTTTCCCAAAGCAACGTTTTATTTAAAAATTCTCATCCATAACATGATAAAAAAATAGAGAATATATTCTATATTAGTGCTAATTTCTTTTGGTAAAACTAAACTCTTAGTCCCCCATCAGAACTTCGTCATACTTTTAAAAAACACGCCCACCGGTAAATTAATCACGTGCGCGATTAAATTGACCGGCAGCCTCTCAACCATCCCTTTTTTTTTTACATTCACCGAAACCCTGAAACTCGTACCCCACGCCTTATCTTCATAAGAGCAACTTCTACGTAAACACGAATTCAATTATTCAAATCGAACGAAATGAATTAGCAATATTAATCGGAACCATCACAAAAAGGGGGATTCAATCTCTCTATGTATATAAATCACTAAATCCACTAGAGTAATAAATTTTCTTTTCCACCGTCGTGCATATTAAATTTAAAAAAAAATTAATCCCAACCTTCAAACGGCCGAGCACGAAAAACCATTACTACACCCGAAACTTTTCCATTTCTCTCTCTCTATCTTTCGGAAAGGAAACCTTGGAAGGGCACAACTCGAGCGCATCAGAAACCCGACCAGACATCCCTCTTTCTCTCTCTTACTCGTCTCGGCGGTTTTGGCAGAGAGACGCGTAGCGTGGGATTGAAGGGGGATTAGTCTCCCTGGAGAGAGACAGAGAGGTAAATTAAGAATTCCGTCGCGGTGTGAGAGGAATTCCGGTGAGACTTTCCTCGCGGGGAATGGAATCGAGAGAGAGAGAGGGCGGAAAAAAGAAATGGATAGTGAAAGCTAGGGAGAAAGAATGGAGAGAAAGAAAGATAATGGATTAGGGGATGGGGATGGAGGTGATAGGGAGAGAAGCGATGACAGAGGAAAGGAGAGTAGGAAAATGATAACACAGAACAGAGATGAAAGGATCAAGTAATAAGAGTATAGAGGAATGAGAGAACAGAGACAGACAGACAGACAAACGGCTTTATTAGGTCGAAATTGAGACAATATAGTCCCTTCTTACATTTAACCCTGCGTCAACGGTTACAGATGAGGATAAAATAGTACTAATAAATTCACAGAAAAGAACCAGAAAAAAAATAGAAAAACATCAAATTATAAATTCGGGAAATTTTTATAAAAAGGCAGAGTTATTGTGGGAAAAACCTAGGAAGAACCAGGCTGGCCAACCTAGTAAAGAGCCACGCAGGAAAAAACCCACGAAGGGAAGGGGGGTGAGAAGAACCTGCGAAAATCCTATATACATAAAAGAACATAAATTTACATATAACCAAATTCATATATAAAATGTTATTTACAGATTTAACAATACTTATATATATATATACACACACATACACACACGTTTAAAAAATAAAATAAAAATTATTAAAAAAATAAAAAAAACAAATAAGAATATATCACATACGTAACCAGAAAAATACAAAATATAATTTACAAATACACTAATACCGTCATTTAAGAGAGACGTAGCGAGAGGTGAACGCGGTGAAAGAGGGAAGAACGGAAAGAAATGGAGGTGGCCAATAAGAGAAAGACAAGTAAAGCGATGAGGAAGGGGGAGAGAGGAATGCAGTGAAAGAGAATGGGGAAAAATAGAGTGGGAGATTATTCTTATGACTACCATAAAAAGAGAGAGAGGGAGAGAGAGAGAGAAACAGAGGGTGAGTTTTAGATGAGTGCAGCAGTCATCTCCACTTGATAAACCGCGTGATGATGCAGACTTGGCTTCAATCCGCCGACTGCGTCCCATAAAAGCACGAACATTTTTTTGACTCAGTTGATCCCACAACGTAACATTTGGAATTCTTTTATTTTATTTTTTTTAAAGCGCGTTGGCTAGACGGAGATGGTCCATGGATGGGGAAGAACCTAAGTTACGTTTGCATATGAATAAGAAGGGACGGGAGAAGCGGTTTCATAAGTATTGTCGAGGAAAAACTCGCGCGAATCCGCGTTGAGATAGGTTTTTAGTACGTAAACCACGATGAATTTTTACGTCGCCCTTCACTACGTTTCCTAAGCTATTTTTTATTCTTATTTTTTATATATATATATATATATATATATATATATATATATATATATATATATAAATTTACATTTATTGCGTTCGAGGTTTTTTGAACCAACAAATAATTTTACATAAATCATGCGGAATACGTTTCAGACATTTGTTTTTGTCGAACTTCGTTAAAAAACAAACACTGTGAATAATGAACTTCGCTGACTTGCACATACTCGTAGGAAGTTCACCATTTTCTTTTACAAATAAATCCATAAAAGTAAGTAATTCCACTGGTAAAAAAACTTCACCCAATGGAAAACCGATGCATTTTATCATTGAGCCAATCCGATAAAAATATATCGATGCAGTCTCGTGAGATATCGATACCAAAATTCTCATCCACTAACATCCTCCATCCCCGCCGGAAAATAAAACCAGCAAGAACCAAAAAAAAAGATCGAAAGACGCAAAATGAATAACGAGGACATTTTTCGTAATCCTCCCTTTTTAAAAAATTATATATATATATATATATTCTTAACAAATAATTTTTAAAATGCGAAATTTTACTTTCGCGCGCGGTCTGATACGACGAGCAGGTGATCACGCAGGGATGGACGGAAGAGGCACAGAGAGAAAGTAGACGCGGGAGATAATTATTAATGGGATCAGGTCCGGGGTGAGGAGAGAGAGAAAAAAAAAACGACGGCGGATTCTGCGCGAAAGAAAGAGATGAAACGCTACGTTTTGATGGGGAGAAGGGAAGGGTTGAGTAGGGAAGGGTTGAGTAGGGTAGGCTTTGGAGGGTTTAAAGCGGGTGGTAGCAATATTCAAAATGGAAAGATTTAGGCTCTTAATCAGATCAATTCGAGTGTTCGCCGCGGGGAGTATGGGTATTTCACGGAAGGGTAAAGAGGGAGTTGACGAGAGGAAGAGGAGGGGAAGGTAAAAATCGGATATGCGGTCGGAGAGGGAGAAAGGCGGGATATAGAGGAACAGAGAGAGAGAGAGAGAGAAAAGGGGAAAGTGAGAGCTTTATATCCACAAGCGATATGGAAGTGCGTAGACGTTCCGTTGGGGATCGCATATTTTCCGAAAGATCGGTATCGATCCGATCAGCGGCATTTATAATATTTTTTTACAACACCTTCGTTATCGAGGTTATATATATATATATTTATTTATTTATTTATTAGCGGTCGAGATTTATTCAGAATCTTTCGGGAGATAACTCTTCCCTCGCCGGAGCGGATTCGGATGAACTATTGTTTACTTATATAAACTTTCTCGATATAGTAAAATCAAGATAGTGAGAAAACATACGTAGTATGTAATTAGAACATTTGACAAAACCTGTCTGAATGGAAATTTTATGGTTTTTTTTTTTCAAAAACGATTACCAGAATTTCTAAAAAAAAAAATCTGATGTGGCCAACACATGACTTTCTCCATATTCTCCATATATTTTAATTATTATGAATAGCATTATAAGGCAAAATTATTATTTCGTATCGTAAAAGAATAATCTTCCTTATTACCGAAAATTAGGTATATTTTGAATATGTTTACAGAATTCACCGCTACATGGTGGTGGCGCTGTATACAGGAAATTACGAAAAAGTTAAATATCTCCGAAATGGATGGTTCTAAAAAAATTTGTTTCAAACAAAACTTGGAAGAAATATTATTCTCTACAACTTTGGTCCTCACGAAAATTACCAATAACGATGTTTTTAAGGAGATATTTAACGGAAACCGAAAAACCGGTTATTTATAAATAACTCCTAAACAATAACTCCTATAGAAAATTGTTTCAAATAAAAACGGTAGGAAATTACATTCTCTATAACTTTTGTATAGAATTGTATATACAATAATGATGTTCTAACGAAGAAATATCGCAAAAACCGAATCGGGTTTCGAATAAACCTCGACTTCCGGTTAACCGTTATTGTCCAAAAACTAATCAGTTCTTTGTGCTCATGATAAAGTTTTATATATGAAGTTTGGTAACGATATGGCACGTACTTTTTGAGTTAGAGTGCCCACAATAACATACACACACAGACATTCCGAAAATAGTCTAAACGTGTTCTAGGGACCTCAAAACATGTATTTCCGTTGAAATCTCGAAGTCGATTTTTTTCATGAATACAATACTTTCCCATTACTACGTATGGAGAAAGTAAAAAAAAGCGCAAGTTACGATTTTCGGCGTTTAACAAATTAGTTTCGTATGCAGTGCGCACCATAAATTAAATAAAAAATGTTTATATTTTTATAAATTTTTTAACCACGACGTTTTATTCGCGTCAGGTCCTTGATTCGGTCTTCCAAGGACTACTTCACTTCAAATCCTCGTAACCACCACGTCCTTTTGAGCTGCCAATATCCTTATTCTCTCACTGCCTCTTGGCCAATCTCCTATGACCTCCATTAACAACCAAATCTCTTCTTCGAATATTCGGGATGCCGAATAAACCCTGAATACGACATTCTTAGCACCATGGAGAATAAAAATCCTCATAAAAAATCGAATCAATTCCCAACTACATACTTTCCGAGTGAAGAGAGCGGCCGAGTTAAGGTTACTACGAAAACTCCTACCTGAGATATGTCGTATGATTAATAAACTCGAAATGAGTCCTTTCTTTCTTTCCAGTATAATCAACATAAAACGGTCCGAGAGAACGCGCGTGTTATTTTTATACGATTTTTTTACGCAAAAGAATGAAGAGAAGTGAAGGCGGGAATAGGAGCGTTCCGCGGTGATAATAAGGCTCGTTCCTTTCGCATTATAGAGCGTGCGCTGCGGGAATTGTGCTGAGGAGGAAAATGAAAGAGAGAGAGAGAGACATAGAGAAAGAGACGAAGACATGGTTCCAGAGATAGACACGCAAAAAGAGCCGGCGCCACAGTCACGCGTCAATTTCGTCAGTGGAAATGGAAATTTCACGCCATAGTCTCCTAATAAACAGACACATACACACACAGACACCTTTTATCCCTTACCGTCGGGCCTTTTCATCGCGGGGCGCTATAGTATTTTTTATTACCCTCCCTTAGACGGAGTAAGAGATGAAAGGGATTTCTCTCTTCCTCTTCCAAACCGCGGGAGAGACGGAGAGGAAGAGGATACGCTCTCAGCAGCAGCGGCAGCAGCGCTACCAAGTGGGCGTTAAAGGAAATAGGGCAATTTCCAGGATGCCTACTACGTTCATTGCACATTTTTAAAAAAAATACGCATTCCTCTTTATCAATTTCGTCTTAATTTTATTCGTGCAGACATCTTAATTATGAGCAATGATTAAATGGGATTTCTGAGAGAAAATTCTATTAGTCTCGTGAAAAGTATATTAAGAATGAACCAGCGAGTGGTATCCTAGTGTATTTCCGTGAATTTGACGATTTTTTCTCCGTTGTTGTATAATCGGAATACCTATCAGATTTGTAAATAATATATTCAGTTCCACGTTTGCTTAATCTACTTTCTGCATCAGTATTTTTTAATGTTTTTATCTCGCGATACAGAGGAAGGGAGGGGAAAAATGAAGAAGAAAATGTTCCGATTCGAATTTTCACTAACTCGCAATAAAACGCATTATCTACTAAAAGATTGGTATTTATCTAATTGGAGCATTTCGTTCCTAGCAATGCTGGATATATTTTCAGATGATTACGCATTGAGTGCTCAAATTTTGCTTATGAACCTAGCGAATTATTTCTGGGTCTTTGAAAAATAAATCTAAATATGGAATGATATAAAAATTAAAAATATCACATAAAGAGTTAGCGTTACGTATTCGTAATAATTTTGACTCTTTATTCTAATCGCTAGTAAAAGAATCTCGGAATAATACATATTAATCTATTTTACCAAAAATGTTGAATTAAACAAAAGACGACGTGACGACGTCACATAAAACTTTTATGACAAAAATGCACGAAAAAGTCTCCCGTATTATGATTAAGAAATACCGTTAATTCATCAATACACCATTATTTTAGGCAGAAGATAAACTTGGTCGTGCTAAACAAAAGAGAAAGCTTTCGAATCGAAAAAAGAGAGAGAGAGAAAAAATACTCTGTTTCCACTTCTTCTCGCCTCGGAGAATCCGCGAAACTTCCCAGACGGTCCTGTTTGTTCGTTTTTCGTGACGCGAAAAGAGCATTGGGTAAAAAAAAAATCGCCGCCCCAAAAAAAATATAATTTTTCCTTTTCCTCCAGATCCACGGGAGCGAGCTAGAGATTTCGTACTCTGTAAGGGTATCCCGGCAGATATACGAGGGAAAGAAAGATTCACCGACGCCTCCCTTAAAATAATGAATATGGCATTTTCTCTTAATGAAACCATAAAAGAAAACTGTGTTTCACCTGCGTCCACATTTGAAAATTTTGCGCTTTATGAGAAGAACCGTACAACATTATTTATATTTGTTTAGAGCTTGTAATATAGTATTGTCCACCATTAAAAAGTTTGAACAAATACATGACAAACACAAAGTAAACAGACTTACAACATTAGGCTGAAATGTTACTCCAACTACAAGATCTGGTTGACCGTTACATAGGCTGGTTGAAATTCGTTGCATTAATCACGAAAACTGAATTATTTGAATAATCGTTAAACGTGACTCCATGAGTCGTAAATCAACTGCACACTTTAAAAGAGAGTATTTATCATCAATAGTAATTTGTCTATATTCGTTCTTAGCACCGTCTAATTTTCATTTAAATTTAACTCACAATAGGAATTTATTATTTTAAACAAGCGAAAGCATACCACATACAACCCAGATTTCAATATCGATTTATGATAAGGTGACCAGATATTTTTGACCAAAAGGGAGGACAAATCCAGATTTTTTATACAAAAAGGAAGGACAAAGGAAGGGCACACTTCATTATCAAAAAAAAACTGTTTATATGCTTTATTTCACATTTCTCAAAATTAAATAAGGGTTTTTATGTGAGAGGATGCTATATTAAGAGAACTTTGGTGCTTTTGGGAAAGACTGTGCTTCGTAATACTTGAACGCCCGCCAACTGCGATACTAAATACTGCTGAACATATACAAAATTTAATGACGGTATCATCATTTCCAACAGGTCTTAAATGTGGAAATTCCTTAGGTAAAGTTCCATTTAAGTGACATTTTATTTTCTTGGCTGAAGACATTTCGTAGGGCATTACAACAAAGATTTAAAAATAAATATAATAAAATGGAAGATCGCGTTGTAAATTAAAATGAGAAAATCATATTTACCATAATAATGAAACAATTGCGGCTGTTCAATTTTCACTCAGGCAGGACGCAGTACATATATAACTATTTTTTCACAATTCACTGATAAGAGGAAAAACAAAACAAGCAATAGGAAGCTGTAAGAGTTTAACTAGCATGCACAGAAACGAAAACATACTAAAATCACTCAGCTACATTGCATTGCCGATAACGACTAAGTGAACTGAAGTGAATCGACTTTGTTTTACGAAAGAAATATTTTGAGGAATAGGACTGGATATGGGTTACAATGCACAAGAATTTTAATTAACCAGAAACCAAACATCTATAATCAAGGAGAATATAAAACATTTATTCTAGCAGACAAAGTGTTCTTTATCGATAAGAAAACACAATCAGCAAGCTTAAGACGAATTCTCTGCCCGTATAACAATGTAACAGACAGGAGCAGAGACAGCCAATCCACAAAAATCACATGATATTGGTTAGCATAGATCTGAGTTCTCAAAGTAGGAAGAAATGTTCCACGGATACACAAAGTTAAGCAAAAGGAAAGACATAGACAAAAATCTTGAAAAAGTAGGACATGGAAGGACAAAAGGCTTGGGAAGGACAACGATTGAAAAAGGCGGACTGTCCTTCCAAAAGAAGGACGTCTGGTCACCTTATTTATGATTAATTTTATTAATGTTACTACCAAGTCTGTTTTACGCATACTCCTGGTTGTGACACATGAGCCAAAGTTGTAATAAGTAAACACACTATTCCAATATTAACGAAACAGAAAAATCGCAATTATAGTAACGGTCAAGTCAACAAAGAATCGAACAGTAGTTGATCGGCGTTATAATCGGATACCGGTGAATTAAAACTTAACAATGGATATTTGCAGTTCAAATGGGTTTATGTTTTCCTTCCTAATTTTCCACTCGGTAAAAGCTATAATCCAAGACTTCCCAACTCAAACTAAAATTTCCACCATCACATTACCACGATAACTAATTTAAGTGGGCACTTCGGCGCCTTTGACCATAAGCGTCGGAAATGAAAATAATATTAGCGAGACGAGTGAACTGGCGACCTTCGAGGACTCTCATCTCCTTCCCCCCTCCCCCCTCCTTCCTCTTCATCCCTTTATCAACCTACCGAAAACAGTCGCGTATGGGGAACAAGAAAAAAGGACCCTTTTAATGAATTTATCGCAAAAAGGTGCTCTTCCGTCGAGCGCCTTAAAATGAAACTCGAAGCACAGCATATATATAATCTCTCTTCTTTCCTCACTTCGTTAAATTGCGGCAGGAAAAAAGGGCCACTTCCGCCGTACTTAAAGAAAAAAAAGGTGGCTTGCGCTCCCTCCCTTCTTGCTTTCTTAACACTTTCTCCCCCTTGGCCCCCCTCCCCTTACCTCATCCACGCCTCCTATAATAAAAACAACCTCTAAACCTTACCCTCCGACCATTCTGACACATTTCATCTCCTCTCCCTTCGAAAACTCTCCCTTCACGCACCAAAAACCCTCCTTAAAGCCGTCTTCAACTTTCTTCGGAGACCACCTTTCTTTCTCCCATCCTCCATCTTCTCTCTCCCTTCCCTCTCCTCTCTCCCCTCTCATATCATCCCGACCCTCTTTATCGCACTCCTCTTCCTTCCCTCTTCGGGAACACCCCCTTCTATACTCCTCCGAGAGATGGAGGGCCAAGTCACGTCCCTTTTTTTTTCTTTATTTTTTTTCCCCCTGTGAAACCTTTTCCACTGTGGGAGAGGCACCCTACCTTCCATATCCCCCTCTCTCTCTCTCTCTCTCTAACCTTCATCTCTTCCTCCACCTCTCTCTCTCTCTTTACTCTTTTTCCCTCTCAAAATCCCCCCTCTCTCACTCTTGTTATATCGTTTGCTGCCTCCCTTTGACCTCTCCAATCGCTCTTTCTTCGATCTATACTCTCTCTCTCTATCTCTCTTTCCTTATTTCTGCTTATCTTCTTCCTCTCCGTTCTATTCCTCTTCTCTCTTTTCTCTTCAATCTCATATCTTTCTCTCTCTTCACCCCTCTCTTTATTCACCTCTCTCTCTCTCTCTTCCTCATTCTCTCCTTCCCTCTCTTTCCTTGTTTTCCTCTTTCACCCTCTCTCTCTCTCCACTTTTTCTCTTTACTTCATTCTCTCTCACCTTAATCCATCCGCCTTCCCCTTCTCCCTGTTTTTCTCTAAGGTACATAGTTTTTTCTCCCCTAACAATTATCCATCCCTTTTTAATACCAATCATGCTAATTTGACAGTGCATTTTATGTAATTTTCATTTAATTATTTCGTTACTTTCGTCGTGTTTGTAATTGGGTTAGATGTAAAAAGAGATTGTCTAGTCTCAACCTCGGCCTAATGAAGACGTTTATCTATTTATTCACCCTTGCCTAATTCTCTTCTTTTTCCGTCCCTTTCTCCTTGCTTCGCCCCTCTTCCCCGTCCATCTTCTTTCTCTCTCATTCCCTTAACTCCCTTTATTACCTCTCATCACTCTCCACTTGTCCCCCTTTGGATCTCTCTTTACCTCTCATTTCTACCCTTTTCCCTGCCTCCGTCCTTTTTGTGATACATCTCCTTTTCTACCTCCGCCCATTCCCTCTTTCCTCCATCCACCTCAAGGCCAAATTTCCACGTAGAGACATCGCCATTGTGCTTCAAGGGACAGGGAGAACTATGGAGAAAGAGAGAGAGGTCTTTGGAAAGTTTTTGGCGGGAAA
Source organism: Uropetala carovei (assembly GCA_036926305.1). NCBI lineage: Eukaryota > Metazoa > Arthropoda > Insecta > Odonata > Petaluridae > Uropetala > Uropetala carovei. The sequence goes on from JAXCHB010000279.1 coordinate 2,963,434, forward strand.
GGGTTGCGGGAGGAGGGAGGTTTTTTTCTCAAAGCTTTCCCCGAAAAAAATTAGCGCAGGAAAGAGATTTTTTTGTGATAAAAATAACACTTCGTTGATGTAAAAATCTCGAGTTAAGTCCGTATTGAGATGTAAAAGAAAACCTCGGCGCAGATTTCTTTCTCCTCGCCGGGAAATTGCGTCCGTTATGAAATTTGCGAAGAATTGGGATCCAGAAAAATGTTGTGCCAGTTACGAGTTACGACTAGATAGCCACTAATGAGTTGATTAAGAGTTAGATTTTTCAACAACATTTTTTCGTGCATTTTGATAATTATAGATTAAAAGTTCCTCAAGTTTTCATTCACTATATATATATATATATATAGCAACTAGGTGTTGAAAGAAACCCAGTGAGAACTTACCGGAAGGAGAGCCGCTGGGGTGTCGGAGAGACACATTTGTAGACGTTATTGGAGCTTTCAAGATTATTCCTTCGCCAGAGAGACACAACTCTCTTGTACTGACGAAGGAATCATCCCGAATGCTCCAAGAACGTCTACAAATGTGTCTCTCTGACACCCCAGCTGCTCTCCTTCCGGTAAGTGCTCACTGGGTTTCCTTCAACACCTAGTTGCCCTAAATATCCTTATTTACCCTTCCTCTCTATATATATATATATATATATATACACACACACACACAAACACACCGATAAAATCTCCACCCTCTCCTTCACCCACCACTCCTCCACGACAGAATCTCAGTTCCTCGACGTAAATCTTTGTTTTAGAAATAGACGCATCAGCACCGCGGTGCACATCAAAGACACCAGCAATACCTCCATTATACCAGTTGCCAGCCACACCACACCAAAAAAGCCCTCCCTTATTCCCTCGCCCGCCGAGGATATAGGATATGCTCGGATAGCACTTTGCTTTTCGAATATTGCACAAAAATTCAGAAGGCATTCCTCAATCGAGGCTATCCTCCAGAATTAATTCGATACCAAATACACCGCGCCATTTCTTCCCCCCTCCGGAAAAACACCGAAGCCAAACCCACCTCAAAGCGACACTACCCTGACTTTCACAACAACCTTCCACCTGGAGCTACATGAAGCCCCGAAAAACATCCTTGCCGCCGCCCAACCCATTCTCACATCCTCACCTACCACTCTTACACATTTCCCCAAGCCTCCCATTATATCATTCCGTCAACCTAGGAACCTCAGCGACTTGTTGTGGCGCAAAGAACTTCCCACAGGTCCAACACCTCCCTCCGCAGGGTCTTTCCCATGCGAAAGACCATGGTGCCTCACTTGCCCCATTATAGAGACTTCCTCCTCGTTCACCAGCACAATAACAGACATCACCTACCCAATTACGTCCCACGGAACCTGCACCTCCAGAAACATAATATACTTATTAAACTGCACACAATGCCCGGCGTTTTACGTGGGCCTCATAACCACACCCCTCAACATCCGTATGAACGGTCATCGGAACAGTGTCGCCCATAAACGCCCCTTTCCAGTGGCCGATGACGCGGTAAGCCACTCCCTACTCTTCAATAGATGTTTTACAGTCAAAACAACCCGGGCTCTGCCGAAAGACTCTCCCGCACCACAACCCCGCCAATGGGAATTGGCCCACATAGAAATCCTCCGCTCTCTTTCTTTTCCTGGTCTAAACCTCCGCTAACACCCCTACATTAAATACCCTAGCCTCCTTTCCATGAACCCCATCCTCTTCCCATCTCATCTACCCCCCAGTGGGACAGTTTTAGTTATACTCTTGTGCCGAAGAAGGGCGAATGCTCGAAATCTCCAAGCAAAATCCTTCCGCTATCGCCATGGAAGTCCACAACACCATGTAAATGTCCACTGGCTCCCTCCCATTCCTCTCAACTACTAGTTGCAATCTTATATATATATAGCCATTAAAAATTTAAGATGTAATTCATATATAAAAATTTCTAGTGTTATAAAATTTTTTTACAGATGAGATGAGATGAGTAATTCAAATACTGTCATAATAAATATAATAATCATAATGTTATGCCGAAGTATTATGTACATATATATATGCATACTTAAATATATTTATTCGAGGTAAGACAATTTCGAGATGGAAGACTTTCAAGATATTTTTATCCCGTTCTACATCAATGGTTATAAGAGGCGCCAGATGAACGTCATACACTTTAAATAAATAAGACACTCAAGTGAGTTCTTGAAAAAAAATGGCTAATCAGACAGCGATCCAGTCAAGGCTTGAGCAGAAATGTCTATTTAAAACATTTTCTGTATCTCGCTCTGCCTCCTCCCTTCATGCGACCAAAAACAGCTTCAATTATCTCACAAGAAACACTCTAGGTTTAAAAATATACGAAAATTTGGTTCTCTTTCCACTGTAGAGATGCTAGAATTACGCCGAAGAATATATAGGTGGGAACTTTTTTTTATCTTTACGAAGTGATGTTGGATAGAACTCCATTTAAAATTATAACGGGTGTTTAGAAAAGTATGATTAGAGAATAAGATGACTTTTAAAAAAGTAATCTGATATTTAATTGTTAAACAGAGGAGTTTGATCGTTGTTGTTATAGAAATCAAATGATGGAAGATCGTGAAATTAGGTCGGCGCCCAACGACTGGAATTCCTCGGTTACAACTGTTTTCGATAAACTGCGGCGATGTTTCCAAGTTAACTGCGTCGTACTCAACAATTAGGCTCATGGGAGCTGGCGCTTTGCGACTAACACCCCAAATAATGGCGACCATTATCGGCAGTCGACGCCGGTTTACCGGAGCATGATCGGAAACCCATACCACGCGAAGTAAGGCTCTTTAACTAGAAAGGAAACTTTGAAGACGAAGTATGGGATAGTTTAAAGCAGCTTAAGTGAGCAGTAACCTCGTGTAACGCTTCCATTTCACGCTAGTGATGCCGCAAACTCTACTAAAGATTACTCTTCTGTTATTGGGGTCCACCTTGACGCCTAATCCACTAGGAAAGTCTTTATTTTCTGGTACGTATTCCATTATTCGGAACAAATAAATAAATGAATTGTTACATAGTTTATTGTATTCATTGTTTCATTTAATGTCGTTGAATGGAAGAGATTCGATACAGCGATTAAGTTACCAAACTATAATGTAAACAGATAATAAAACTTGTATAAGCACTTGAATATTCTTTATTCATTCACATTTTTAGTTCTGAGTGGAAAGAGAAAGACTCTATATTTCTAAACTTATTTCAATTGAGCCCTTTGGAAAACCATACAACCAAATGACAAAATCATCACCATACATACAACATAAACGTCATCAACCAATCGTAGATTATTACAATGAGGCAAAATTAACAGATTTCAAACGCTCGAGCCCTCATATCAACGACCTTCATTCATTACCTTAACCAGTCTTAAGATCTAATATCGAAACCAAAATCGCGTCAGATATCGATATGACAATCGATAAACACCTCTTTCGGTCGTTTCAAGAGGGCGCACTTCCTCCGACACAGAATTCGTCCCTTCTACGCCAAAAAAAAAACCAATCACCTGGCAACCCCATAGGAAAGAATAGAGAACGAGATAAAGTAAAACAAAGCAGGAAAACTCTAGGCCTCTCCACACTACTATCCCGATTCTTTCCTCTCATAAAAAACACTCTTTTCCTCTTTTTTTCTGATGCATTTAAACCAACCTGTGCCTCTTCCCTCTCTCTCTTTCTCTTGCAAGAACCTCACACTTGCCCACCATTCCTTCATTCGCCTTAAAAGAAACGCCCCCTTTATTTCCCCTTTCTATTTTTTTAAAATATCCTCCATCCACCCTTCTTCCGCTTTTCTTTCCACCTTGGTGGACGAGGAGGGTGATGCATTAAACATGACTCTCGTGGAGGACGAGAGGGTGGAAATCAAAATAATAATAAAAAAACTCCGAAACCTCGCTCTCCTACATTTTTTCCCCTCCTCTTCCTCTTTAGCGCCGTTCCTCCCATTTTTTGCGTTTTCCTTTCTTTCCTTTTGTTTCTATTCCTTTCTTGGACACGCATCTCTTTCGCGCGAGCCATCTTCTTATCCCAGTTCCCTCTCGTTTCCGAACAAGCTATATTTTTTTTAAAGGTTTTATCGCCGGACCCGATCGGGAGGAAATGATGGCCGAGGGCGTGTTTCGCGTGGAGTTGTTTCGTGAGAGGAAGGTATTCAATTAGTGAAAAGCAGACTGCCCGATAGTGACGGCCGATTTGAGCAATGTGAGAGGGAGTCCGAAGAAAAAATGCGTGACATACGCGTGTGTTTTATATATTAATACACATGCAGGCACAGAGGTTGGAGCCACGGTAAATTTGTTCCGAGGATAATAATTAAAAGTTGAAAAATCGGAGCAATCTTTTACACGCGACTTTTTTATTCATCGGGTAATTACAGCGCAAAAGTTTGCCCTGTGCAACTCAATTGACTTAATTGAATTACTCCCGCAGACACTTCCTGCCGTTGGTTCTCAACACGTATTTTCGGAATAAACTAGTTTGAAAGCAAACTCCAACATTAGCTGCATAAAAAAACTAAAGCGTTAAAAGCTACGGGAATAATTGAATAAATGGCGAATACATATATTAACTATTTTCATTTCCTTATCAATCTATATCGCTAGTATATATGTATATATTCAAAAGGCAATTAACATCAAGGATTTGCACAGGAATCAATTTACCTAACATGTTGGCATCAGGACGTCATGGGCGTTAAGGTTTTCCAGGGAAGACGAATGGAAAGAATATAAAAAGACGGCTTCTTTCGCGTTTTGACATCGGCACGAAAAAAACAGAAAAGAATATTCTTAAAGAAAGACGCTAATGAGGCGAAGATAAAGAAAAAGATCGTTCCGTCATCGAATTCGAAAGGATTTTCGATTAAGCCTTCCTCAGAAGATATCTTTTTTTAGTAGGATTCACGCCATCACTAAACTGAGCAGTAATTTTTCATTACTGAGTCACGTACATAAAAATGCGCTAAATGCTAATTTCCTACTTATGAAGAGCAGAAAAAAACTGAAACCTATTGAAAACATGAAATATGTACGTTTAATTTCTCTTTTTATCCCAAAGATGAAAATAGGGACTGCCGTATTTATCAAAATTAATGAAAAGGCTACTGGATGTATTTAGAATAATAACATTATTTGTCGTGGTTATCTCCTGCATCAATTTATTAGGCAGAAACTAGCGACAACGGTGAACAAGCAGAAACATTAACACAGAAATAATCATGCAATAATAAGAAAACATCCCACAATTTTTTAGAGTGAACCCATATGAAATTAGCTAAGGGTGATGCAGTATATTTAATCGCCCATTCATAATTCCTCCGTTTAATTATCTATTCTTAATTTTTAATGGTTTTTAACCCCTTAAAGTTTTCATCAAGCCTTCCGTTGAAAAGTATCGAAAAGTAAACTAAAAAAAAAAAAACAGAAACATTTTTATAGCAGAAACGCACGCCGTTGCACGCGTGTGTAATTAAAAGCAATCACTATCGCGTCGTTAACGAACCTTGATTTTTTTGTTTTTTTTTCAGTACCGTATCAGGACGGAGACTAGGAAAAAATTGCTCCATTAGCACTTCGTCCTTATTTTTTTTATACGAGTTCCGTCGGGCGTAAAAACGCTTCCGGGCGCAGTAAAAACATTCGGAGCGGAAGTAATTCCCGAGACTCTCGAGTAAAACCGATTCGTCGCAGATCCGTTTTCTTAACGTGCGCGACTCTGCAAATGAATCATCGCACGTTTAAAGGGCGAAGGAGACAGAGGAGGAGAAGGAGACAGAGGAGGAGAAGGAGGAGCGATGGACGTTACGAAAGGATGACGTAGAACGATGGAGAGAAGACAAGACAGAGAGAGAGGGAAAGGGTCCTCCTTTAATTGTAGAAACGCACACACACACAATCACGACCAATTCAATCCCGAGGCCTCTCTCCTCTTTCCTTCCTTTCGGAAATCCTTATCGCCGACGAACTGAGAGACGGGAAAGGTCTTTTATATATATATATATAGTACATAAAAAAATAATCTCTAAGGGATGAAAAGAAATTCAATTATTTGATTCGAGATCTAGGTGTCTCGGAGGATCTTCTCTCGGAAACCGACCCTTAAAAAAAAAAAAGAACTCGACTACGTCGTTCCACCTATTTTCTCTATGTAGATACTACTGATACGTCGTACTAATGTAATGAGCGATGATATTTTATTTTGAAATTATTTCTGAAAAGTCGTACATATGTAATCGACTAAAACAGACATTGATTTTGGAATTGTCGCTACAAAAACGTCAACAAAATAATCTGTTGAGATGTTTTTCTTCCAATCGGACGGAAAACAGCCTTATTTTTAGGGTAAATGTATCATGTAACTTTCTACGCAGAATGAATGGCAGACTTCTAATGTAAGCTTTAAGATCAGTTCAAAACTAATTCATCCTGGAGAGTAAAAATACTCCACAACATTAGAGAATTACAGTTAAAAAATTATTTTACGTGGAACCTCGCAATTAAGAATAGGTACTTAAAGAAAAATCTGTAGTGCGTCGGATCGATAGAACATTTGTCTAGGTATATTGGAAGTTATGTGAACATAAGAAATACTTCACGTCGTAGGAGGTCGGCAACCAACAGTGAGGGTAATTATGTTGAAAAATTAAAACGGAGGGACGTGGAAACAAACGAACAGGAATTGACATTTATTTCGAACCTGGAAGAAACAATTGCAGAATAAAAAATACCCGCCGGTAAAAGGAACGAGTCGTGTGCTTCTTTTGCCCCCGCCCTCCCCGAGCACCGCGATCGCGTGTGCAATTTCTATCGAACCGGCACGAGCTCGCGTGCGGATTTAATTATTTTTTCGCGGTTAATCTTTTAAGGCTCCCGGATCATTTCCATGCCAACTTGGAACAAGCTTGTCCGACGAATTCTCAACAAGCGACGATCACGACAATCCTTTCGAATTCACTGCAGAAAATGCTAAACGCGACGACAAAATGAAATGTTGAATTTGATTGATATCCTTTTGTGTTTATAAGCTTGGATAATAAATGACGGCACGCCATTTGTGTGTACATGTATGTCCATCAAAGAGAGGTTCGAGAATTTTGGCTCTGGAGGAAGGTAGTATGGAACGCAACGTTCCCTTCACTTGGTTCGCATAACATGGGTTCTTAATAGGTGGCACTTTTCAGGATAAATCTCAAGGGCCGGGTTTAAAGCAAATACTCTTGAAAGGGCTGAAGCCAAGCAAAAAGTTCGGCGAACATTCGCCAGAAATTGATTTTGGAGTGTTAGTTCAAATAACGGAAAGAATTAATTGCGTATAACTAAGACGGAAACTGAAACATGCATGTCAATACGAAGACTACCGAATCCAAAAACCTCCCTTTCTCTATGCCACAGCCTACGAATATTATGCCAATGAGTGCTGTAGTCTTCAATGTTAATGTACCGTTACTCTCATTCCAATTGACCTTGCGAGATATTCAAGAGTTAATGCTAAACAAATGAACCAATATCTTCTAATATCACAAAGCACGATCGGATAATTTAATGACACGGGATTTATAAAATTACGGCAAAGAAATATCGATACGTTGTTTAAACAGGTGATCCAGCAAAACAGTAAGCACTGTCACATTGTTGCATCACATTACCGACATAAACCAGCATAAAGAAGAAGCGTTTCAGAATATTAAAGTAATAAAAACATTCCTTTACGCAGATTGATTTCACAAAAATAAACCAATCAAAACCTATATCCATACTTGGAAAACACGAATCAAACCGAGATTCAATAAAGATGTCTCCCTATAAAAAGACCGGATTAAATCCGTCATATTATCAAAATGAGACAACTCCCTTAAGCTAGTCAGATAATTCCCAAGTTATTAAATGATCAGCCGATAAACCCGCGTTCGAAAAACGGAATTCGATGTTCTTCCCGCTGGGCACGTCACCCATTCCGACGTCTGATGGAGCCACTTGGGCTTACGTCAACAGGACGATTCGGGAAATCGTGGGAGGAGGATAAGGAAGGGAGGGAGGGAGGAGGGGAGGGAGGGAGGAGGGGGGAGAGGGCGGTATTGGTTCGGAGAGATGATGGAGGGGGTTGGGTTGGGTTGGTGGGTGGAACATTAGAAAGCCGGGGAGTTAATTAAGATCCATCTCATCGAGCCGGCCATACAATCCTCGGAGGAGATTGAGGTTTGTTCAAGAGAAAGGAAACGAACAAAAGCAAACCGACAACCTGTTTTTTTTAATAGAGCCGACGAATAGAAGGATGGAGGAAAACTAGTTTGGATTTCGAAAAGGCGGATTTTTTTTTCTTTTTTAACGCTTCCTTTTATTTTCTACGGCGATCTAGATTAGGAAATCGATGCGGTAAACTGAATTAGGGACAGAGGAGAAAGGAATTGGAGGTAACGCGAGAATGAAAAAAAAATAATTCCACGAATTCAAGGAAGTAATTCTAAAATAAAGAGAGATTTTTTGGGATTTGGAAATTTTTGAAAATTGTGAGAACGACTACCTTTAAGTACAAGCATGAAAAGTTTATCGTGGTAAACTCTTGAAAAAGTCTTTAATAGAACTATTTTTGCTTGAAAAATGAGACCTTAAGTATATCCAATAGCCATAACAACTTTATGAAAACCGAGATACTAGATATCAGTACTTATCCCTGCATTAATTTTCAACCATAAGACGAGCTCGATAATTCTCCAGTGAATATTATTAATTGCGATTTTAAATTCACATCCGAATAAGAAATGAGGTTAAGTGCGATTCCTTTTTTTACGCTAAGAACGAAACAACCAATGTATTTAAGCAAGGAATTTTAAAAACGTTTAATAATATGATCTACAAATAACAACTGAAGACACATTGAATATTTAAAAATTAGAAATTTATGCTCAAACTTTAAATTTAATCCGTTAAATTATGACGCCGAAAAATAACTCATTTCTGCACATTTTCTAGACATGTACTTATTTAAATGCGGCGAAATTAAATGCGAGATGAAAACTCGACTATTTTTCACAAAACAAAAAAGTCCGGATCAGCTAACAAAACAGCGTGTTGCGTAGACAAATTTAACATTCGGGCCGAAAACTTTATTACAAGCACGCGTGTCAACCCAACTGAGAAAACCGCTTTCGGAAAATTTAGACAATATTTTTCAAGTTTGAAGTTTTCTCACGTTGTTTATAATCCTAGAAATTCCGCATACACGAACACTGACGTTTAGAACTAAAATTCAATCCCAAGGTTATCCCTACGCGGCTACTAATCCACGAGGAGAAGAAAGGAGGAGTTTCAATCGTTCTAGATCTTTCCTTATCCCTCATTATTATTCCCGCGCACACCTCCCGCAGATCGAAGAACTCCCACTACGTTCGGCCTAAGAACACCAATTTCGCGATTAAACTACGTGACTTTTTAATCCCCTCCCCACTATGGGATCGTCCTCTGTAATAACCCTATCGTGAAAAGATGGCCTCAATTACCCCCGGACTACAGGCATTTCAATCTCACGTGCGGAGCGGTTAAAATCTCACGACCATCGTTACGGGGCCGAAGTGTGGGACAGTAACTCGTTAAAGGGAGACTTTCTGGTGCCACCGGTGGCATGCGTATGAAGAGGGCGTCTCTATCTCAGGGAGGGGGAATTTATTAAAGCGAAAGGTGAAAAGGGCAGAGTAAAATAGGAGCAGTAGTCATACGCTTCATACATGGTGTGGTAAATGACAGCCTTTTTTTTAAAAATCAGATAAACCAGATTCGTTATTATCGCGCGGTATAAATGTTTAATATTTATTTACTTTAATTTTTATTTTTCTCTAGCTCATAAATAGCTCGTTACGGCCTTTACGCAACAATAACAAGGACGAACAAACATGACCATGCCCTCGGCAGGATTCGAGCCTGCGAGCCTAGCATTGGGAGACAGACACGTCGACCACCCCTGTACCAAGGTCGGCAAATTGCGTTACATTACATTACATGCAGGATACGAGAAGTTTAACGAAAAATAAAGAACATGAAGATCAATAAAGAGGGGGGGGGGGGGAGACTACGGTGAGATCTATAACTCATTAACCGTAAAAAGCAAATATTTAGAGACATCACAAAGAAGAAGTTTAAAAGGTGATGAAAAGTAGAGCGAGAAATAAAAGTGTTGCCTCTAAATATTTGCCTTTTACGGTTAAGGAGTTATATACACTTTTGTATCATCAAGACCGAGGAAACAAAACGTTTTGTTGAGGAGGATAATGGAAAAAGGTAAATAGATAAAAATTAGTAATACAATTTAAACGTACCTACAGACTTTTTAATGAAAATCTGTCAGTTTGGTTTGTTTCAGCTTTAATATGAGCTGGGTAATTCTATTTTGAAGTGCTTTTAAAGTTATTCCTTTATTTCGTTGAAACTGGATAAATTTTTATATAAACAACCGAATATGCCAAACCTGGATTTAGCAATTAATCCATAAATATAATGAAAGGATGAATAAAATTCAGTAAATCGCAGAACATTTTCCTAGCCCAAATTTTCGCATAATAATAGCGGGACTTTAGGGGTTGAAAATAACAGTCCCCCGCCGCTGTCAATAAAAATTTGCATTATACTGTAAAAAAACCTCCACGAGATTAAATTTGAGCGAAACTAACGCAATGTTCCTAAAAATGAAACAAAACCTAAAAATTTACTCTCCTTTTTCGCTTAATATTTTTAAAACTTATCTTTTCTCGGAAAGAATCTTCAAAAAATTATCACTTGAAATCTATGTCGGACAAAAACAATAAATACGAGGGAAAACAATATTTGGGTGTTAGGGGACTTCCTATGGATTCACGGAATGTTAACCATGTCCCACTGTAGCTGAAGGGATGGCCGATGGGTAAGGAGTAGCGGGAGAGAACGTGCGCAGTTTAAGATATGGAAGGGGCAGTTCGTTCCTGGGAAGGAATCCGAGAAGGGAAATAAATACGAAAGAGTATCTCTTGGTTACCTTGGAGATTCCGACAAACTTTCGAATAAACTCGCACGCGGGAAATCAACACCTCGAGAGGAAACATCTTTCGAAGGGCTTTCGTACAAACACACATACAAACGCACACTTCGTGTTCTTTCCTTTCCAAAGCTCTTATTTGTTCCCGTCGATAGATGGAGGAAGACTCGTTCAGCTGCTTTTTTCGAAGCTATAAAACATTATCGCCATATTTTCGCTAGTGGGTTTGACATGTGCTGTCTAAAATAAAGCTTCGAAATAAATTGAAAACGGAAATTCATTTGACTAAAAAATTTAAAGAATGTATATTAAAAAAGGTGCATAAAAATACGAAACATGTAGCTTATCATCACTTCGTATAATTTCGGCTATAAGCAAAATATAAATATGTCAAACGTATCATTTCTTTTATGTCTGTAGGTTTTCTGTATTGGCCACGCTAGAGACGTAATTTAGCAGTATAATAGACATTAGTTACAAAAATAGGAATAATTCGCAAATTCCAAAAAAAAACAAATTTTAGTTTTAGAGGTTATACTTTCGACCGCATTATTCCATTTCGGTACCCCATAGGAAAGACGTGGAAATCTGAGAAGGAATTTATGCAATGGCATTTTAAAATTAAGATAGAAACTCGATATTGAGAGAACTCGGTAAGGCAGAGAAGATGATGTTTTTTATTTTTTTAAGAGTAGATTCAAATGTGCCGAACTGGGGTAGAAATATATTTTTATTAAAAAAATGAGCATTTTCAATAGTGACAAATATTAACTACCATGGCAACGTGTCAACTGCTTTTAAATGTAAATATATTGTAATAGGTATATAAATTATAAATATATTAACTTTTACAAGAAAGGGTTGTAAAAAATTCTTTTCATAAATAGCAAATTTCGAATTTAATGTAAAAGTTATTTAAAACACTTTAAGAAAAGTATTGTTGCTATAACTCTTAAAGGGGTTGCGAATATATATATGTGGAAGTTATCAAAAAAATAATAATCAACTAGAACAATATTAATTTCAAAATGACTACATAGTTTTTTTGTGTTCTTGTGACACATAAAACTCGTGAAATGAACTTTTCTTATCAGAACTTATGTACCATCAGCAGAAAAGTCAAAAATTGAAAATTCGATACGGTAGATTACACCTTGAAACACAATAGTGAGCAGCTGAAATTCAAAATTACGGGGAAAATGGAAAAAAAAATAACGAATCCGGAAAAATTTTCCCAATCTCGTACCTAATAAAAAACGAAGCCCGCCGAAAAATATTACAAAAATAAGCAATGGCGCTCGGAGAGAAAAATGATAAAAAAAACTCCGAATATAATTTCCTCCGAAGAAAGGCAACACTCCAAGAGTCTTAATGACCTCTTCATTTGCATGCAGAAACTTATGAAACATCCAGCGAAACAAATGAAAAGAGGGATCAGAAGTGGAAAGTAGTAGAGAATGAGAAACCCTCTTACCCTCGAATACTCTTTTAATATGATTCCGGTTCGTACAATAAAATAATTAAGCTTCGACTATCGCCTTCAAAAAAGGAAACAAGAAAACTTTATTATTTTTTGACTTAGAAAGTCGCCTCTACTGTTTGTTCGCGTATATTTTTTTATAACAAAATTTCGAACCTGACTCGAAAAGTCCGAAGCCGTTCATCCGTAAAGTGAATTTTAAACTTCCGAGAGCAAAAACTTTTATTTTATTTTTTTGAAAAAAAAAAGACTGCAAATTAATTTCTGTTCACCTGTATACGAGATTTCTTCTGTCTCTTTCTATCTACTTTCTTCAAACCTTACTATCTTTTACATTATATAAATTTACAATGCTTACCTAAGAGGTGAAAGGACAGGCCAAGATGTTTTATACACAATAGCAACGATAATAATAAAACCACTCGAAGCCGTTGAGAAAACAGAATATGAAGATAAAGTTAAAGTGCTGGAAATAACCGAACAAGAGAAAGCATTTCCTCCGCGTCAATTTGATGTCGCATTCTTTTCTCTCTTTCTTCCAAACTCATCGCGACCAACCTTCCTCCCCCCCCCCCCCCCTATTCCTCCTCTCGACACTCACCTACAACTTTCTCCCTCGCATTCTCGCCCTCTCTATCTTTATTTTTCCACATTTTTAGCCGCACAGCAAACTCTCCTTTTTTTGCTTCGGGAGCTTTATATTTTCCCGTCGATAAAATGAAAAACTTTCATCCCTCTCAAGATAGCATGCCGTGTTGAAAAGGAAGAGTTTCTGAAGACTTTCCCCACGAACGCTTTGCCATTAGTGGAGATGAGAGAGAAAGAGAGAGAGAGAGAGAGTAAGAGAGAGAGAGTAAGAGAGAGAGAGAAAGAGAGAGAGAGAAAGTGTAGGAGATGGAGATAGAAAAGGGAAAAATAAAGTTTAAAATCGAGAGATGTAAAGAAAGACGTGATTTAAGAAAATAATGGAAAGGAAAACTAAGAAAAAAGCAAGTAAAAAGAATGGACAAAAATGAAGAATGGACAAAAAGGAAGTACAAGAAAAGAAAAAATTTAAAAATAGATTGGAAGAGAAAGAGCCGAAATGAATAGCACTCAGGAAAATAGCACAGAAAAATCCATCGAAGGCGCACGCAAAAAAAGAAAGACGAAAAGATTTGTACGGTAGGAAAAATTCAGATTGAAGAGCCGAAATGAAACGGCCCGAAGGAGAGAGGCGGATAGACATCTATACGAAAAAGTGGAGGACACGAAAAATGACGCCGAAGGAAAGAGAATGAAAATAATAATGGGAAAGGGTAAGCGTGCGAAATTGGGAAAGTTTAGGACGCAACGAGGTTTTGAACAGTCGTTAAAAGTTTGAGATGACGGAACACGAGTACTCGTTATAGTTGATATTGAGCGGTCAAAATGAGAGGATAGATAAAGGATTCATGGACGAAATGGACCGAGCGAACAAAAGTTAACGTAAGTATCCATGACGATTATAACGAATTCGCTTCTAGTAGAAACAAGCGAAGAAATATTTTTTTCTAGGAACTAAAATAACCCTACACAATATGCAACCAGGCATACTAAATAGCCTAGCGGGTTGCGTGATTTCACGGGGCATAAGTTCTCGTTCTTTCAATGGAGGGACTAATCCCGAGATAAAAGGCATGGGTCGCCGATTTGATGGTGGCGAACGCCTAGGCAGGCCGCATTAAAAGTAGTAAATTCTTCAGTGGGTCACTAGAGAACCTAGAAACCTAGAGAATCTAGTGTATCATAAAAGCAATAACCAAGCAAAAATATTTCTCAGTTAACAAATATGAAATTAAAATCCGTAATGGCGAGCAAAGTTTTCTGGTAAATCACTAAATTTGGTCTTTGTTGGCACTCAAGTTCTTAAGTAATTCTATATAACTACTTTTTTATTAAAATTCAAAATAATCCATAAGTTAAACAATATTTATATCAAACTTTTATCTGAAGCACGAGAAGAATGTGTCTGGAGCTAAACCTATTTTATCTGCCTTAGGAATAAAAATAATCGCTCCCTTTTCACTACGTAGAGGAGCCTTTCGTAACAACTTAAACTGTATAGGCCTTCGCAAGCAATAAGTTGATAAAGACCATTGTCTTCTTTAAACAATGCACAAATCGATATCATGGCGGAATTGTAATGCATTCTTAACGAAAGGGACAAGGACGAACGTTGAGACATAATATTGCACGCAAATTGTAAAAACGGTAAATTTTGTACTTCTGGGCTTTGTTTTAAATCTCAAATTTTTATGATAATTCTTCGTAATTTTAATATGCAAATAAAAATTACGCTTACTACTAATGTGACCAAAAGGTTACAAACACGTAAATAAGCAACGGAAAATTATATATAAAAGACGAAAATAAAAATATTGTATACTTAAATTAATAAATATAAAAAACTCTTTACAATATATATATATTCTTTAATAATTTATACTCATGTAAGAAAGATAATCCTTGAAAATTTGTATTTTTACGGGGAGGGGGTTCGCGAGATGTAGATGATTATAAAAAGGGGTTCGCGCGCGGTCAAAAAGTTTGGGAAATGCTGCCATGGACGATGAAACTTTCCAACCATAATCATTTTACCGCAACTTTGACTTCTGCGTGGAACGAGAGAGCCAAGGAAGAGATCCCTCTCCTCGTCTTCACAGAATCGACAACTGTTATTCGTCGAGAAGAAGAACAAAGTGGACATACAAGTTTAAACGAGAGTCTCTATATGAAGAGAGAGAGAGAGAGAGAGAGAGAGAGAGAGAGAGAGAGAGAGAGAGAGAGAGAGAGAGAGAGAGAGAGAGAGAGACAGAGAGAGAGAGAGACAGAGAGAGAGAAAATAATTGAGTGGAACATAAAATGAAGTGGCAAAAAAAATAAAACCCCATTATCTTCTCGAGGACTGACGTTTTAAAGTGCCATTTCAGTAATGGGCGAACTTCTACGCTCATTTCATAGAGAACGGAGGCAGAATCAAATCTAGAAATAGAGATGTGCCATTTCAGCGTTTTTCCGAGGGTTTTTTTTTCAAACACTAACCTATTCATAAAGGTGAAAACCATCCTTAAACCAACTGGAACGATTTAATATTTTTATAGAATCATATTGATCTACTTTTTATCTCTCACCTATTTCACTGCATTTTTTGTTGAAAATTCACAAGGAGGCATTTACAATTCCCAACTTCACTTCAAATTCACCTAATTCTTCGTTTATAGACGCTGCGTGCAGTGTATAACGAAGAGCACACATTTTTATACGGAGAAAACAGCGAAGGCATATTATTTAAAACAGTGTCATCTTCTATCTTTCAAGAACGGAAGAACGTAACTGAGAGAAATGTGGAAAAATGTAGGTTAGCACCGATTCTTTTAAAATACATCATCCCAACACATTAAAAGGGCAAACATAACAAGCATATTAAGTAATACGAAAACATTAACTGTAAATGAATTAAACGAAATCTAACCTATATAAAATTGTTGAACATCTTCATTAAGCAAGTGCCATTCTAAATTAAAATCCTAAGCATAAGGAATTGTAAGCATATTACATAAAAATCACAAAGACATATTTAATTGTAGTTCCTCACCAATTTTACGAAAAGCATGGCAATTAATTGTGATGATAATTCCAAGAGAGAACTGAAACGACTAAATGAAAATACACCAGATGCACATTAGCTGTTTTAATATAACGCTGGATCAATACAAACAAATACATTTCAATTAGCAACCCACAAGTTATTTGGGTCACTGAATCGTCCGTTTAAACAAAAATTAGGAAATGTTACGAGATACAAATTATGTGCACATTATAACAATGCAAAACACCCATGTACAGTTAAAAATAACGAACTTATTTGAACGCATTGAATTTTTCAAGATTAAATTATAAAACTGAAATGGGATATGCTACTAATCTTACCCACCCGACCCGACAAGAGTCGACATAGAACAGTTCATTAAAATGCAACGCAGGGATCCATTTCTTCCTGAAATACACTTTAAATAAGCAATCCTAGGGGAGTTTATAAAAAAAAACCTATTCGAAATCAAGAATATCGCCCACGGCTCATTCAAGCGTCTTCAACGCTGCGTCGATAACCTATTACTTGGAAAAATCCGTGCGGGAATTTAATCCCTGTACTATGAAATGAGTCCTTCTCCCTTTAAGCAAAAAAAAAAAACTCCTTTACATTTTTTATACTCCTTTCTCTATCTTCGTTCTCTTCTCCTCCCGGGACTCAGTCCTCTCTCTAATGAAAAAAGTAAAAAACAAGAGAAAAAAATGTGAAGGGAACAGTCCGTTCAATCATCGCGAAGGGGACATTCTCCGTCTGCAATAACCTTCCATGGGAGGAGAAGAAGCGGATGGGAAGAAAAAGATATCCTTCTTTCCAAGACCCCTTTACTTTAGGGGTTAAGCTATAGTTCCTCCATCCATTTATCTCCTTTCCGTTTTCTATAACTTCATCATTCGCGGCTGTCAAATGTAATTCGTTTTATTCTTTTCATATGGAAAAAAAATTTGCTGTAAATAATTCTTGAACGTTGGCGTCGCAAGAGGGCGAATTTTTGGGGTGGCAATCGCATTTCTTTTTTTTTTATTTACTGATAGCAAAAAAACTGCCTACTCCATGGACGAAATGAAGCGTAAAAAATACGCCTTCGAATTTAGATAACCTATTTTGAAAGAATTGTACACAAAATCACCAAAAAAAGGATAAATTGGTTTGGCATCACTCCGAACTAATGCATACGGGACTACGAAGATGCAAGAAAGAGATCAGAGGAATCAAGTTATACTGATTTTTTTTACAAAAACCGTCTAAAAAGCTCGTGTAAAAAAACACGTCCTACCAACTCGCCGATAAAACAACGCTTTTTAATATTTTACGATTGAATTCGAATGGCTGAATTTTGTAATTATATGTCACTTGAGATAACGAAGGAAACAATGCTATTATTAACTCTGATAAATTAAAATTCCCTAAACATCATAACTGGAACATTTTTTTTGTTTTTGGAAGCTAGAGCATTACCGTTGAGAGAAGCAACTTAATTAGTGGAACGAGGCGTATTTCGAGAGAGGAAATGTTCAATTTGAAAAATAATAATAAAAACGGTGGATTTAAAATTTGATCGCTCTCATAGGGAACGGCAATTATTAAATAAAGCTTGAACTTTACGAGGATGACATTTCCGCGAGAACTGCCGTCACACGGGAATATTCAATTAATTTCGTTAAACATGCAATACATACATGATATCCGAGGAACGTTTCAATTGTTTTACAGTGATCTAGAGAGCTCGCTTGTCATAAAACACCTAGAGATTTTTTTTAGCGCCAATGAATAACTAAATGTCGTTTTGAAATATTTTGCGAACACGAAACGTATCCAAACGTGAAATTGTACGTAAATTAGTATTTAAAAAATCCACACAATTTTAATCGAATTGCTAGTTTTTATTAGAGCATTTTCTTCTTTAAAAAACCTCACTTATGCATAAGATTCATCCGTCCGTCTGGCTGTCTTGGTGTACGAAATAAAATTACTCATAAATGACTTAAATTATAAAGGCCACAATTCCAACATTTCTACATTAGGACTACATATGGCATAAATTCGGTGGTTGTAGGATCAACTGCTGGGGATTAATCGGAATTTTTTTTAAAAAATCGCTAAAAAGGGCATGATGCTCTACCAATGTAGGCAACCACCAATACATCGCATCTGCTATTCTTTAGCAGCAGGTGTAATTATTACGTAATTTTCTACCCGGTTCTTTCCTCACTCGTTTCAAGTACGCGATGTACCGGCACTCATTTCGCTTGGTAACTTATCAGTTAGTTACTTCAGATGGCGACGCGTAATCAATCGTTCAAATCCAGTTAACGTAAATCTAGAGCGTGCTGCATTATTTTCTTTACTTCAAAATTAATGATACGGAAGGCAAGTTCGACCGATCGTTTTTTACTTTCTCCATACGTCGTACATATAGGGAAAGTATTGTTTTCATGAAAAAATCGATTTCGAGATTTCAACGGAAATAAGCGTTTTAAAGCCCACTGAGTACGTTTTTGACTATTTTCTCGGTGATGTCTGTGTGTGATAAGAATTTCGTGGGCGCTCCAACTCGAAAAGTATTTGCCATCTCAGTACCAACTTTGAAATATAATACTTTCATCATACGGAAGAAAGCTGATTAGTTTTTGGACAATATAGACCAACCGGAAGTGGAGGTTTATTCCTGTCGTTTTTCCTTTTGTCCAAATATCTCCTTTAAAATTCAATCTATATAAATATTTGTTAACATAAAAGTTCTAGAAATGCAATTTAATACAAGTTTTACTTGAAATTTTTTATCACGAAATCGTTAGTTTAAGAGATATTTTGATTTTTCTTCCAAATTTCTGTTAAATACGTTTCAGTTGCTATGTTAAAATTTTCTAATTGTTGATAACGTTGCGTACGCTGCCAGGGGTAATTCTAATTGCGCATTGATACTTTTTTATCCACAGAAACGGCTAACAATTCTCTTTACGCACTGTTTTTGTTTAAATAAACTCATGAAAATGTTTTTAAATTATTCGTGTGTAATTGCTGATAATTATTCCCGATGACGCTGATGTCGAGAGCAATCATATTCTCATTTCTCTGTATGAAGAAAATAATGTTGGCCACATCGGATTTTTTATTACTATCATACGCAAGCTCCTTCCTCCTTACTGAACCAATCCAATATTATCTATTATCAACCATGGTCTCCCTTTAACACAATGCCGCTATCCCTGTACGTATTCGGATTTGCAAAAAAAAGACAAAAGAATATACAGGGTATATCTCTCAGGTATTTTAAGAAGCTATATTTTTTTTAACAATTACAAATATCGAAAAAAGCCAAATTGCGAATTGAAGCCTATCTCAAACAGCTTTAGGTAGGGAGTTGGCAATATGGTCGTGCGCATTGTTTTCTGCGCAGCACTCCACTGTCTGACCTACGTGTCATTGTGTCTGAGGGCAATGGAGACTCCACAAGTGAAAGCACAGTGCGTTCTGTGGTTTGCTAAATTTAAATCAGTGATTCGTGTGCAAAGAGAATTCAGACAGACGTACAATAGAGATCCTCCCACAGTTAAAACGATCAGGCAATGGTATCAAAAGTTTAAAGAAACGGGTAGTGTCCTTGCCAACAAAGCAACCTGGCCGAAATTGATTATCGACTAGAAATCTACCGTGCGACAAAAGGAGCAGACATAGAAGTTTATTATCTTCAGGTTTTACACTTTTTTAGTTGTAATTTTTTATTGTTTTTCATTTTCTATTATATCTGTATTGGTTTAAAAAATATAGTTTCTTAAAACACCGGAGAGATTAAATAGATTTAAATTTTGATAGGGACCATGGACATTTTATTACCGCCCTCTCTCTCTCTCTCATTTCACTCAATAAGGAAAAAGAGCGACGTCCTCATATTTTCGCGAGTACTTCGATAACCATGTGCCGGATCCTTCGCGCGAATTAAATCGAAAAAATAATTTTAAATTTTTAAATTTTCTTCTCTCCCTCCTCTGGATGTCATGCGAGTCTCGGCTCTCTCTCTCTCTATCTCATTATTAAACACTTAACATGGGAAAAGGAATATGTACAATATTTCGGGAAGAAAAACTAAGTAGGTATTCGTTTTCATTAAGGTGGGAGAAGAAGGTGACGGGAAAAAGGAAAAAAATAATGAAAAGTTTGCCTCG
This sequence comes from Uropetala carovei, assembly GCA_036926305.1. Classification (NCBI taxonomy): domain Eukaryota; kingdom Metazoa; phylum Arthropoda; class Insecta; order Odonata; family Petaluridae; genus Uropetala; species Uropetala carovei. The sequence goes on from JAXCHB010000279.1 coordinate 2,983,734, forward strand.
ATTTCATTTTAATACCACGAAAGAGATTGTAAAAAAAAGGTCGGTAAGGGGAAGCGGAGGAGTTTCGAATATTAATTTACGCAGCCTGTTAAAAAAAAAAAAAGAGACCTAGTAGTAGTCTTTCGTTATCAAAATATTATTGCAGTGTTTTATACGAACTTTTAGCATTTAGCTAGCGAATGAAAAGGTAAAGGAAACAGTTATGAGTAAATTTAATTTCCGCAGTTATTTCTACTTTAAGCAAATGAAAAGGAAGAAAACGAGTCCAATTAACTATCATAGCATTAAATTTTTAACTCCCAAGATTGGTGCGAAAAATTTCAAAAATTGTTCCGTTAATACGGCTTTATTATTTCATTCCAAAGCTCGGAAATTTGATAAAATTCCACGGTAAAACTCAATAAATAATAAAACGAATTCAACACGTTGAGGATACTCGGACATTTTAACGTTCCTTCAGTGTTTGTCATATAAACGGAGCTGAACCGCTATACGTAGATTAAACGAAGGTGCATTTCCAATGCTTATATAACGCGTATTAAGCGATTCCGAAAAAAAAATCCTGACGCAATTAACCTCTCCGTGGATACGGAACGAAACCCACGTGACGTGACGTGGCGAATTTTATCTCTATGCAATCTGGGGCAGTTCGCGTGCCTTGGCAGCTAAGGGAGCGGTCACACACGGTGACCTTGCGGAGCTGGCGATGGCGTCTAACAATGACATCACGTGAAAAAGAAAGAATAGGAAAAAAATCCCATTCCGATTCAAAATAGTACGCGATGGTCTCCCATTGTTTCAAAAAGGTCTTTTAAGGTACAAAAGCGAGAAAAAAAAATCTCCAAAAAAATATAAGCCCAAAAATTAGGACGGTCACAAAATACGTGCTTCTTGTTCCTCTAATTATTAAATCAGCGAAATATTTACATAAGGACATCCAAACAAAAATCTCGCCTATATTATATGACTTCATATAATATAGTTCCGCTTTCATCCTCGCCTGTCTCAAAGCGTTTAAAAATTGAAGGTAAAATTTCATATATGATAAATTGCGGCAAGCAAGTATTATTCTCATATATATTTTATTAATATAAGGGCGTGGAAACCTACATATTATACAGGCGCGAAAGTATGCGCAAGCATATGTGTATATATATATTTATATACTATCGCTCGCACGAACTTTTTTTTATACTCGAGTTTATCGATGAAAATAAACATCGACTCATTAATTCAAAATTTAAACAAAAATAATAATGAGAATATTTATTCATTTACAGAAATTATGAGATTTTTTAAAAATGTAATAACAAAGAAAACGACAATCCATTCTCATTCAACGCCCGCAATAAACACAAATTTTCGCAAACACGCAATGGGACGCTAACACACACGCGAGAATGGCGACCGGCGGCGCGTGTCACGAGAGACCGTAATATATATACGTACGTAGCATCATCCAGTCGCTCTCATCAGCAGAATTCACGGAACGACACTTCCGTGATACGGTCCCGTGAGAACGTCGCGTGGGGCAAATACGTAATCTCATATACTACGCATACGTTTTTATCCTCCTCTCCTCGGGTAGATTTCGTGACCGCTCACAGGACGGGACAGGACATTAAAAGGGTCCACCTTGTCAATGCGAGACACCAGGGTCCCAATTACTCAAAAACCCTTACGTATCCACCCGATCCCAGAGGGAGGGGAGCAAAAGGGCAGTAAATAACAACAAGGGAAGGACATATACACACACGTAAACCTATGCATCGGATGCCACGAAGGTGGGGGGAGAGGGTTCATTGTTGAGGGATGAGGTCCGGGGGGAGGGAGGAGGGGAAGGTGAGCGTTGCCATAGCTGCAGAGAAGGCAACAGACGATGCTTGCGTGGGAAAAATGGACAGGGGAGACCAGGTGGGGAGAAATGGCGGCCATGAAGAGGGAGGCGTTATTTATTCGGATTTCTTCTGGGAGTTTTGTAGCGAAGACGGAGGATTGGTAAAGGACGCGAGTGGGAGAGACGAATATCGTGAGGGGAAAAAAGGAAAAGAGAACGGATCGTTTCCAACCGAGAGGTTGGCGCCAAAATAAACAGCACAAGTCGTCACCGTTATACAGAACATGATCCTCACTTGCATGCAGTTTGAAATTTCTCGTGCCGAGAAACTGAAGGTGATAGTTACGTGACGTGTAAAAAGTTTGATTTGTACCTTAAGGCGGTTTTGATGAAAATCAAAATAGATAAATCATTCGTCGCTGCACTTTTTTATTTGTGTAAGCGTATGATCCGATTAGGCCAATCATCACTCAATCAATCACGGGCTAAAATGTGCACATAAATGCACAAGTTAGCAAACATATACACACGGTTTCCCCGTTATTGTATAAAAAATCTTTTGGTCCAATTACGACTAAATTATTAATTGGTAAACGTCTATAAATCAATTATCAGATCGAGAAACGACCGCAACGATGATAAACTTTAATCCAATCAATAAAAAATTTGAGTCATTATCTGTTGAAACGTGTTTCTATTTAAATTGATATATATATATATATATATATATATATATATATATATATATATATATATATATATATATATATATATATATATATATATATATATATCCTTTCCAAACGAAAGTTTTACACGCCGAAATCTCCGAACAATCTCATTTCTCTCGCTTGTTTTTTCTCCTATTTCGAAATTCGTCCGTGAACTATAATTAAGTAAATATAATAAGTAAACGTTAAACGAAATAAACTCTAAACAAAAAAAATACGACCGTCGCTCTTATAATAAACCGTTTATTTACAGTTACATTGAGGCGCACACAAGCCGCTTCGTCTTTTTTCTCCTAAAGAGAAAAACCTTTAGGGAAAAATGGCCGCATATCATATTTTTCTTCCTGAAACTGGTCAATGGATGAGAGGGAGGAACCATAGACCTCCTCTTCAGCCGCAAAGAATGAGAGAACGTTCGAGGCGAAAAACGTGCCCGCATTTTTCGCAAAAAAAAAGTTCCAAAATATAAATAAACTTCGCACGACCGTTTCTCTCTTTTTCTTTTTCGACCCGAGAGAAGGAAAAAAGTTAATATAAAAAAAACGCATATTCAGCGACGGGAAAATAAATTCGAGCGTGAGAGAGCCACTTTAGGAGGAACGGCGTATTAATATTAAATGCTATTTGATGCAAATATACTCCGGAGCTCCCCCCTCCCCTTCTTACGCGAATTACCTCGTACGGAGAGGAATAAATTCGTTCTCACAGGGAATGTGACCCCTGTCAAACCGGAAATCATTAAAAGAGTTTCGCAAAATTTTTAGTCGGCACACACCTTCCGCGCATAAATTTCAATCGGTAATGAATGATTTATTCCTGCGTAACGCCAGAGGCGGAATTACGGGAAGCAGCGAAAATATAAATTCCAACGCCAGGATCAAACGTTGGTTCTAAGTATGTTAAGCGTGGGTGGGAAGGAATTTAAGAAAAAAACAACTCGTGCGAATATAAGATGACTTACGTGGCGAGACAATGCCTTCAATTTTTGCCATGAAAACCTATCCTCCTTCCAAAAAAAAAAGAAAAAAGCAGGCATATTATTCCCTGATTTTATGGAGGACTGCGGTCGAAGAGTTATAAACACCAACTAGCACACAAAAATGCCTCCATTCGAGCCAACAAATCGCCTTGCCATTACGAATTCCAGAGAGAACTATTGAGATACCCTGATAACCGAAAGAAAATTTACAAACTCTTACTCTCCAATTGGGTAGGCAGATTAAGTCGATTCTCAATAGAAACAAAAAAATATTCGACTTATAGAAGAAAAATAACATGAAAAAGATGTTATCCTGTAAAAAAAATTCACTTCAAGCCATGGAAAATTCGAGTTATAGACGTCCGACTTATAGAAGTTCGACTGTATTTCGGAAACGAAGCATTTGTCATCAGCGGAAATTCACAGACTGTAGATCATAAAAAAAGAACCACTGATGGCGGCTAAATTTGGAGCAGAAATAAGTTTTAGTTTTACAGCTACCGGAGAGACATACATAGTTCGTCAACGAGTAAAACACGAGTACACCGATGTTTACTTTCTCCGTATACGTAGTATAGAGAAAGTATTGTTTTCATGAAAAAAATCCAATTCGAGATTTCAACGGAAATACACGTTTTGAGGTCCCATGAACATGTTTTGAGCGCTTTCTCGATGATGTCTGTGTGTCCGTATGTCCGTATTTGTGTGACAAATTTTGCGTGCGCTCTAACTCAAAAACTATTCGTCATATCAGCATGATATTCTATATTTGTGATTTTATATATTTTCTAAAGATTTGAAAAGATTTTGATAACAATCGGTGAACCGAAAGTAGCGGTTTACTCTTGTAAAATTTTAGTTTTTCTTAAATATTTCGCTTAAAACTGAATTTTTGTTAACATATATATATATATGGGTGTAAACGTCATGGGGGGATGGTGTGCCTTAAAACACCACGCTGGCCCAGAGCGGGTTGGTAAAGGCTGATGATGATGATATATATATATATATATATACACATATATATATATATATATATATATATATATATATATATATATATATATATATATTGACGGTTAGTGGGCAGCTCGCGCGCGTGGTAGTGACAATAATTGATTCGCTATCGCTGAAGCATGTAAGTTGAACTGTTTCTATCGCCGTATTTATTTGATTTTAGTTGACAACTTACGTACGAAGAAAGTCATGTGTTGGACACATCAATTTATTATTATTTTTGCGCTTCTTACCCACGCACAAACGCCTATACCAGATTCCGTAAAGACGGTTCAGACGCCAAAAGATCTAAATGGGAATAGTAATGATAATAATAATGGAAAAAGACAACCCGAACGTGCCCGATCGTTAATAACGGCTTTGAGGCGCAATCAATTACGGCTTCCGTGCGGCTACGTCGAAACATGGGTTTTCTCGCTCGGCTGCCTCCGCTCACTTAACCATTCCCGAAATCGACGAGGATGATTCCCGAAAAAAAAACCTCTCTTTCTCTCTCTCTCTCGCACACACACCTAATGCGAACGAACCGAGCGACCAAAACGTGATCAATACTCCTCTCTACTGGCTCACGCACTCCGGTCTCGCCCTTTTTTTTTCTTATTTGTCTTTTGACCCTGCCACCAATATCCCGCCTACTCCATCATTCTCGTTTTCCCTTCCTTTCCAATTCCTTCCCCCCCCCCTCCCCCCCCCCCCCCTCTCTCACTCTCTTTGGATTGGTTCTGCTGAAATAAAAGAGAAGGATTTCTATCTCTCTCTCTCTTTCACAAATTATGGCTAAAAGAACAACGGAGGTTGCGAAGAGAGAGAGAGAGAAAAGGACTGTGTTTAATTGATTCGTAACCGAGTTAGGTCAATTATTATCGTTCTCTCTATACCATTCCGCAAATTGACGACTGAGAAAGGGACTAAGTGGAGGCATTTTTTACGAGTCATATCTTCGCGAACGTTTTCGACGGAAATATTATTACGTTTTACGATCGTATTTATGGCCGATTACGGTCATGGCCCGAAAAGCAAATAATACGAGGAATGATGAAATTTACGACGAGACAGTTTATCGTTTTCTAGAATTGCCAGGCGCAACAAATGCATCGGGCGAATGAAGTGGTTGTGAATGGACTCAAAGGAACGTGTTTCTCTTACAAAGCCCTCGAACGAGCAACTTTCATGAAGAGATGGCGCAAGGTACGCTCCCATTAAGAATACTAAGTTAGAAATCTAGTTTTTTCACTGACACACATATAGGATGCTGTAACTAAACACCTAAACTGTTACATTTGTGATTACGTCATCAGTGACCTTCAGCGATGAAGGGAATATCGTTAAGCATTTTTAAATTATCAGAACCTGCTTTAAGGATGCGAAACATGGCAAAGTGGCCGTCATTTTTTAAGAGCCGAAGGAAACTTCACAATTAAGGTAACTACTAGAAAGTTCACTCTGTCAAACGTTGTAGGGTTAGAATTCGAAGATAATTAGACAATATTTCACTATTCTTTTAATCAGAAACATAAAATTTAGCTTAAAATTTACTTCAACCGGGAGGAAAACGAAATCACTATCCCGTATTACTACACAAAATACAGAATCACTCTCTACTACCAACTTTCGGTGGCTATCAATGGTTGCCGATATTATTAACTCCTCTATTTCATATGGCAATCAAACCAAAATTATCGAAACAAAATGGAATTATACTACGTATATATTTTTCGTGTACACAATGACCACGGGTTAATAAGAATATCAATTTTCCCTATCCTTGGCCAAAGTTACATTATGACATTTAAATAAAAAATTTAGCGACACGATCCTTTCGAATGAGGGGTTTTCATTACAGCAAATATCAATAAAACACAAACGATTTCATTCGTATAAGTTTGCCTATCTTTCCGCGTAAAATTCTTTTTCCCGAAAGAGATTTTCGCGGACTTTTTTTTTGGTTGGGGGCGAACATCTCCCGGGAGGTGGGGGAAAAATCATAAATTTCGACGCGATAAAAAATTTCCCCATCTCTATTCCATCTTCCGTCGAAGGGCGATCCCGCGAGTTTCATTGATGAAATAAAGAGGCGCACGGTCACGAGTCCCTCGTAAATATTTACCGCACCGTTTCACTCCCCCTCCGCTCGTTTCCACGACGACACGTCGAAAGGTGATATATATAGAGGCGATGGGAAAGGTTTTAAAGGGCGCAATAAACAACCCGAGTTTCTCTCATTCTTATCCTATTAAATAATAAAAAAAGGAACGAAAACAAAAGAAAAACCTGACCTTTTCTCTTTTCATCTCCTACTACCTTTGAAAGCTCCCCTTCTATTCCAACAACGCGCACGCACACACACACACACACAAATGCCCCTCTCTTTCTCAGCTGACCAATCACCCTCTCTTTCCTTATTTCTCCCCAACCAAACCTCCCCCTACCTCACACCCATTCCCGCCTCTCTCTCTCTCTCTCGGGGAAACCTTTTCCGATTTGTCCGTGGAATGCAATAAAACCGATATCGGCGAGCCTTAAGGTTTTTAAAGCGAAAGAGTGAAAGGGAGAAAAAAAATCAAAGGCTTGACAGCGATATAGGAAAAGAAGAGAGAAGGGTGGAAGAGGAAATGAAGAGACTAAAAAAAGGGGGAAAGAGAAGTAATGAGAGTGGACGAGAGAACGTACAAGGAATCGGAGTGCGGAAGGAGAAGATGTAATAAGGGGAGTGAATCAAACAAAGTGTACGGAGAAAATGGAAGAGACGCGAGACCTAATTAGGAAGAGGAAGGAAAAATAGAGATAGAGAGAAAAGGAATGATGCAAAAGAGTAAAGTGGAAGAGATGGGCAAATTTTGCATAAAAAATCTGGTGTGGCCAACACATGACTTTCTCCATATTTGAGGTATAGATATTTAAATAATTATGAATAGCATTATGAGGCAAAATTATCATTTCGTATCGTAAAAGAATACAGACGTACTTATTGCCGTAAATTAGGTATATTTTGAATATGTTTACAGAATTCACCGTTACATGGTGGTGGCGCTGTATACTGGAAATTAAGAAAAAGCAAAATATCTCCGAAATGGATGGTTCTACGAAAATTTGTTTCAAACAAAACTTGAAAGAAATATTTTTCTCTACAACTTTGGTTCTCATGGAGATTACCAATGACGTTTTTAAGGAGATATTTGACGGAAACATAAAAAAACCGATTATTTATAAATAATTCCTAAACAGTAACTGCTATGGACAATTGTTTCAAATTAAAGTTGTAGGAAATTACATTCTCTATAACATTTGTATAGAATTGTATATGCAATAATGATGTTTTAACGGAGAAATATCGCAAAAACCGAATTGAGTTTAGAATATACCTCGACTTCCGGTTAACCGGTATTGTCCAAAAACTAATCAGTTCTTTGTGCTCATGCTAAAGTGCTATATATGAAATTTGTTAATAATATGACAAGTACTTTTTGAGTTAGGGCGCCCACAATCACATACATACATACATACATCCATCCATACACACACACAGACACACACATACATCATTTCGAAAATAGTCTAAAACGTGTTCTAGGGACCTCAATACGTATATTTCCGTTCAAATTTCTAAGTAGATTTTTTTCGTGATCACAATACTTTCCCCATACTATGTATGGAGTAAGTGAAAACAAAGACGGGATGGAGGAAGAAAGAAAACTGAGCAAAAACGAAAACGGAAAAAAAGGACAAATGAGAAAGAAGTATATAAAGGAATGTTTAGAAAGGAACAGAAGAGCGTTAAGCCACAAAAAAGGATAATGAAAGGATACATAGAAAGGTAGAGAAAGGATGGCAGAATACGAATAAACCAAAGTCAAAGAGGGAAAACGCCACTCGAAACGGACGAAAACAAAACGAACGCGATATCAGCAAGGTTTGACTAGGGAGTAAAGCCGGCATATATGAGGGGAAAGGAATCAGAAACAAACTGTGGTGGGAAAAAAACAAAATGTTTTTATTTTCTCCGTTCCTAAGGAAACGGCGGTAGGACAGGATTGGCGAGAGAGGGAGAAAGAGACCAATTCAGACACCTGATAAAAAACATCCCACCTCGCACTCAAGACAGTAATCCTTTTCCTATAGACCTGCTTGCCTCCAAATCCCTACTAGTTCCTAGAAAACCCTCTCCTTCTCAAAACGGCCGATTGGGAAAACTAGTTAACTCATAGACATCGCAATCCTGCGGTGACCTTTCCTTTTGGTTTTTAAAAAAAAACCCTTTCGTTACCCTGATTTCCACTCTGCCTTTTCTGACTCTACCCCTCCTTGTCTTCGTCGCTTTTAATTAAAACGGGGATAGTTCCGAAATGAATTATAAGGCTTTATCTTGAGGCTTTAGTGAAGGTAGCGATTCTAGGTAATAATTTAGGTAGGAACTTTTTTTGGGTGGGATCGTTAGAGAAATTAAAAAGATACACAGACGACACAAACACGAGAGTGTTTGTGCGAACATATTTACTGGGTTTTGCTTTATGCTTTTACAAATTCAACTTATCCTGTATTTCTATAAATTTCTATAAATTTTATTTACGCAAAAGAAGTCCTCATATTCTTGAATGGGGAATGGGTGAAGCCTGTGAGCTCCACTCTGGGTGTTCCGCCCCTCCTGTAGCCTTAAATAGCTTAAGTAATCTAGATGCTTATTTGAATTGCGAAGCATTCCCCTGTGGTAATTTTCTCAATCGTTTTCCTGGCAGCAGGAATTACCTTCGCCGTAAATTGACATAGTTGGACCAAAGTGGTGGACTAAATCGAGAGATGAACTGATATGGAACCGATTATATTATTATTCCAATTACGAAAACCCATGTTCTATCATAATAACGGGACTCTACTCTAGAACACTCTCTTACCTCTCCCCCAAATATATACCCACTAGGCCAGGGCATCAAAGACACTTTAATACCTTGTTACGTATTAAATGTGGAATACGCAATACGTACATCGTAAAATTGAACTCAATTAAATTAGATTAAAAGTATACGGCGATCAAGTAATATGTCCCGGTGGTTCTTATTGATATCCCTATCGATCTAAAGTAAACTCGGTTTTGTAGAAATACTTTTTTGGTAAACGAATTATCTCTATTAGACAAGTCTACGCACGAGAACACAAAAAAACACGCGTTACCGATCACTTTTAATCTCTTTTTTTTTAACGACTGTAATTACTTCTCCCTATATGTATACCTTTTTATATCTCTATCTCACATCTTGTCAGAGAGAGTGCGTTCAATCTCATTTATCCGTTCAATGTATTCAAATGCGATCCTCTCCCACTCTATCTAAAACCACGCGCCTCTTTATCTTTTTACCTATTAAATCACGCAATCGAGAAAATGACGCGGTCTTCGTATTTTAATTTCCTTATTCCGATTTCATTCTTGATAAATAAGCGGAAAATCCGGAAATTTCTTCCTATTATCCATTTACTTATTTTGTCAGACAAAAATGCAGGAGAAAAAGAGGCCACTTTACGCTGAACAAACTAAAACGGCAAAAAAAAACAAACAAAATAATCAGGGAGAAGGTGGACTAGGTACCAACATAGTGCATTCTTTTATAGCTAGATTTTCGGACTTTACAGAATTCCCCATTTCCTTATCATCGCTTACCTGCAGGAAAAAAACACAACCACGCGCCTTATAACTTTCGGGAACTTGCCGGACGAAATAATTTTTTAAAAACAAGAGCACTTGCAAGTTTAAATCGCCGATCTAACACAACAACACCGGATAAATCCTGGCGGATTACGCTTACTGCCCTAAATATTCACGTTTTTTTTGTTGGGTTAAATTATGCAGGGTGCATTTAATCGTTAAAGCTTCCGCGATCGTAAACCGCTCCGTTGCGCGGTTAAACTTTACGACGCCTTCCGGTACATTTTAAGCCGAGATATACACATCCAGCTCTCTCTCTCTCGCTCTCTCTCACTGTTGCTAAGGGAACCAACCTATTTTGAATCTGAGGTTGCTTGTTCCTCTTAGAGATTTTCAAACAAAAAAATCTTATGCGTGCAATTACTTAAACGCAGCCATTTCTCACGGAATTTGCTAGGCATCCACCATGGTGGCCATTTTATGTCCTGTCCATGATCGACATTTAATGAAGTCTTATATCCTAGGAGTTTGTCACAGCTGAATGTAATAAAAACTGCTGGGTAATTTCTCTTATGTGAGCGAGATTATTTAATAACAAGCGCTGAGGATACAGAGTATTTTTTTACGGAAAGAATGCTTTCCATTAGCATGATTTAAGTACCAAAATAAACACGCTTAAAAGGAATGAAAAATAAAGCTCTTGTCTCAGGTATCTCCCAAGGCCATTACAAGGCTACGTTATAGTTAAGAGAGATACGTAAGAGAAGTACATGATTTTTCAATTTTTTATAAGTGCTTATTCTGGAATTTATATTCAACCGTAATACGAGCTCTATAGCTCTCCAGCGAAGTTAGTTATACCACATATAGCATGGATAGATGAAAAATGCCCCATTTAAAAATCCAGACCTTTCGTTAAAAAATCAATTTAATTTCTCGAATAAAAAATAACGAAAGAAATATTTTGACGTCTCATAAACGTGCGGTATCCGAGGCGACGGGCTAAGGTAAGCAAACGAAGAATAAATGGTCCAAATTTCGATTCCTCGCAGACCTCAAGAGATGAAAAGAAAACACGCCCGTCACAACGTTAAGCAGTCATTCCGATCCACTCACGTGATTAGTAGGAAAAAAACACCACAGGACTCTCGAAGGAGCCAAGGAAAAAAAATCCCAAGTCTCCAGAAGACCATTCGTCTTTTCGGCGCTAAAAAAAAGGACAACTGATGATAATAAAAAAAACGTTAGAAACGTATTTCACTTGTTTTGCCTTTCGATTTTTCCTTCCTCTTCCTCTCTGCCGTCCATCCATCCACGTCCGTCTGCGACTCCGATCTCCTCACTCTTTCTCTCTCTCTCTCCTTACCTTCTGCAACTCCTTATCTTCCACTCCGTCTTTCCCTCTCCCCTTTGACCTCTAGAGCTTTGCGTCGACGCTGGCGGCAGAGATTCCTTACCCTGATTCTCTCTCTCTCTCTGTGTTTAGACCGCTCCTTCAATTTGTCCCGACCGCTGCACCTTCGCAAAACCTTTTAAGTAACGGATACGCACGGTTTCACAGGCTAAGTTGGGAAATGAAGAATTTCGTTGAATTAACTTGACGGTACACGGCATGACGGGCCAGATTTGGTACAGTTCAACGTGTTTTCTTCCATGAAAAACGTATGAGATCGTTCTTTTGTCTGTTACGTCTTTGACGAAGTCGTTTTTTTATAGATGTCAGAAAGTTTTAAAAATAAAATATGAATTTGCAGCATTTTGATTATTTTATTGGAATATATTGAACCGAAATAAAAAAGCGAAGTGCTTAAACGCATTTTTGTTACTCTAACGAATAAAATTCGAAATGAAATTATTATTTGATATTTTTCATTAATTTGTTAACTTTAATCGCCATGATAAATTTTTACGTTGTGAAATTACTGATGGTAAATTAGGGAATCTGCATTAACAAGCAGCTTTACTTGGATTAGAGCTAAATTAACTTTATTGAGCCCGTGCCTCACGCGATATTTATTATTTAATATAACCATGTATGGAATGGTATACCATATTTTTCAATAAGGTGGCGAGTAATATTACGAGCATAATGTTTTCCCTTTATTCATACCCGATTTTATAGCAAAATAAATTTGTACTTGTTTGCCCCATTTATCCATAAAGCATTTCTATATCCCTGCTTTATTTATGGGCAATAAATGTACTGATTTTGGCTTTAAAAAATAGCCAATTTATACATAAGGAAAAAACGGTTGCTCACCCATTATCTTTCTAATATTTTTTTATGCGTATTAAAGAATAATGTTCACATTTTGTGACTGTCATTAGTTTAACGGTTTCCTTACACAATTTATATCGCAAATATTTTAAATACTATACTCAAAAGATTCACTTATATTTTTTTACGAGAAGAGGTCAAAAGGTCCATCGTTTATTTTAGCACAAGATAGGGAGGAAAAAAATTGATACAATCGAACCGATAATTTTTATGCTCTTTTTTATTATTTCCTGCATTTAATTTCGCGTTAAAGTTTAAAATACCGCGATATTATAGTTTCATACAAAAAAAACATTCAAGGCCATCAAAAGCGACACGAGACCATCCTTTTCCATTTAAAACACGGGACTTTTTTTTTACGTTTCCCTTCGGTTTTATTTCCAAATCCCCCATAAACTGCAATACACATCCCGCAAAACCGCTCTCTTCCGATGCTCATTTCTCCACGCTACAACGCCACCGGACAATCGAAAACTGCAGGGATCGATTTAAAAAAAAAGAGAAAAAGAAGGGACATAAAAAATTCAAAATAAACAATTTCGTCGGATCGAGCGCAACTCTCCACTTCCGCGATCGCTACTCGAAACGGTTTTAGTCTTCTCCCTCCCCCCCTCCCTTCCCCCCTCCCCTCCTCCCTTCCCCCCTCCCCTCCCCCCCTCCTCTCCCCCCTCTCTCCCTTCGTCCCACCGAATCAATCCTCTCCGAACCGCTGTGTGTACCCCTTAAAACCAATCAATAACCCTCGAATGACCGGCTATTCCCCAACCGACTCTACGGCAGAAAACCCTTTCCCTTCCACCCCACCCCACCCCTTCAATCCATCCCTTCCAACGTGGGTCTGGGTAACGAATAACCGAACCATTACGATCTCCCTCTGCCGACAACCACACGTACACTTGCACTACACTCCCACTTTACCCTTCATTCTTTTCGATTCTTACGTAAGGTAACTTTTTTTCATCAGTCTGTTCCTCTTTTCAAACGGAGTAACTCGCGACCGACATACCGAAACATACCACATATTCTCTCCGCTCTCTTCCGCCGTATACTATCCCTCTTGCGTGCCCGACGTAGATAACGATTATCGTCCTACTGTTGCATCGTATTCCGCTTCCGTCATCGATTAATGCGACAGCGGCGAGACGGATTATGAAGGAGAAACTGCTTTCATAGGAGGTGGGCAGACTTTAAAAAAGCTTTCGGGCAAGATGTGCAAGTATTTTAAATAATGGTGGATTTTTTAAAATAATTAAGCTCGCGTATTATTTTAATCTTCCATAACGATATCCGCCTATCTTCCTTGGATGCATCCACAACTTGGTAATTTCAGCCCAAAGTTTTATGGTTGGTAAGAAAATTGTGAATTCTGCGCCCGACGGTTAAGCAATGGGGTAGACAATTAAGCAAGTATGCAAGTGAATGAAAAATTTGCAACCTTAAGCAAATTTTTAAATTAATTTTTTTTACCAGTGCTTACTTATAATTCCTTTAGTTAGGTATCGAAATGATTAGCTCATCACCAAACTATTTCATCAGAGCGAAAATATAGATATATAATAATAATATTTATAAATAATATACAGCGCACATTTTTGGATAAGGATGATCGGGAAGTAACACACTTAAGCTTTTCTTTAAAAAGTCAGAAATACCGCATTGAATGAATGCTATGAAGTGTAATTGCTTCAATAATTTGTTAACAGTTATTTTAGGATCATCTCTCCAATAATCTCCCTAAAGTGTTCCTCGTATAGTCTTACGATTATGATAATTATTCTTTATGCGGAAGAGATCGAGAAACAAACAAATTCTCTTACCCGGAATTCCGTTAATGCTAACAATCGTCAACATTCCGATACTATAATTACAATCCTGTCATCAGCAAAGTTAATTTCCAGATTCCCGCGACATAAAAGAAAACGCCACCCCCATTTCGATTCATAGTACATCAAGGATTCGCACTCAAAATAGTCCGCCGCGTTGTTAAAGAGTTCAAACAGCGCAAATACCTCCGCCACGCCGCGAATACCTTTTGACGCGCGTAAAAACTCGACTCGGTCGCACCAGAAAAGGCATCGATAAAGAGCACGCACCCGCCGCCGTCTCTCTAGTCGGGTCGAAACACGCCAGTACCCCTCCTCCTCCTACTACTCCACCGAAAAAAGAAACCACCAACCCACCTTTACGCACGGGGCCCTTTTTTCTGCTTTGGAGAAACTCCTCGCGAAAAAAATATACATATACATACATACATACATACATACATACATACATACATACATACATACATACATACATACATACATACATACATACATACATACATACATACATACATACATACATACATACATACATACATACATACATACATACATACATACATACATACATACATACATACATACATACATACATACATACATACATACATACATACATACATACATACATACATACATACATACATACATACATACATACATACATACATACATACATACATACATACATACATACATACATACATACATACATACATACATACATACATACATACATACATACATACATACATACATACATACATACATACATACATACATACATACATACATACATACATACATACATACATACATACATACATACATACATACATACATACATACATACATACATACATACATACATACATACATACATACATACATACATACATACATACATACATACATACATACATACATACATACATACATACATACATACATACATACATACATACATACATACATACATACATACATACATACATACATACATACATACATACATACATACATACATACATACATACATACATACATACATACATACATACATACATACATACATACATACATACATACATACATACATACATACATACATACATACATACATACATACATACATACATACATACATACATACATACATACATACATACATACATACATACATACATACATACATACATACATACATACATACATACATACATACATACATACATACATACATACATACATACATACATACATACATACATACATACATACATACATACATACATATATATATATATATATATATATATATAACGCATACACGCACCGCGCGCTCTCGGTTTTAACGCGGCAATTTTTTCATCCTGTATTTTTTTTAAGTCAAAATCCGGGCGCTTATTCTGGAAAAAATAAAAAAGTTTTTAATTTCTTTTTTGAGCTCGCCTTTTCGCTTGGCGAGAGAGAGAGAGAGCGAGGGGAGTGGGATATGAGAAGAGGGTTTTTGGAGAAGAGAGAGAGGCGGTGGAAGTGTGCGTCGTCAAAATTTATGACGGGTAGGAACACAGACGGAACACACGCGCGCGCGCGCGCGCGTAGCCACATACATACAGAAGAGATAAAAAAAAGAAGGAAAAACTGTGCGGTCTCTGCGAGCGATTCGCCAAGTTAATTACTTCCCCATCCCCCAAAAGAACGTGCACACGTCATGTAAGAGAGAGAGAGAGGGGGGAAAGGAACGGAGAAAGCAAAGAGCAGCGGTAGAGAGAGAGAAATATACAAAGAGAGAGTAGTGAGGGTGGAAAGGGAGAAACGGAGATAGGGATAGAGAGAGAAAGCGAAAGGGGAAAACCGTTGAGAAAGGCATGCGCGCGAGAAGTGATGTGAATAAGGAGGAATATATTAAGGAGAGAAACGGAAGGTAAGAGAGGAAGCGAAGAAAAAACGGAGAAATGCAGAAAAGGAATGAGAGAAAGCCGTGGCGAAAGATATGCGTGAGAAGATTAGATTAATACGAAGGAATAGGGGGGGGGGGGGGGGGTAGAGGTATTGGACAAGACAGGAAACATAGATAGAGATAAACAAAAAAGAACGCAAGAAAGACGAGACGAATGAATGTTCGACGAAAGAAGAACGCAGAAAGAAATAGAGGAGAGGAAAAGGAGGGAGGAAAGATGAAGAGAACGGAAGAATAAAGGAGATATAATGGACATGAAATAAAAAGAATTAAGGGAATAGGAGATGGAGGAGATGTGTATATATATATATAGATATATATATATACACGCACATAAATACCATAGAAACGACGAAACCTTAAAAAAACACAAAGAAGTAAACAGAGAAAGGAGAAAGGTAACGGTGAAAACGAAAGTGTGTGGAATAAATGGAAAATACAGAGATTTAGGTGAAATTTAAAAAAAGGAAGAGATTGCGAAGAGAACGAGGGAACTGATGAATTGATGACGCAAAAGATAAAGGGAAGAGGAAGGAAGGAAAGGGTGAAAAGTTTAAAATTTATATTAAAAGGAACAAACGACATGCATTAGCGATTTTTAAAAAAACCATAAAAAAACCGTAACGTTCGAAACCCACTAATATTGACCCATTCTTAAAACAGTGATTATTTCTACAAGCTTAAAAAAAACCATTAGAAAAAGAATAACGACGATATGGAGGGATTAGGGCAGCATAGCGACCACGTGGAGTATCACGGCGCCACTGCGTGAATTATAAATTTAACGAAATTGAAAAAAACCGTTCGGGAGGAAAATGGCGACGCGAAACGCGAGAAGAAGGAAAGGGGAAACAAATAAACGAGAAAGAGGAGGGTGTGGCGGACGGTGAGAGAGAAGAGAAAAAAAAGAGAGCATTAAAGTGTACCCTCCTCTCCACCACTCATATTTCTACCCTGACGTCGCCGAAAAAAAAACCAACCCAACTGTGTGACTTCCTACTTTAATCCGTCTACAACGCCGAGTTTTGTGTAAAGCACCTAGCAAAAGCTATCTTCCTCTCTCTCTCTCCGTCTCTATCTCCCTCCCATCTCTCTTTCTACATCGCACTCTCTCCACTGCTCGTTTGGAGGTACACGTACAGTTTTAAGTAAAAAAACCGCAAAAGGAGAAATCGCTCTGTATCAATTTGAAGCTTTACCCAACCACTTTTTTTTTTTTAAGGGACTCGTTAGTAAAGGATTTCGAGAAAGAAAGGAAGGAATGATCTTAAGGGGCGCTTTTGTTTCGCATTAAAAAAAAAAAGGATTACGAGGACGGATCGGTTCGTCTGATCGGACGATCAAGGGGAGGTAAGATTAATCGGATTCCATTATTTTGCTTTCTTAAATCGACGAATTTCACGTTTAAAAATAAACAGCGAACGTTCTTATTCGAATTTCTCCGGAAGGTGGAGTTGTTTGCGTTTATATTTACGCTCTATGCCAGTGGTTCTCAACCGGTGTGCCGCGGCACATTAGTGTGCCGCGAGGAAGGGACTAGTGTGCCAGACACTCCGAAGATATTCAATTTTTAAATTATGTACGTATTTAATGTACAGTAAAATTATAAAAATATTGCTTTACCAATCGTAACAATCAAATATAACTGCGACTTTTACTTGTTACGCTAGTTTTTATCTTTAAAAATGAGTATTTACGCAGTGAAATTAATTAGGAGTGGTTTGGTGTGCCGCAATGTTCTTAAGCATGCATTAAGGTGTGCCGTTGAGCAAAAAATGTTGAGAAGCACTGATCTATGCTCTCGAAAAGGAAAACTCCTTCCTTTTCTGGACGTTTAGCTCGAAGCTTTATTCCCAAAATACGTTAAATAGTCTATAAAATAAGTATTACCTGCCCCTTCAATCCAATGGATCCCCATGGATGAAGCCTGGATCCGCTCTTTCTCTCAAAGGTAAAATAATTTAGCGGGAGAATACAATTGAAATTTTTTCAAAGAGCAAAGGCGGAGTACACAGAAACCAGAAGACTACTCGTGGGAGGGCGAATACGCTTGAACACAGGAATGCAGTAGGCGGCGCACTGGCGATTCTGGTATCCACGGCGATATATTTTTTAACAACACCGGAAGAAGAGGTAGGATTAAACAAACAAGGGAGCGAAGACAACTAGGAATTACTACAAAGGTACGGAAACGGATGGCAAGAGGGCGCTTTAATTGTCGGCGCTCCTGTTGCGTCGTCCGTCTGCATTGCTTTTCCATGCCAAAAGTATACATCTCTTCCTCGCTTCAGACGGCCCCGAGGAAATGCGGGAAGGGAAAGGGAAAATACTATTCGCCCCGAAGGATGGAAAGAAACACGGCCGCGGTTATATGCCGTTAAAAAATGTATGAAATAAAAAAAGACACACGGTTCGTTTTGACTCCGTTCCGTGTATTTTCATCGACTTTTAGAGGACAAACAAGAGCGGAAAGCGTGGGAATAATATAAGCGGCGAAGTAGCTCAAAACGGAGAGGACAAACGAACGCTTTTAAAATCGTTCTCGCACACACTCACCACAAAAGAGATATGGCGACAGGGGAAAAAGGGGGAGGCGGCGAATGGGTCCTTTTCAAGTCGCAGTTTGGCCAGGAATTTTGTACGAGGCGGTAACTGTAGTACTGCAAGGACGGGAGGTATCGCTTTGTGTTAACTCGATGGCTTATTAAAACAATAATTAAAAATTCAGGAGGCAAAATTTATTCGCTCAAAATATCTTCGGCCAATTTTAACAAAGTGAAGCACTCACTAAATCGCACAAAATAAATAAAAACTCATTGAATTATTAATAGTAATTAGGTAAAAAAACTATGTTACGCACGTTTTTATATTCGTTAATCTTAAAATGAAATACTTTCTAACAACTATAAAGATCTGTTATTATGTCTCATCAAAAAAATTAAAATTAGGGAAAAAACATTTTCAAGTTTATGTTTTTCGGGTTATCCCGCGTAAATTTTTACGTTGAAACGCCGTTTCTTCTCCTTTGCCGGAGACTTCTTCAGGGTGATCTGGCCGGGTGCCCTCATGTAGACTTTATATATATATATATATATATATATATATATATATATATATATATATATATATATATATATATACATATATATATATATATTATATATATATATATATATATATATATATATATAAATTTTTAAAGAAAAGGAAATGTAATAATAAAGGTGGCAACAAGGTGTTGGAGGAAGCCTAGTGGACACTTATTTAGATTGGAGAGCCGCTGGGGGTGCTGAAGACACACGAAAAACAACACAAATATGGAGCTTTCGGGCTGACGTCCTTCTTCAGCGACGGAGAGACGTACTTTCCAACACCTTCTTGCCACCTTTATTTTATATATATATATATATATATATATAAAATAGGAGGAGTGGTTGGTTTATGGGAAGGGAAGGGTTGGTGGTGGGGTGAGTTTTGTTGTGGCATTCGTCTTATGATGTTGTTTACTATAACTGGGGTCCAAGTGTTGCTCAAATTATAGCCACTGTCTCTGTTGAACTTTTTCATTTCTAATGTCTCCCTTATTATTCGTTTTCCATAAAGTTTTTCTTCCGCGAGAATTCTTGTGTTTTCGAAATCTATTCCGTGTCCCCCGGCGGCGTGTTCTGCTATTGCTGATTTGTCCGCATGTTTGAGTCGAATGGCTCTTTTGTGTTCTTCTACTCGTGTCTTGATCGTTCTCCGTTTCCTTGATCGCAAGTCCTGCATGGTATCCTATACACCCCCTGTAGTGGCGTCCTATGTTTAGTGGTTTTGAATGTCTTCTGAATTTGGTTACGGGATGAAAAATTGTCGTAATGTTATATTTCGATAATACGTGTCCCAATTTGTCTCTTGTTCCCTTGACGTAGGGGAGATATGCCTTTTTTCTTTCTCTCTTTCTCTCCCATCTTCTCGTTTTACCTTTAGTTTCCTCGTGATCGCCTCATTTATATGGGGTTCTTGGTATTTGTTGGCTTGTAAAATCCTTTTTAATTGTTTTAATTCCGGTTGGAGGGTTGGAGTCGCTTAATGTGATGGAACGATGAATCAATGTTTCCATCACGGCGTTGATTTGCCTCGGATGATGGTGGGAGTTTGCGTGTAGGAACCTGCTCGTATTCGTAGTTTTCCGGAACACGGTGTGTCCCAGGCTCCTGTCTTCATTCCCGATAAGGGTAATTTCCCGTCTTCCTCTATTTCCATAGTGAACTTGATGTTTTGGTGTCATGTGTTTAACGCAAAAATTTACGCGGGATAACCCGAAAAACGTATAACCTCAGCATGACAAGCACCCGCGAAAGCTTCAACCAATTAATATATTTTCAAGTCGAATGAATGTCGCGGTCGGATATACTGTGGAACTCTCAGATGCATCACTCTATCTCTTGAAGGGCGCGTCTTGCATTTATCGATCATTACAGCCTTGAACCGACTGAGGGACATCGGAAACGACCGCCTGTTTAATATTCCGCATCAGCATTCGAGTTTACGCCGCTTACATTCGGTTTCTATCGAGTTTACACTCAAAATGGAATACGCACGAAGCTTGATTACGCGAGGTTCTAATGGATCATTCAAACAGAGGAGAGAATACCAAGAGGAATAGAATCGTCTCGACTCCGTGGTACGTAAAATACGGAATCGGATATAATTAACGAAAGAGAACCAACAAATCAACAGTGACATGAAGGCACGTACATGTATGGATGTGTGTATATTGAAGCTGATAGTTCCCTTGCCTAACGTCTTATAAGATTTATATTTATGCGATTCCCACTGCCCGAGAAAATATGAAGCAAGACAAATGAAAAATAGCATAAAATGTGAAGTACATTTTTGATTTTTTTTTCAACCATAAGACGAGCTCGACGATTCCCTTGTGAACCAAAAATTTCGACAATTACGTAGCAACATATACAAATATATACCTAAAAAGTATTTTAATTAGAGTTTAACCAAAAGCTCTATTACTTATTAACAAGTATAAGTTAGTTCATCCGGTAAACTTTCCGGCTATTTAAAATAAATAACGAAAACCTTTGCAGGCATTAAATTTTGACAACTATATGCGCCTTTTAAAAGCGAAGTTCAGTCCACAACGATGATTCACCGATAGTATAATCTAAAATACCATCTATGATATATTTAGGAATTTCGTGAAAATAATTCTCATAACTTTCTAAATTACTTGCTCTTGATGATTATGAGAAATATTTCCGATCCCTCATTGGCAATATCAATTCTTCCTCTGATACGAGTGCACAATATGGCATATATATCCTGTTGCAATGGAGTGGACGCCAGGACGCTTTATAAGTTTCTTGGCGAGAATTCTGATAAGTGAAGTATTATTCTTTTCTTTTCCATTATATGTAATATTTATTTACACATTACTTATCTGATAAAAAATCCACTAAAATAAGTTCGCACAAAAAAAAACTCGCGCTATACTTGGAAACAGTCGATTCGCAAATAAAAATTTCTACGGAAAACCGTGAATGGTTGTTTCCTAAACGGAAGCAGAAATCCCACCAGGAATCCGGAAAAGAGGGTTGGTGGATTGGAACGCCCCCTTAGACAAGTAGGGGGCGATAGATGAGATAGGGTTTTTGAGAGGGGGCGGGGGCGTCAGAACGCCAGTTATGACTCAAAAGCCTGGAATAAGGGGAAGAGGAGGTAAGAAGAGGGCGGTCGTTTATCAGACGAAAAAGAAGGGAAGTGGTTGGGGGTTAAGTGTGTTGCAGTAGGGCCAGCGTGTTTTGTGTGTGCGTGTGTGATGCATAGGGTCGCCTCGGATGAGTCACCGCTCCGCTCTTACGTCACGCTCCACTATGTCTCTATATTCCCGACCATTTGACCTTAAGGGATCTCTTTTTTACGGCGGGTCTTGACAATTTTTTTCCTCCTCTAAATAGCCAAAGGGGACTAAGATAATGGACGCGTGCTATCTCGTAAATAGAGAGAGCTCTGCCTCAACCAAATCTTTGATGACTCGCCTTGGCAGCGATACGTCCTGCCATCAATGACTCCTACGCGAGAGGAATGTATCTTTTTAAATCTCGGCTTTTTCTGGCGTAAGAGAATAAGTAATATTCGTACGATTAGGTCAATCCATAACGGCGGTCTATCGCTTTAAAAAAAACCGCCATTAAAATTTGCATTTTTTTTATTCAAGAAAATGTATTCTTCAGAAGTCAGTAACCCATAAAATACTTCAAACTTTATAAGTTAATTTCGCGTCACAATTAAAATTATTACAACGCAACAAGCCTCATCCTTAATTTCTATTTCACGAAAACACGAGGACGAATTCTGTTCCGGGTTACCTACAATGTATTTCCCACGCGGTTTCCCGAAATAGAATACGGAAAAAAATGAAATAACTTTCGAGTTCAAAACTCAAAATTCTGATGGAGCAATTCTCCCGAGAAGAGGCGGAAAGTATGAAGCTCGAAGAATCCAGAATTTGAATAATAACAGTATAGCGAACGACTGAAAACTCTCGCCAAAATTTTAATCGCATCCGGTACAACCTATTATATGCATATCAATCTCTCTAAACCCCTTCTCTACCTGCGACTCCTCGCCGAAATCCAGGGGAATAGAATAATTTTACGGAAGGTCTCAGGGAAACGTATATACGCGCCCAGATAAATTACCCGACAGATTCGAAAATTTTTGTATCACCGATCCGCTCCCTCGCATCGCGCAACTCCAAGTATCCTTTTTTCTCTCGGCGCCCTTAAAAAAAAATATTTCCGCTGATGACCAGAGTTACCGAGGGAAGAGTGTGCAAAAAAATCACCGATCGAAGTTCGCACGTCATAATTGGGTTTATTTCGTGAGGGAGCCACCGGCGAAGCAGGATTTTAACAAACTAGACTGCGACGGATAAATGGTAATAATCGGCGACGGTTCTTTTGAGGAAAGGCGTGGTAAATCTGTTCCGTATCCTAAGCAACAAGTCACTGAGACGGTCGTGTGTAAGTATATGTATATATAAGAATAGCTTAACGGGATGAGAAGTGTTCGAGGAGCTCAATTAGTGCGCGGGAATTAATTAAGGATGGAAAGTTTTGGCACGTGAAACTTTTGCCCCTTTTGCAGTTTTGAAGGGAAAGCGTTGTAGCGCCAAATGCCGCAGGCGTAGAATCGCGTGGTGGCTTGCAAAAGGGACAACTTTAATCGGATTGGCGAGATAAAGAAATTAAGTTATACATATATTATAGTCATATAGTCAAAATTAAAAAAAATTAAATACAAGTATTTAAACGGCAACAGCATAATAGAAAAGTAAATAATTCTATAATCGAAAAGCCGTTTTTATGGCTTAAATCTTAAAATCTCGTTGGCTTACATGGCTGAACGTATTTCTTGGATTAATGCCCTAAATGTTATCCAAATAAAACCCAATAAAGAGTCCCTTACTCTGTGGAACTTCATAATAAGTATGCCTGTATCTTAAAATAAATCGCACAGTAATGGGCTGAAAGAAAGAAATACTACACTTGTTACCCGACGATGACGATCATTCGGCGAAACCAGTCATTTTTGTGGAAATAGTACCAAACCATCTACCGTAACTGTTTTATTTTGTACATGTAATTTATCAATGCATTTCAGTGACATACGTATATAGAGAAAATGAAATATTTTACCTAAATTAACTTCATAAATATATCTTAACTTTCATTAGTGGATGTTCAAATGCCTTAGCCTTCATTTTCAAAATGAATCCCAATTTAGTTTTACGCATCGAGCCAAATATTCCGGTATTTTTGGAAATGAAATTATTCAGGTCATAGGAATAGTGATGTACTTCTACTACGTCAATCGAAATACCATTCTCCGAATTAATTGCATTCCTATTTTAGCCGCTTCATTTTTATGACTCCTACGAATGAATTCAGCTCGAGACGAATTACAAAGAGGCCTTACATTAAAACCCCAGAGGCCTAGTTTTTCTTCAGGCGAGGAATCCCCATCCCACAGTAATTTAAAAAATTGCAGTCGTGCATGTAACGCGAAATTAAAAACAAACCGAGTTATGCGAAGAAAAGAAACCGAAACAAAAACCAATTCGTACTTCGCTGATTTTCGAAGAAGAACACATTGTAAAGTGAATTTCAGCGCATTTCAATTAACCGAAAAACAAAAATTTCCGCGCCATAGAAGCGGAAAAAATTTTTCCGAGTTTAATTTTTTTTATTCGCCGATTCTCTCTCTAAAAAAATCTTCTTTAGGACGATTTTTCCCACAGCGTACTCCGCAGAATGAAATACGTAGCCACAGACCGGCAATGCAAGAGCGGAAGCGGTCGCTAGTATATTTATCCGCCGCAGTCCGCAACGCCACGTTGTTTAGAAGTCCATTGAATTCTTCCGAGAGAGCCATCTACGTAAATAGTCCAGGAGAATGTGATGCATAGAATAAAAGAATGTATAACTCGTTCGTATGTAAAACAAAAGACCAATAATGTATTCGCATAGGCATTAGATATAATAAGTGTGCGCAATAGAAATTATATTTTATCGTTTTTGAAGACGGCATATTGCGGACGCGAAAAATGTAGGCCTTCGCATTAATCGGAGATGTTGACGTGAAAAACGGACTGATTTTCAATCGCTTAAGAAGATTTTCTAGTGGAAAATAACATCCGATTTTTACGACTAAAACTCCTTGAAAAATCTTGGCAAGACGTATTCTTCCTTTCCCTGCTAGGATCTTGGCGAGTTTCGACGTTAATAGCTTTAAAAAAATCGGTACAACATACACTGAACAAACTTTCTCATATACTAATGCGTCGTTTAGTTATCATTTGAAAAATATGAACTATGTACAATCATTATAAACATCAACTTAAATAATTATACAAAATTTGATTAAAATCGTATGAGCCATCTTTTTTAAAAATTCAATTGTTATTAAAGTTGTCCAAGAATAAATTAGCCTTATATTCATTCTTTGAGAAATGTGAAATATGTAGTATTATTGCAGACGTAAACTCAAGTAACTGTACGATATTTGATGTAAATGGCTGTAGCCGTTTTTAAGAAAATCAAATTGTAGTTAAAGTTGCCTAAAATAAACTAGCCTTATATTCATTTTTTGAGAAATATGAACTATACAGTATTATTGAAGACGTAAACTCAAGTAACTGTATGAAATTTGATCAAAATCGTTGCGGCCGTTTTTAAGAAAATCAAATTCTTGTTAAAAATGCATAGAATAAATTTCCCTTAATTATTGAGCAATGTCAATCATTTCTTCTATTCTGTATTATAAAATGTTACGAGATTTTATTCATTTCCGCTCTGCCGTTTAGGCTCTAGAGCCGCGAACAGACAGACCCACAGACAGCATTGCGAAAACCACCACCTAAAACGTACATTTCCATTAAAATCTCGAGATCGAATTTTTTCGCGATTACAATACTTTCTCACTATACTTCGTGTATGAGAAAGTAAAAAGGGTTGAAGGCGAGATGAATAAAAAATTAGGTCTTCCCTTTCCTTGCTTGTTATATGACCGTAATAGATAACAAAAAAACTTTACTCGGGTAAAAGTAATTGGTTCGGCGAACACCTGAGGGGGTGATATGTTTTTAAGGCACAATTATAAAACCTAGAGGGATTTCCCGAAAGAGGGAATTTTTATGCCTTAAAACTGCAGGGAAAGACAGCATAGGAAAAATGCGAATGACAAAAGAAGAAAGAAAATCATCTAAATAAATAAGGGTGAATAAGATAATCCCTACTTGGAATATAATAATGAGGTGAATGACGATATCAACAGAAAATTACCATAAATACGCTTAACAGAATATATATATATATATATATATATATATATATATATATATATATATATATATATATATATATTTCTTTATTTATTTATATAAATCTGGGCATGAAATTAAAATAAAAACCCTCATTTTTAAAATAGACGCGTTTTAGGGACAAAATTATATTATATTACAATAAAGGAAATTAATAAAATCAGCTAATACGACGACAGGACATTTTAAAACGCGAATACAGACAAGTGACACAAAAGGAATATAGTGTTGCCAGCAAAACAAGAAAAACATCGCGCAACCGAAAACATAAAGGCAATTTCGAAAGCGACGATTTTTCGAGGAAATTCACGAACATTTTCAAAAGTTCCAATCTGGCTCGCAAAATAATGTAAGGAATAAAAAAAACCGAACTATATTAATAATGGACGGTGCTTGTGTTTGTCCGCCGTATGAGGACGTGGAAGACGGCACTTTAATAAAAAGCCATCTTCCTCGAGATGGTCCTTAAGAGCCATGGTAAATGATGTCGTGGGAGGTTCTCAGAAGATTGGGAGAGGAAAAAGAAGAGAAGAGAAAAGGGAAAAAAGTCAGGGATAAACAAGGAGAAAGTAAGAGAGACAAAGAAAAGTGAAGCATGATAAAGCAGTATGAGGAAGAAGACCACATGTGAAGACCACTGTTACCGTGAGTTCTGCAGGGCTCGAGTATGGTACCAGAATTTTTTTTAAAGCCGACGTTTCCATGCGGCAGATGACGAGGAAAAGGACTTGCTTTAAAAAAGTGTACATATATATATATATATATATGTATATATATGTATATATGTATATATATATATATGTATATATAAAGAATGCTGCCGGAGACTGGTACGGAAGTCCTAGGAGGGGTATGGAGTCTCTGCGAAGGCCAGGGTTAGCAGGGAGGAGGAAGAGGTGTGTGAGTGCGTGCGTTAGTGTAGGTAGACAGGTGAGTTGGTATGATTAATGCGAAGCGTGGGACCGGTTCGGAGCAAAAAAGGGGAAAGCGGAAATGCGAGAGGAGAATGAAAAAAATAGCGCGGTTCGTAAAAAAAAAAGAGCGAGAGAAAAATTTTCGCGGGAGCATTTCCGAGGATGAAAAAGAACCTCCCTGTCGCATGCGATAATGATGCAGTGGGTAGTTTCCGAGTGGATACGAGTGTGGAGGGAAGAGAAAGAATAAAATGTAATAGCCATATAAATTCCAAATTGCCTCTTTATGGCTTTTTTTACCATGAAAACTACGTAGAGTTTTTTTAAACAAATGTCTTCTTTGTTCTGCGGAGAACCGCCTTTTAAAATCGATAGTATCTATTGAGATAACGACGTGGAATATAGCGATTCTCTTTTTTTTATAAAAGAATAGATACGTTCAAGAACAAATGTGATAAAACGTATATGACATATTGTTTTGGTAGTTAATGGATTTTTGATCATACGACATTATCTGACTAGGGATTACGGAAGCCTATTTTCGTGGAAGCCATATTTGAAGTGCTACAGTAAGCGATATGATTTATTCGATTAAAGTTTAGTTATTTAACAGCGATGTGCTACATAAAATTTCCTCGAACATTTAAACGATATTACTTGTCCCACAATTTTTGCAGGGCAAATTTTGCTACATTTCTGAAAGTTAAATATCGATAAATTAAAATTAATAGAAGGAATTAACGATTATTTATCACAATTAACAGGAATAAATAAAGCGGTATTATTAGCTAAACGCCCATATGCACAAATATATTTTCTTCCTTTAATTAACGAGTCAATTTTTTAAAATTATAAGGGAGCAGTCTCCATAATATTTTACACAAATTTATTTATTAATCGCAAAGATAAACTTTAAAAACCTGATCAAGTATCTGAGATACACGATAAAAAATTGTCAAAGCGAACCGTTCTTCCTTATCACCCTCTCTCCTTTAGCACAGCTTTTCCGAACCCCACCCACGCATAAAGGAAGAGGTTCGGAAGAGAGAGAGAGAGGAGGGAAAAGGGAACAGAGGAAAGGAAAGGTGAGCAAGAGTTATAGCGTATCCGCACCGTGGGAAGGTCCAAAAAAGATATAAGGGGCCACTTGGCGGCTTATCGAGTGAGTCCCCCAAGGTCCCTTTATGGGACCGCTTCACTTCGCGAGAGATAGGGGGATGCACTTATGGAGAAAAGGGTGGATGTCTCAGGTGGGAACGTTTCCTAACATTTCACTGCATGACGTCAAGGTATGGTGGAGATTGTAACGGAAAATCATAGGCATCCTTTTCCCAAACAAAAATAAAACAAGGTATAAAGTAGACAGTTGTGGAAACTGGTCTAACGTTTTTGTGTAGTGAAAAATATAATTTACAATGTGAAGGCGTATTTTTCATTAAATTTTACATCATGAAGAATAATTAAATCTTTCTTGTCGGATTGATGATAGCTTCTTGAATAATTAAGAGGAGGCACCCACTAGGAAGTAGAGCGCATTATAACCGACTCACCACGTCACGTGCAAACCTATTTTCATGTTTATTCTATGTGCGATAAAGACGTTTAAACCGATGGTCTTAAATTTGGTAGGGTATAACAACATTTTTTGGCCAAATATTGGTGAAACGTTTATTTAGGTGAATAATTTCATTTCAGAAAACAAAGAGAATGCTGTAAATAACTATTCTACTTAACATCTAAATGTCATATATCCAAACGAAAATGGAACATTAAAAAACTTACAAAAATATAAATGACATTTTAAATTAAACACACTTGGAAGGAATCCTAAAAACAATCCTGAAAACCTAGCATCTTCTCATAGCACTCTAATTCAGCAATAGTTTTTCCGGAATAAAAAAAAGGGAACGTACAAAAAGATATTTCGAGGAACTGATGCACTAGATACGATTAAAAATTGTAGAATAAAAACATAATAAGGAAAACTACAAAAATTCCGTATGTAAAAAAATCAACCGGAAGCGTTGCACAAACCCTCTCAAAGATTTTCTTTTTCCTCCATCGCGTTCTATTCTGCATCTCAAATTCACGATATTCGGACAGCATCTCACAATCAGAGAAGAAAAACAAAACAGATCCCAGACGAACGCAGATGCGCCACCTCTTTTTAATCTTTTATCTCCCGCGCGGATTGTTATTCAGCATTTTTTTTCATTCCATTAACCCTCGACGCGGAACGAAAAAAAAAAAAGAAACCGAACCTGCGGGATTTATTTTTTCTCTTTACCACAATACCACAAAGGGAATCGGGGAAATGTATTTTTAAAAAAAGATTATTTCCTTTTACGGCGGCGGATGATATTGAAGAGGGGATAAAGAGAAATGAAAGATCCTAACCCGTATTCCACGCCTACCAAAGACTTTGGCAAGAGTTTTCGATGAGGTAGGTAGGCGGGGTTGGTGCGTAAGAAAAGGGATGGTTATGTGGAAGGGGGGGAGGGAGGATCATACGAAGGGAATGGGAAGTGGATCTCGAGGGCATAAGGGGAAGGAAATGGCGAAGGGTCGAACGCAGGGATTATAAAAGAGGGAGGGATGAAAGGTAGGTAGTATAGATGCCGAAGGGAGATGAATCAAAGGGCGGCGAAACTGCCGGTGGACGAGGATCGGGCACAAAAAAATACGAAGGGAAGACTCTAGGGAAGGAGAAAGAGAGAGAGAGAGGAGAACATCCTACTATATACGACGTAGTCGTTTAAAAAAATAACGATATCTATGGCAAAGGAAGGGATAAAAAATATATAACGGAAAAGGGTAAGATGAAATCGTTGTGTGTGTGAGTGAAGGGCGTGTGCGCGCGCTCATAAACTTCCTTTTTTGTCACTCTATCACAAGCCTTTCTTGAGGTCGTCATCAACAATCATTTCCTATTCCAAATTCTATTCTCTCGGTAACTTTTCGAATAACTTATATGTGTTTCAGAAATCATGTTAAATGCTAAATGTTAAATAATTTCCTCTCGTAATGTAACTTAGTAACCTTTTCGTTCACTTTACGGTACAATTTAAGAGTAACTCATTAATCGAGAATTTCGCTTATGTAGAGATTTTATTTAATCTCGAAGAATTACCAAGTGGAACGAGTCCCTCAAAAAAGATTCGCGAAAATAGTAGAATATTAAATTCATACGAATAATACATAGATGACTGCGAGAGAGAAAGAAAGATTTCGAAAGTGTAAATAACAAACCTGAGCGGTAGCATAAGAAAATATCCCAGTACGCCAACCAAATAAAATGAAAGACCAATAGTGATGTTTCCAATCACCAAAATCGAAATATTACGAAAAATAGAAATGTTTTAACAGTGTGAAGAATACTGAAAACGAATATTCTAAGGTCCATAAGATAAGGGTATTGAATTAGTGGTTGCCTTCAAAGTAGTATCCGTAAATCGAGACAAAATATTTTTGCCGAGATAGTCTTTAAATATACGTAATTTCACCATTGGTTAGATATTTACCACTTGCCATTTTGTGAAGAACCTTTATCATCGGCTAATATTCATTCAATGCATCCCAAATAATTTTAGTCCAACATTTTCCGTTAGAAATTAACCATTCTATCAGGATATAACACAGTTACTCCGAATTAAAGAAGGGGAATGAACGCACATGGAAATTGAAAAGGGGTTACAGGATTTCGATCAAATTAAGGTTAAAAAATTTTCTCTTGGTTAAAAGCGGAGCTGCAATGAAAGGAAGACTTAAATAAATTTCAAGATGCAAAAATCCCACAAAAATAAATAAAAATGAAACCTGCAGCTTTTCCCCCGGCGCATTCATTCGTTGCCGAAAAATATCTCATTCGAACCGCGCCTTATCTCGGAACACAGCAACAATGGGTACGAAACGCGGAACATTTTGAAAGGATGAAGAAAAAAAGAATTACGAGAATTACGCGTCACGGACCGTAGATGTATTTTTAAAAAATAACAAACGAACGAAAAAATAACAAAAAAAACACTCCGGATGGGGCGAAATATCGCGAAAAGAATCGAAGGGATGCATATGCAAAAACCTTGATTTAAAAAAATACAAAACGGAAATAAAAGAAGTGGGCGGGTCAGGGTACGAAAAAAGAGAGGGAGTCTTGAGGGAAAAATGGAGAGAGGGAGAGAGAGAGAGAGGGAAGATCCGAAATACAGCGGAGACGCCCGGAAATAATGTCTCTCGATGTCATCCGAAAGGTAAAGGAAGAGAATGCAAGAGGATGATAAATATTAGGGACGCGGTTTTAAAGGGGGAAAGATAGAGAGAGGCGTAAAAAAGGGGAGGAGAAGAGAAAGAAAAGGAGAATGATGGTGGGGAGGACGTAACCATGGAAACCTTTAGCTCTCCCACGCACGCAAAGGGGGCGCGGAGGTAGAAGACGGAGAGAAAGAACCTTTGAAGCATTACGGGAAGGGAATCTAAGGGAAGTGGGTGTGGTTTGGAAGAAGAGGAAGACCAGAGAGATAGCGTGCGAGCGGAGTAAGAAAGATTCATGGAAGGAAGAAGCGGGGGTGGAAGGAGAAAGAGGGCTAGGAAGAATGGAAGAAATTTTAAGAAAACGACAGAAAAACTGAAGACCCCAAAATGAGACGGCGAGAAGAAGAACTCGCTGAAAGTCGTAACAAAATGTTTGGATGAAAATCATAAGCCAGGAGAATTATTCTACGAAATTAAACGGAAAGCAGAAAATGAGAGAAAATGAAAGAAGGGTGCTGATAAAAATTTGGGTTACTTTTACATATTAAGAGCAAGAGAGTGACAGGGAAAGATGTAAATGTTTTAAACTCATTAACTACATTTATTAAGAGAAGATAAAAAATGTAGTGATTTCCAGATTATTCGAGAGAACACAGGCACAACTCAACAGCAGTGCCAGGTTCATCGAAAACGAGGCTTTAAGCCAGGGGCGTGCAACCTACGGCCCGGTACAGCATTTGATGCGGAACGCGAAACATTGGTGAATATATGGTCTGCGATATTTATTACAGACAATTGTGTACATTTTAAGAACTACTGTTGTCATAACGCATATGTTGGAGAGGTTTTCAAATCGAATTTTGTCATAACAAAATGTCTTTAAGCGGCGTGACGTTAAATGAAATATACATATATATGTACTTGTAATTTAAAACCAAATGCTAAATTTATGAAGTATCTTATTAAAATAATAGGATATTCGATTGGCACGCATTATAGTTATACAGCGTTCGAATGTCGTCGGTACCTCTTAAGAGCTTTAATAAAGGTAAGCGGCATACCCAGGAGAGGCTCACGTCAAGGAGTATCGGTGCCATAGACCCAGGAGGCGAAAAAATAGCTATGACAACAGAAATAACGACAAAAATTAACCTTTAACGGCTGTAATCTATAGTAACACCATCTATATACGTTGTTCAGAATCAGAGGTCACAACCACAGTAGTATGCACTTTTTACAGCGCAATCCACCCTGAACATACCTTATTACGAATGCAAAAAGTTTGTAAAACGAATAAGAAAAATCTGAGAGAGAGAGAGTGAACTCACGTGAGAGTTCGAAGTTAAAATAACCACAGCGGGTTACGTGAATGACTGAGAGCAACGAAAGGTAACGTACAACGCAGTGAGCAGCTAAATGGAGAAAATATGAGAAGAGGACAAGGAAGGCTACGCCGATGGAGGGGGGGGAAGGGGTGTTAGAGAGACGCTTCTGCATTTCCGCGATAAGGGAGGGACAGCGGAAGGAGTTGACGGGGAGCCTGGTGGAAGGGGGAGATGAATTGGACGCGAGCGATTATGCTGGAGAAGGGATGGCAAGACGCGCGGAAAGGGGGAGATGTCTAGGTGTCTCCCAAAGGAGGAGGGATGATGGGTTTGAGGATGAGGATGAATGCATGCGGATAGTCGGGGGATGGAACGTTGCAGGAGAGGAGAAGAGGGGGGGAGGGGAGGGGAAAGAGGAGACGGACGGGTGATGGAGAGATGGGAGGGAGAGGATGTCCGTAGGCTATAACGGAGCGCGAGGGATGCAAAGGAAGAAGAGCACGTGCAGACAGTGCGTGAGTACGTGTGCGTGTGTTCGTATAGGTTTGTTTGTGTCTGCCTAAAATCTAAGCTCAGAGACTTACTTTCCTACTTTGTCAAGTGGTTTAGTATGAAATAACAAATCATCAAGTGTTTGAAATAGAAAAAAACTGTGCCCCTATCGTTGAAAATGTTGGGAAAAATCATATGTGCGTTTCAGTTAGATATAAGATGTCATCAGTGGTTATTTTTATGGATTCCGAAAGTTTATTTTATCACTTACAATAAGTTATTTTGTTAGATGGTGATAGACTTAATTTGTCGATTTCATTTAAGCTCTAAGGCGAGCTCGATGATTTCATCTTGAATCGAGTATTTGTTTGAAATCTGTATCAATCTCGCTGTGAAACATTCCCGACAAAAAGCAATTCGAAAGTGTATCTACATCAGCCCATCGAGTTATATAATTAAGTGGACGATTACGCATTTATTTCTCGATGCATTACTTCCACTTTCAAATGATAACAAATACTCATATAAAAATTATTGACGACCATTTTCAAACGTTAGCGACAAGATAAAAACAAGTGCAACGAAGGAGAACTCCACTCTACGAAACAACGAACCGAAACTTTCGTATCTGCAGGTCAAGTAAACGGATTGCATTTCCAGCTGGAATATGTATACGTTCGGATGACCAAGATGATGGCTGATCGAAATGAATTAATTTTTTTAGCAGAAGAGGACGAGGCAGGTGGAAGGAAACAGATGAGGAGTCCTTATTTTCCTTCACCAGATCGTAATGGTTGAGGGAGTTGCATAATGACGACGTCAAAGGGTACAAAAAGCCCTTTTTAAGTTCGAGGGAATATGCGTAAGGAAAAACGTGTGTGAGTACGGACAACCGAAAACAAGGATGCGGAGGTCACGTGACGGAAGGTGGAGAATGCGTCTTTTCTAAGCTTTGCCGGTGTAAAGAATTGATTTCGTGTAGTGTAACCCTTTGTCAAAGATAAATATTCAACCGGGGGGAGGAAGGGTAATGAATTTTACTAGTACATATAAAATTCTAGCAATATAGAATAGAAAAAGTAATATGCGTATCGTAAAAATTGGCTGAAGAACAAGTATGTTTTAGCTGTTACATTACTTAGGCGGAAATGAATATTGACACCAGATGGATAGATTAACCGAAAAAATAAAAGTTACATACATGGACGAATCTGAACTGTTAATGAATTCAAATTACTTTGCAAAAAATCATTCGCAGGCATTAGTAGATTTATGTTTAAGGTAACAAAGCAAAATAAATGCCGATTTAATTACCGCGGTACTTATACTCTATCATTCAATGGGGTATAGGGCGCACACATTTAACTATAGCTTAGAATTGGCTGAAATGTATTTTATTTATCTGCAGACAATAATCTTCGCCAAAGATAAGTATAAATTTAATAAGAAAGGTACAATACCAGAAAAAGGATAATGTATAGCGAAAACCTACACATAAAATAGAAGGGTCGAATTTTTCGTAACGTCGCGACGTATGAGAGCTTTGAAAAAAAATCGGTACAACATATATTGTACAAACTTTCTCATATACTAATGTGTCGTTTAGTTATCTTTAGAAAAGGAAAATCGTACGAGCCGGTTTTTAGAAAATACAATTTTTGTTCAAGTTGCCCAAGAATAAACTGGCCTTACATTCATTTTTTGAGAAATATGAAGTATGTAGTATTATCGCAGGCGGTACGAAATATAATCAAAATCGTTGTAGCCGTTTTTGAGAAAATCAAATTAATGTTAAAGTTTCTTAGAATAAACTAGCCTTATATTCATTTTTTGAGAAATATGAACTATACAGTATTATTGAAGACGTAAACTCAAGTAACTGTGCGAAATTTGATCAAAATCGTTGGGGCCGTTTTTGAGAAAATCAAATTCTTGTTAAAAATGCGTAGAATAAATTTCCCTTAATTATTGAGCAATGCCAATCATTTCTTCTAATCTGAATGATAAAATACCTTACGAGATTTCATACATTTTCGCTCTACCGCTTAGGCTCTAGAGCCGCGAAAGGCAGACAGACGGCATTGCGAAAACCACCACCTAAAACGTATACATATTTCCGTTAAAGTCTCGAGATCGAATTTTTTCGCGATTACAACACTTTCTCAATACACTTCGTATACGAGAATGTAAAAATCGAGAGCTTGCCATACGAGGCGTCAGAAGATCTTGCCGGAGAAAAATGTAAATACGAGAAAATATACAGATAAAAATCACCCAGCGTAAACATTTCTCAGGCATAGAAACGAAGTATCGAATGGGAAACGGAGGGAACGGCAGAGATAAAAAAACACGCAGGTGCGGCCTTCAAAGAGATTTAGATTGGAGGAGGCAAGGAGATGCAGAGAGGGAAAGAGGGGTGGGGAATGGAAAGAAGGGAGAGAGAGAGAGAGATAGATAGGGGGAGGTGGGACAGGAGACTAGCGGGGAAAGGAAAAAAAAGGGTTGTGTGTGCGTGGGTGGGTGGGCGTCGCAGTGGATGGAAAACGAGCAGGTGGCCAGACGTAAAATGGAGAAGGAGAGTGAGAGAGAGAGCGGGAGTGAGAGAGAAAGAGAGAGAGTGGTAGGGGATGAGAGGCGACTGGCTGGGTGCATTCTGAAACCCGGTGAAGGAGGAGGTCCCAGAGGGATGGAAAATAGCCCCGGAGGGAGAGACTCTCGAGAGATTGGGGAGAGTGAGACCGGGTTTGTACCGAACCTGTCCCTCGTCCCGCGAGGCAGAAAGAGGAGGAGAGGAGAGGGGGGAGAGAGGGGGAGAGAGATGGGGGAGAGGGAGGGGGCGTGGGTGATCCGATGCGGGTTTGCTATGCGCTACAAAAGGACGGACGCGATAAATATGCATGCGATTTCGGGGGCGGTATGTGTGCGTGGGTTGTACGGGAGAGAGAGAGAGAGGGAACACGCCGGGTTTCGCCCTTTCCGAGTTCCAAAGGGGGTTTTCGAAAGGGTTGCTTGCTGCTTTCGGAGAGGAGGGGTTTTAAGCGAACCCGCATGTCGTCGAACGATTGGCAAAGTTCGGGGGAACGAGGAGGGGGTGTGTGTTCTCTCTCGAAAAGGTGAAGTATTGAAATGAGAGAGAACTTTTTTTTTCTCGGACCGGTCAAACTGCGGGAATAAGTACCGTTAAGAACGAAGCAAAAATGGCCTAAGGGTGGGAGATCTAAATCGCGCGGGGAACGCGTGTGGGAGGCGAAACTCGGAGAGAGAAAATGTCTTTCTTTTATTCTTTTTTTCCTTCTTCGCAAGTTTAAGAACGATTCTTGAAAATTCGGTCCCGTTTCCGACTTGAGCTTGGAAAGGAAGGGAATTTTCAAAGTTTCCCCCGAATAACAGCGTGCTAAACCAAGTTTGGGTAAAAAAAAAGAAAGTGCAAAAACTAAGTTGGATAGAAATGGAAGTTGTCACGAGCGATAGCGGTTGCGTGCAGTCCTGGGTCAATCTGGTCCAAATCTAGGGAACTAGGTACTACCAAAATCCCCAACGCGATGCGATTTAGAATCGGGTTTAAGCTATAAATCTGCATACATTACACGTACGCCACATTTAAGACGTAGAACATATTACCTACTTATTGACACTATCGGATTGTTAAAATATTACAGAAATTCTGCAGCGCAATGCAATTTTTAGTTGCCAATGACTAAACGGGGTTTTCAGCCCTGCTTGCGCGTTTGGTTGATTATTATTAAGAACATTTTCAGCGTCGTCATCGATGTCCAAATTAGAGAATGTTGACGACATTGGTAAACCTTGCCATCTTAAAGAACGGAAATGTTCCATCTGTTGCTCAAGAGAAATCGGTTCTGGAATTTTAAGACGAAGAAGAACAGAATGTTCTCTAATTATTCTGGTTTGATATTTATTAACACGATGCAATATTTAAGCCTTCTATAAAACGGTATTCTTACCCTTTTCAAATATAACATTAAAACACATCAGATAGGACCCGAAAACCGCGAGACACATTTTCTATACACCTAACATAAGACAAAAATAACGAAAGCTCAAGACTTACTAAAGGACGCTAAAATTTTTAAAAAATTTCCAAAACAATGATGTTTCTCGGAAGAATGCTTAAACGAGCTATTATCTATATTTCCTTGCAGGTTGCGAGCTAAAACAAAACTCAACTGAGAAAAAGAACCTATATGGTGACAATATTTTCCGATCGGCAAGGCCTTATTCGGAATGATATCGCGCCTTTATTTTCGAAACCCTAATATAAAAAAAAAGATCCCGGATGATGAACAAGTGAGCTAAAATCGCACCAAAAAATAAGATTCGGATTAAAAAAAAGTAACGCGTACCCACGTAAAAAAATAAGACCGTGCACATCGATCGAGAGATTCTCGGATATGCGACTGGAGAGGATGGAACAAAAAACGTAAAATAATTTACGTCCCTCGTGAAAAAATTATCCCTTCCTTTATGGATTAATTCCGCTCCTTTTTTCTCTCCTGCGAGAGGATTTATACTTCAATGCGAGGGTTTTTTTGTGTTCGGTTTCTTTGTTTTTTTTAAAAAAAAAGAGGGTTTCCTTTACTTCCCATGTCGAACGTGGATAATCTCACTCTAATTGTAAGCCAAATAGTATCTTCTTTCGCGGAGATAAGAAAACGTATAGGATCATCAAAATTTACAAGTTCGTGACAAAAAGATAGCGTCCGCTTAAATTTTTACTATAAATTGATCCATAAAAAAGACACCTGTGCAACGGACAAGAAGAATTTACTCAAAAAAAATATTTCTGGTAAAGGATATTTCCATGGAATACTGGAGATCTTTATGTAGATCCGATCGATCTTCAGTGAAATTTAGAAAAGGAAATAAATAATTTAGTAGAGAATTCACTGTTGAAAGAATACGTTTTAATTATAATACAAGTATTAAAGTGTAAACTTTTAAAAGTGAATTGTTTATTTCCTTTTCACATCTGATAAGGAGAAATTTCGCAAGGTTGAGCATAAATTCATTATTTCAATGTTGTGAAATTGCTTGGAACTGTAACGGATATCATTAATGTCTTACGTTTCCCTAAGAATCTCGTAAAAGATATCGCAAGTATAGTACCTCTGAATTTTCCTCGTGTAAACTGCGAAAATTCTGCAAGGTAACACATTTTCACCATCTTTAACTAGAATAAATTACTTTAACCAAAAGAGATTCCGAAATAATAATTTAAACAATTTTAATATTAATCCGAGTTATTTGAACGAATAATTCTTCCTTGCAAAATATTTCAAAATAAAACTGTTTGGTTTTTCCTACCTTTTGGGAGAAACCCGGCCTGTATCAGTCTTGCTTCCATGATGAGACGGGCCAGAAGGAGGCAGAACGCAGAGACTAGATGGAGGAAGGGGGCGGTGGGGCCTCCGTGGGTCCAGAGGCTGCTCAATAGGCCCCCACCGCCTCCGCCGCCCAGGCTCAACCCAGACGGGTCGCGGGAACAAGCGTCAAGTTGAACGCCGTGCTTGTAACCGTCGTTGGCTAGATTTCCGACCTATTAGGAGTGGAAACACGTGATTGATTCGGTTATTAAAAGACGTCGAAAAAACTACGGCGAACTAAATTTTAATAAAATGCGTACATTAAAAATCTCACGTCCTAAAATATTTTATCAAACATCGCCATATTTCAAGTTTGCCTGTCATATCTTTTTTAATTATCCAATAAAGATCGATGTAAAATGAAAATGTATCGTGGCAACATTGAAATGACTCGTATCTCTCAATCGGATAAAATACCATAATATATATAAACATTGAGCCTCAGATATATGTTTATATATATGGTATTTTATATTTATTTGAGCCTCAGATATAATATCAATTGAATCATGTGAAACTTTTTCGTGTTTTGATGACAAACATAAAAAAATTCCGTAAGCTCGTTTTTTTTTCTTTTTATCGATATTATCGAGAAAAACAAACTGTAAAACTACGAAGTTCGACTTACAGAAAAAACTTTTACAAACAGTAAAAATAAATATTTTAAATTTAACAAATTACAGCTCATAAAAAGTTTCATAGGAAAAATTAATTTTTACTTTTGATCTAATTTTATCAATGCAACAATGGATTGAAAAAAAGGTTCGCTAAAACAATAAGAAAATACAGCGAACGATTTAAATAAGAGACGTTCCCATAATAATAAACAATATCGTCAATAGACAACTTCGGACGTACCATTCACGAAATGAAAAAAAAAGCATTCATCCCAAAAAGAATTCCCCCATCTGCTTTTTTCTTCCGGCACACGGAAAGCACGAATACGTTTCCCTTTATTGCCCTTCGATTACCGTATCTAGGGCATCGAACCGCGAACAAGTTTGCGTGTTCGATTTTATTGCCTCGAGAATTGTTCATTTTCATAAATCTACCGTTTTGCATCGAATTCCCTTCCTTCGAGAAAATGTTCCAGTAAGAGCTATTCTCATTTATACCCATAAATCCAGGCCATCTCCCACGATCGTTCCCCGTTCATTTTATTTCGTCAGCCAAACATCCTTCGTTACCCACCTTGAAGACAGCGGCGAACAGGAAAGGCGGGACCAAAACCACCGCTAGAGCCCCCAAACCCAAGCAGATTGTCATCTCCACTCCCGGTCCCGGGTGCAGAGGAAAGGCACCCACTGGTGCCGGGTCTTCCATCGGCCACGGA
The DNA here is from genome assembly GCA_036926305.1 of Uropetala carovei. NCBI lineage: Eukaryota > Metazoa > Arthropoda > Insecta > Odonata > Petaluridae > Uropetala > Uropetala carovei. The sequence continues at coordinate 3,023,576 of JAXCHB010000279.1, forward strand.
AGCTCAACCACGGCAGCCATCCTCTTGAGGGCGGCCGAGATGACGCACGCCTCCAAAGTCAAGGCAACCGCTCCGTACCAAACGGACCACAACGAGTTGAGGTGAAGCCTGCGTCCTAAGAAACGACAGCAGCAACAGCAGCAATCGCAGCAGTCCTCTTCGTCGCCTGACCTCCGTCTCTTGCCGCTCCCGCGGTGGCGGGAGGCGGAGGAGGAGCGACGGGTGAGAGAGGAGGATGAGGAGGAAGAGGCAGCGGCGGAGCAAGAGGAGGAGGACGAAGCGGAGGACGGGAGGGAGCAAGACGGGGCGCCGGAGGAAGAAGTGCCAGCACCACCCGTGGGGGACTTGGAGGAAGGGGCCACCGTCATTACCCTCTTGGTGCGCACCCCGTTGTTGTTGTCGAAGGTCATAAGACTGCCGGTCATCGACATGGTGGCGGAGGTGGCTGGAAGAGATGGAATATGTTAGGCATTAAACCCTCAAATCGCACCACCAGTATTGTAGAAATAAAAAAAAGACTTAATTGGTAATTCCAATGTGACATATAAAGCCCTTGGGACCTCAAACTTGCGTGTGTGTGAGAGAGACTTCAGGGGGAGACACATTTCAAAAATCGCGCGATAGTATACGTGAGATGACCCTGTTGGTGGGGTATTCCGCGTGTGCGGTGGTTTTTTAAGAGGAATCATGGGTAAGAACCCAGTTAAAACAGGAAAGATAGAGATCTTGCGGTCCCCTATTTGCGTGTTTAGAGGAGAGTACGCGAATCAGCGCTCCGTCCTTCGGAAGGGACGTAAATCCGTTCTCTTAGTGCTTCTCGTTAAGAGTAGGCTAATGCCGGCACCGGGTTTCTCTCCTCACTTGCTTTGTGATTTAGACTGAGAGGCCTACCAGCGCTGGTCGTTGTTTGAAGTCACAAGGTCCCAGTTCAATAGTCACTCCGGGGCAGTCGCTGAGAGTCGCGGGCAGTCGATAAGGTAACGCCGGCAGAGAATACCGAGGTTCCCTCCTGAAGCGACCACATACAGCGAAACGCCATCCGAAGAAAGAACAGCGGAGGTGAGGAGAAGGAGCAGATACTCCCGAGAGAAGTGATTGAAGAGAAAAACGAACGCTATCGAGACAGGTTTTCGTCGATGGTCAAGAACCTTTTATTTTATCAAATCATTAATTTGTGTTTGTCACTGCAGTATTTGTATTTACGATGTATCGAACAAAAATAGAGTTTTGTTTCTTATCGGGCATTTATTTGTTTGAAGTTAACGCTATGAAAGAAATTGTGTTACACCACAAAAGCATTTATTTTTATACGACCTAGGCAAGTCTTTTTTATTTTGACAATATGAAGAAATTCCATCATGTTACGCCTGAAACAATTAACTATACCGAGAGTACTTTAACCAATCGGGAATATAAATATTAGTAAAAAAATGGGAGCTTGAATTTGCTGAAGCAATATGAAAAGAGCGCGTTTTATTTACTGAGGTACCTATGTTTAGAATTGTAAAATTAAAATTCTTTATAAATGTAATAGTATATTTATGCGACAAATGAATTTATTCCATAATTAATTAATTTTTTAAAACTTTCTATCTGAAGCCATTTGATCATAATCTAAATATTAAAATTTCCCTCCCCTCTCTGAAAGCCTCCGATTTTTCGAAACATTGATTCAGCAGTGCAATTATTGATGGTATTAAAGGTCACGCAAATAGTGAACATTTTAAACTTTCTATCTTATAACCGTTTGCTCTTAATCTTAATTTTAAAAATTTTAAGGCACCGCCTACCGCCCACCGTTTTATCCAAAAAGTTCGTTGACTGTGTAATAGAGTTGGCATGATAGATAACACGCAACCTGAAATTTCAGTCTTATATCTCTAACCGTTTACTATCTACTTTGATTTTATCGCACAGCTAATGCATAAGCGTGTGTTTATTAAATAAAACGCGCTAAAAATTGAAAAAATTTTCTTATCTTAGGTATCTTTCATAGCTATCACGAGTTATGAAAAACCTGTTGGAGAAACCTAAAGTAAGAACTTACCTATTCAATTTTTTTAAATCCATGTGCTTATTCTTGAATTTGTTTTCAACCAAAAGACGTGTTTGGTAATTCTCTAATGAATTTCATATAACCATAATAAGACGGGAAAAATCCATAAACCAAATAAAATACTCGAGTTATATTTATATGTACATATAACTACTGAACACATGAAAAGTTTGATAATCCAGATACCATATCAAATACCAGCAAAGATTGTTTGGCAGGAGAAATACGGGATCTATCACAGAAATTCTACTCGTGGACGCATAATTTCTCTATATGGTGTAAAACAAAATGGTAATTTCTATATTTTATTTCGGATGTGAAGACGAGAGAGCATAAATTAGCAGCATACTCGTAATGTAAATGCAATTAGTTTGAGGAAGATAAAAATCACGCTACTAATTTACACAATATATGCCAACAACTGATATATGTTATTAAAAACTGGCGATTCAGTCTTTACTGCGAAACCGGTCGCGAATGTAAATTAACGCGGAAATTTACATAGCGAGTTTGATTTCATTTGTAGCTCGTAAACAGCAAAAAAAAACAAAAAAAACAAAAAAAACAAAAAAAAGCGAAACGAAGAAGTTTCATCTTTGTCATGATAAATTATGCCCTCTCATTATTTCTCACATTTTGCGTACAGAAATGCATTAATTAATGAGAAGAAAGCATTATAGATCCTTATGTAAACTTGGTAGGAAAATGGAGATTAGTAGTAGATACTTATTAATTTTACGATACTTTATTTTTTTACATTTAACTATAGTGAGTAGTGTTACGAATTACTTTGATTTAGACGAAATAAAACTCTTATTTAAGGATATCTTTAAAAAATTGGGCGATAAAATTAATTTCAAAGAGACTCACCTACACCTGTATCGAATATTTTAGCAGCCTGCAAAGTAGTTTTTTATGCAATCGCCAGTCATGACTCGGCTAGACCTGAAAAGATTAAAAAAATCAAATTGTAAAATGATGCATAACAGGAGAGAGATTGATGTAAAAAGTAACATACTTTTAAAATAGCTAGAGATATTATACTGTAATTAAATCACACGTAAATTTAACGATGAATATAAAAATCACAATAAAAACAAAATGATCAAATATCTGAAGGGTATATATAGTTAGCAAACGAAATGAATCAATAAAATCATCATCGAGCTAGCTTCATGGCAGGGCTTAAAATTATAAATGTGCAGCACATTTAATTCCAACGTATTTTTCTTCGTGCTTTTAAACAGCTTAAAGTGTTGGACGTTAATTCGGAAAGAGGATGATATCCAAGGACATTTCAAACACAACCCTTTATATACCACTTTAATTAACAGTTTATCAACAGAGGAACATGCCTTTCCCACGCATTTTCATATTCTCTCTCTCACTCTCTGTCTGTCTCTCTCTCTCTCTCTTTAACCAGCTCAGGTTCAAAATTAGGAAAGTTTTCGCCGCATGGTAACAAAAAAAACTAAATCAACGGCCTAGCAGTCACCAAGCGACGAAAAGTTTCGCTACCACACGTAGCGAAGGGCTTAAAGGGGCATAGGAATACGGATCCTAACAGCGGGAAACCGCCAAATTAAGTAGGAAATAAAACCGCCCATAATAATTCCTAGCGATTTAATGTCTTATACTATAAATCCAAGAGTTGAGTTCACTTGACGGATAAAGCAGCCCGTGTGAATTTTTTCTTCCCTAAATAAACATTCACACTTCATATAAACGTATAGTAAGCGATAAAAATTTAGATTATTACGATGTTTTCTGTTGCGTTTTAATGCGATTTTCGCTATCTGAAATTGATAATTTTGGATGGTAAAACGTCAGAAAATTTCTGTTTTTAGATAAGCCGAAAGCGGTCAAATAAAATCTCCATTCAGTTAAAAAAAGCTACTCTTGAGGCGCACCTCTTACGAAACTAGAAAGACCATTCAAAGGTACGAATTCATCCTTCATGCTGCTAATTACACTTACTTTAAATACCTCTTAACCTTGATTATTTAAACCACGTAAAAGGAAGAGAATTCGAGTTATATACAAAATTCTAAGGCGAAACTTCACCTTAACGTACGGAAACATTACTAATAAAGCACATCTTCGGAGTTTCCAAAAAAATTTGACCAAGGGACGTTCGGATCGAATATGTTGAAACGATACGATAAGCAACGATTCCAACTGCTATAGAATTTCTTAAAAAATCTTAACGATTCCTCCCTCCTCGTCGTCGTCTTCTTGAGATAGGCGAAATTTCACGACGTCGTCGAAAATAATAATGAGGAAAAAAAACACCGTCGTATTGCGCCGCGTTGATCCAGACCCTTCCCATCTCTTCCGATGCGGTATTGATTTTCCTCTTCCCGTGTGCAGTAAGGCACGGCACCGCCGCACGCATGCCTCTAGACCTCCTCCTTGCTACACTTCCTCCCTCTCCCCTCCCCCCCTCTCTCTCCCCTTCCCCTATTCCACTCCTGTCGTTAGACAGTACATTTTTCACGGCCGAACCCCACCCAAAACTCACCTCTACCAAAAAAAAAATCCCTCTCTTCCTCTTCAACTCCGCCCATGTACCAAATCTTAAAAGAACACGCCCGATTCCTTTCTCCCACCTTGCTTCTCCTATTACAAATACCCTCCCCCCTCCTCCTCGCTGCGAGAGGGAGAGAAGATACTAAAATTCCCACAGTACTCGAGAAAGAGACCCAACATCACTATTCCCCATCTTTCTTAGCGTTTTACTCGTTAACTCTTTACACGAGCCGGGCCGAGCACTTAAAAACAAAACACCACGCAAAACAAGAAAAAAAAGAAGAGCTATACTATACGTACAAGCTCATCTTTATTTAACCCGTCTCGGCGCAGAAATCAACAGCTTTCCAAGCAACTTAATGTCGAGGCAATCTTATAGAGTCCCTCCTGACAGACCAACCAACCCAACCAAACCCCTCTGGCGCAAATCCTTTTATTTTTTTTCTCCCCCTCTTTTTTTTCCTCTCGCAACCTTTCAGGGGGAAAAGAAGAAGTTCGTCTTATCTTTCACGCGTCTCCCACGCTTCTCTGCCCACTCGGTAAAGGACACCTGTCGAACACGTCTGCGAAAAGGGGCGACACTTTTAACGGGGTGTGTTATAAAGCAAATGGGGGAAGAAGAAGAAAAAAAAGACTCGATGGAGTTATTAGGGTGAATCGATCAGATTTTTCGATTCGGGAGTTAATATATCGATTCGAGGTGATTCTCAAATTCGTCTCTGGGGAGATTATAGTTAAGAATATTTCCATGTGGCTGATGGTATGTATAATAATCGATACACATTGGTATCAGAAGGAGCTAACGTCGAACCCTTTACGGCTTGAATCTTTTGAGGAGAGATCAAATCATTTCCAAAAGGTTATTCTAATTTGTAGCCCTGGCAAATAATTTAAAGGTGTTTAACAGAAAATATTTTCGAGTTAGCTAAAAATTTACTTACACTTTCGATATGCCGAAGTAGTTGGCAAAATTAATTCTACTTTATCCATGATTGACGTTTTATTTGTCATTTCACTTATTTCAAGGGGCCTTTAGTTCATAAGCATTGTCACATGATATTTGTAAAAAAAAATTTTTTCGCAAAAATAACGCGAATACAAGCCCTTTCCTAGCATTTCCTTTTATCAAGGAATGTAATAGCATAATTTTTATTAAAACCAAGAAACGTAATGAAACGCTACCGATTAAAAAACACTTTTAACTTACACATATATATGCGTTTTTTAAAAAATCGCAGATTATTACGATTTATTCATACTTTTTAGTTTAAAACATAAATGATTATTCGTCGTATTAAAATAATATTTGTTTCCCGTCGTTCTTGTATACTCTTGTAGACGCCTCAACCTGGTAATAAATAATAACGACCCACTGGATAGGAAGTGGATCGGAAATTGTAGACAACATTTTCGAAAAGACGAAAAAGAATAACCCTGTACTCCGGGATAATGACAACCGTTCTATTTCTCCATAACAAAACCGCCTTCCTTCCATCCATTCGATACTCGTACAAAAAGTATTTCGTGCTCTGCCAAAAACAGCTGAAGTCGGTCACGGTTCTGAAAATAACGTCGAAAATAAATCTTATCTCCTTCGCCAGTTTCATCGACTAAACACGCCATCCGGTGACTCGGCCGACTTCGAAAGAAAGCCAATTCTCTCTCGTTTATTTATGTCGGGCAAACATACTTTTGTACATAATTTCAAATATTTTCTAGCACGCATTCCTGCGCATCAAGTTTAAATCGTAAATATTGCTAATGAATTCATGAAAGTGATACCTACATAGACGATAAAACTATATTTTTTTCCTTTCGCAGAATTTGTTGTTTCCTATATGCAGTGAAAAATAAATATTCCGCGTCCTTCCCGTAATTTTACTTTAATAAAAACTAGTAACGGCGGAATTACTTTCAATTATGCATACTTCTCAGATTCTTTATAAAATATAAACCAAGAGAGCCTTTTCCATTTAAAATGTATGGCGTGGTAAAATCAAACGCCTGGAATCATCTTATTATAATATATCATCATCATCAGCCTTTTTCAATCCACTGACGGATGAAGGCCTCTCCCAGGCTTTCCAGTTTTCCCTTACAACTGCCTCCCTCCTCCAAGTTCAACAGACAAATAAAAAGACCACTGAAACACGGTTTAATTTTAAGAAAAACAACGGCTCCTTAAGTCAACGATCTCGTACAATTAGGACGACAAAACCGAGTGATTAGTACAGCATGCAGAACCAATAAAATTTGACAAAAAAAACGATCAAATTCAAACTCGATATCACAACATTATGGAGAAACATGTTAAACCAACATTAAAAAACAGATGCGATAAGGCAACAGTAATCTTTCGGGAATGTGTAGTGTTATATCTCGGCGCTGAGAGCCCCAAAACCAGGCTTTTTCCTACCTTCCCCCGTAGGGGTATCATAAAGGGGAAAGCGTAATTGCGGCTCTCGGTCCCATTGAAAGTTGTTTACAGTCGTTTGACCACCTGCCCCACCTCTCGCGACAACGAGTGGATTAAGGGCTAGCCCTTAAGGTGTAAGGTGTAAAATGCAACGGCTAATCTACTCACGCACGGCCGCCCTTAAGAGGGAGACGCACACACTGCTATGGATGGGTCCACACCCAAAGGAATACCTACCGGGAAACATTCGGAATGCGAACATCCAGGATTAATCAGGACAACAAAAGGGTATTTGCTTCGAACAAACGAATTAAAACTTTACACGATTTTAGATAGTTTAAGAGCGCAGGATCGTCCGACATAAATTTAATTTCCCTTTCAAGAGTACTTTTTATTTTTATTTGGTCTCAACTAATTCATAAATACATCACGAACTTTTGCAGTGAGCATATCAACGATAACAAAGAAGTGCACACAAGATCGAAGCTGTCCTAGGTGGTATTAGAATCAGCATTAGGAACACACCCTACTACCAAGGCCGGTTATATGCTTTAAAACAAACGCGCGCGCACATCTATATATACATAGAAAGATTCCACGAATTACACTTTGAGCACTTGCTTACGATTTCATCAAAAGTCGTAAACGGACGCTAATTCCAGTGACTTTTGGTGAATATGTTACTAGGCTAATAGGAAAAATGCCCTTCCGATTGATCATGCGATAACCTTCCCTCGGCCGCCACCTAATTCACGCATGAATGTCACCATCTGCTCCGCATCACACCCAGTCGTAGAGAAATAAAGCGTCTCAGGAAATGATGTTAATGAAACCTGAACCTCAATCCCCTCCCCTTAGCAATGAACGCGAGAAGGAGAGAGAGGGGGAGAGAGAGAGGACATTAATCACGACACTACAATCGACGCAAAAAATCATCACACATTTGTCAAGTAAAAAAAATAGCATATGGCGGAATATATGAGGCAAAAAACGAGAGAGGAGGAGAGAAAAACAGTAACGCCCACCCCCCTCCTCCTTTTCGACCTCCTGTCCCCGATTTATCATATTTCGCACAGAAAAAGAACCGAATAAACAACGCGGGGAATGAGATTTTCCTGGCGTGAAGTTTAGGAGGGAAAACCGCGGCGACGTTTGATGTGAACGAAAACAAAAAGCTAGCTCGAAAAAAAAACTTCCAACCCCGCCCGTTTCCGTATTATCCCGATAATAAAATAGCGCAGGAAGGAGCAAAAAAAACTTAATATAATTGAGGGTTTTCTATTTAAGGTGAGGGGATTCAGGACGATACAACTCTCCACTTTTTCGGGAGAACTTTTGCATGCATGTACATTCGTCTACACAGCAGGGGCGCTTTAATGCATGGGGAGGAAAGAGGGGAAAACCATCCCTTTTCTGCTCTTCACCCCCTCTCGTATCGTGGACCGCCTGTGACGAGGCTTTATATATAAGACCACGCAACCATTAGGAATTTCAGTAGATTACCCCCTTCGAGAGATGAATTTATATACATATGTATGTATGCATGTGTGTGTGTGAATTTATTTATTTACTTAGAAATTTATATACACACGCACACGTACGTATTCAAATCAATTTCTCCAATAAAGAGCGGAAGGAAAATGTAAGCAAGGGAGGTGCCCTCTACCTCTTCATCCAAAATTTAAGTTAATTGGTATGTCATCGATAAGAGGGTGAATGACTTCTTTACTACTTTTTTTTTACAAGTACGCCTACGCGTGCACTTAAATTTAAAAAATAAAATAAAATGTCGGGAAATTAATCCAATAAAATTCACGCAATAGGAAAACCTAGAAAAATACATTCTTAACTAAAGATTTCGTGTTCCGTGTACTTGTCCCTTCACCTTCATAAATGACAGATTTTTCGAGAGAAAATCAGATTATTGCCGCTATCCCCTACAATATAAAGCTTTAAGATCTTATAACATTAAAAGTTATGTCGTGTTTAATTCAAGTAAAGTAAAATGCGTATGTTTTCAGCACTTCTCCGTACAAGTTTAACTAAATATCTTCAAATTGTATTGAAATTGTTACTCAAATATAATGAAATTTTAAACTCATCGCGCTATCGACTTGGTTCGTTTAATTCTTTCATCTGGATCCCGATTATCATAGCCATTCTACCTTTCGGTAAGCTTTTAGCTCATCCAACCCGATCAGTAATATCCAAGACCTTTCTTTTCATTTTCTCATACAAATTCCTTTCTTTTAATGCATTTTATAATCCTTTCCTATTCCCCTCTACCTCTTTCCTAGCATCCAACTTTCTATGACTTCCTCATATCCCGTACAAAATTTAATAAACAAAGAGATATACTTTGAGCCTTGAAAGAAAACAAACAAGCACTTCGCCCGCCGCCCCAATCCACGCGGAAATCTTTTTTGGGATTATATATAACATTTAACCGTGCAAATCAAAGCTCGAAAAACTTTTAATTCGATTAAATTCTACGAAAAAAAACAAGCGAAAGAGGGCAATCTCAATCCCATCCCTTTGCCGTTATATTAAAAAAATCTTAACCAAATTAGATTATCTCAAAAATAAACCGTGGCAAAAGGAGCATTAAAAAAAAACACATAGTAGGACGGAAATGTTTGAGGATATATAAAATACGAAAACACATTTGCGAGCATCCCCACATAATCAAATACCGAAAAACGGAAGTTACATATTTTTCTTCGAAATAATAATTCCCCATCAGTTAGTTCTGCCCCAAGTAGAGTGTAAACATGCAAACATACTTAAAAGACCAAATCCTCCATTTACATGACTCAGGACCAAACATATTCCGATTAATCACATATACCCGATGATCGATATGCCTATTGACACGTACCACAGAACACACTATAAAAAAATTAGGAAAATCTTAGAAAAGTAAAGAAATTACTTAAAGAAAAATTTAATTAAATGTCACTGTATTAAGTTTACTGGTCAAGTAATATTTTAGTACGTACGAACATTTTTACGATGGATAAGACAAGTCATTTCCTTAGAAATGATCGTACGAAATGCAGTACGAAATAAAAATTCAAATAGAAAATTCTAATAATCCAGGGTAAGCGACATTCCTGTTTATCGAAATTTCATTCACATCCATATCCGGTCAATCGGGACTCGGACTCTATGAATCGTCATCCGCCTTTCCAGAGAGTAGGAAAAAAAGCCCAAATTTTTTTCCGACAACGTCGGTCAATAGCTAAAAAAAAATCCGTTTCTTGCTCTTTTTTTCCACCTTCTCGTCTGTTAGCATTTCCTCTCCCAACTTTTTTTATCCCTTGTATCCGAAAGCCACTTTCCTTTTTTCCTAATCCTTCCTTTCCTTCTACTCTTCATCCCGCACTTTTCTCTCTCTCTCTCTCTCTCTCTCTCAATCCCTTTCTCTTCTCTTTCTCTCTAACTACGCACTTTTTAACCCTACCTCCTTTCATCCTTCGCCTCCCTTCAGCATTTCCATTCTCCTACGCACACACTCGCGAGAGAGGGAGTGAGATGGCGCGCGCACGCACGCCCTTAGCCCCGTCATTTCTACCCAAAAAAAGCCCCTTTTTTCTCTCTCTCTCTCTCTCTCACATACGAAAAACTCAGCCGTCTCGCTCCGAAAAGCGGCGGTAGTTTCGCTTCTGTCTGTTGCCATGGTTACCAGACGCACACTGCGGCAGGATGCCGGAATAAAAAAAATTGGCCGCAGATATAAACCCGTTTGCCTTCCCAAACTCCCGTCTCCGTGAAAAGAGTTATTTAAAAAATATGGCCGTTAAGGCAAGAAGGTACGGCACTAACGTTTTCATATTGGTTTCAATACCATAAACTAGGATGCGGCGAAGGTGGAAATGTCCAAAGAGGCTGCATTCCTCGCGCATTAGATTTTGAAAAAAATATTTGTTCGCTTAAACAAAAAATGTAATCAATATTCAAATTATTCGCTTAAGTTAGAATGTAATCGTTCTTTGTCAAAACTCATAAAAAATAACATTCTAGAATTTTACCCTGGAAGATCTTACTTAAAATTTACCATAGATGCAGAAATATATATATATATATATATATATATATATACATATAAACAGAATTAAGGCACGTGTACACACGCATCCACGCACTCCTGAACTACGGAAGCCCAAAAAGAAAAAAACCTCGAAATAAGGAAAAAAGAAGTTTTGGACATCATAAATTATTTTAACGTATAAGGATACGCAGGAGAAGCAATTCACTACATCGAGAGTTAGCAAAAATTCAATTCATGATCGGCAGTCCATTTTCTACACAGAGGTTCTGGATAGGCTAAAGGCAGGGGTGGGTAACCTTTTCTGCATGTTGGGCCGCACTGATGGCAGTGAATCATTCGGTAAAAAAACTTGCCATAACTGCAAATTTAAGCGAAGGTAATTGTACCAGTTGATCTGCAATATTAAATCACACCCTCCATTCCATTCAGCTAACGGGTAACATCCCTCGCATATTCCGTTCACCTTTCACTATCCCCTTTGCAGTAAAATTATTCGTGCGAATTTAAACTGCGAGCGATTACTACTATTCCGCAAATAACCTCGTCGTTCGGCAAAAAGAAAAAAGAAAACGGAAACGAGTAATAACATCCACCGAAATTACAATCTGGAATTGTTCGCCATAATCGCACGGCATACAAAAGAAACGTTTGTCCATTGCCCGCGTAATTCCAAGTTTTCCTTCGTAAGCATTCCTACCTTCCAAAAAAGAAAAATCTACCGGAAATTCAACTATCCAATCCCATCAAAACTTATATTCCCAAGAACTATTCCTATTCACAACCCGTAGCCCATGCAAAAATTTTTCTAGCTCCATAATCCATTCTATATAAAAGCTTCCGAAATTCCTTCGCTTCCATAGTGCGGCTGCTGTAGAGTTCCAAAACTCGAAAACTTCATCTTCCGATTCACGGAGAAATAAAAAAAGTGAGAAATAGACTAAAAGGCTAAAGAAGTCGAAGGAATACCGATAAAAAAAAGGGAGAACTTTGTAGGATTGAAAATATAAGCGCGAAATTACTCTACGGCGACGAATAAGCGCGAGGCAAGAAAATAAAAAAGATTTCAGAAAAATAAATTCAACGACGAAAGACGAGTTCGCAAAACCCAATTTGACCTTACTCGGATAATGTGTATTAATTTGCATTAAACATCTTCATGAGACAAGGTCTCATTAATATCTCCTAATTGGAAGGTATTAAATAAGTGTTTGCGAGTACCGCAAGAGATAAATTTAGGATGGAAGGAGATAACCGTAACAACTATATTTGAATAACTTGGAGAATGTACTGCTCAGAAACTTGGTTTTCTAAATGCATAAATTTAAAAAGATTAATAGGAAAGTTTATAGAAATATCGACGCAGTAAAAGGTAAATTCAAATATATAATGTTTCCAATGTTAGATGTCGCCACATCACTGACGATGAATACTAATGTCTGTCCCGAAAATATTTATCTCACCATCAGTGTTAAATTGCATAAAATCGAGAGCTAACCGATAAAAATGCATACGACTGCAAAAGAAATAACCGAATGTCTTGTACCGAAAGGTTGAATGATTTTTAGGCGCGTTTCGCTTCCAGCGTGAGCGCCTATTATCGTCGGTCTGTCTGTCCGTCCGTCCGCATGTTCGTTCTCGGCTTCTACCGAACGGGTTTTCATGATATTTGATATTATGGACTTACAATCGAATATAAGAAGAAAATCGCAAAAATGAATCACGTGCGCCTATCAGGGGTACCACTTTACTGGTGACAAAAAATTAAATTTTCGGCATATCTCGTAAAGTATTGCCCATATCAAAATATTTTTCAAATAAAAGTTATAGAACTTGTAAAGAAGAGTATTTTCTTCCCTATATATTTTTATCGTAGGAGTAACCGTTATCTAGAAAATCAAATGAGAATGTCTTAAATCGAGTTGAACTTGATTGCATGGTTACTTCTTCATTGTTGCTATCATAAACAATCTCACAAACAAATGTTCAATTTCCTTACGCGTGCATGCAATATTATTAAATAGGAAGAAAATGGATTATTTTTGAAGAATATAAGAACTTTAAAACGCTATTTCCCTCACGTACAGGTATATAATTTCTTTCTAATACTCCATTGCACGAAACGCGCCCATTTGTGATACACTTTCCTAACTTGTTTGTATATATGTAAAATTATTGCTGTATTCGTTAACTGCACAATTTATCCACTACTCGAAATATTACGCACGCGTTCGCGTTTGTCACCGTCAATCATTCTGCACATATTTCTATCATCACCCGGTAAATTTTTCATACACTTAAGTTCGCCACTGCGCCCTCTTCCAGCGTTCCGTGTATAATATATCGTACACTCCCTTAAATTATCGTTCGATGCTCCCATACTTCGAAACTAACGTTAATAATAATAAAAAAAACGCTTCATCTCAATCTCGGGGGAGGGGGGGTAAGATAACAGGCCACGGCTCCTATATAGCCTGGGCTTGAGCATTTAGATAAGCCGTCCTCTCGATAGAAGGAAGGATGGATAGAGAGGATGGAAGTGAAGTATGCGCAGCGTGTTAAAAACGGGATAGGTCGCATTTTTCCTCTATCTAAGAAGAAGAAGCCACGCTACACGCGGCGTTAAAATATATTACGTGGGACCGGAATATCGGAAGAGGCAGCGGGAGAGAGAGGAAAAAAAGGTAAAAAAATATAAAAATATGGAGAAGGCGAAAAAAAGGACGGGGAAAAAGAGAGAGGGGGAAAAAATGGCCGAAGAGGCTCGGGAAAAAAAAGAGAGAGAAAACTCGCGCGAAAATATACCAGAATTCTCAGAAACGAGGGCAGAATAGGTTTCGACCGCAGGATCCTTTTTCGAAAGCCCGAAGATTTCG